>JAOTOM010005061.1:85000-637500 GCA_034440615.1 Ashinkailepas kermadecensis
TGATGCTCCACACTTGGCTCTCCCATCGATCATTCTTTCAACCTTCACCGTTGATCAAGCAGTCGCCAGTGACGACTGTCGTGCTTCTTTCGCCGCTCTCATTGATCATTTGTCCTTGTTGGGGTCGGTGCCTCCATTTCGGCGGCGTCATATGGCCTCTCCCCCATCCCACCCAAAAGTTGTCTCAGCAGTGTCGGGACCATTTACCATACAGCTTTGTTCCGGTAGTGCCGATAGTTTTTTTTTACAGAGGTGAGATATCTGCTCATATTTGCATTTTTCCGTGACTGGTTAAGGATGAGTAGCCCCTGAATGACGTATTTTGGTTTGGAAGTCATGTTTTTTTCTTACCGACCGGTCGTATTAGCAGCTAGTGAAATTGTATCGTCGAGTGCATACATTTTTTTAAGTGATGGATTCCCGTTACCTATGCAGTCTGTATGGCCTAATGAGTGCGCACGTTCCGTCAGTCTGCTGGTTTTCCGCAACATCTGCTGTTTGCAATGAAGCGGGCCCCCGGATTTCGTGTGGACTTGAGAGAGATCGCGTATCATTAGCGAAAATAGCAAGCTGATACAGACAGTGGCCGTTTTTTGCTCTGCTACAACTGATGTAGCGAACCAGGCAGTCGTTCGCCACTATTGGGGTCTCACTCGGTGACCGGATGAGGTGTTAGAAGTGTCAAGTTTGTCGTGCTCCATTGTGACCACTTTTTGCATGTGTGTAAAGCTGGCATGCTGTGCATCCCCGTTTTAATTGGTCGTTCACTCTATATGGTGTCTGCACAGCGATTGCCATGGCATTATTTACGCTCTTGCAGTCCTGATCCCCCAAAAAGCTTGGCGTTGCAACAGCTGAAAGGCTCCTCTACAGTTGATGTAGAAAGCTGTTTTAGCATGCTCTGGTTTGAAACGCCCCCCCCCGCCCCCAGTCAGTCGAATCACTAATCTGGTATGCGATGAGATTCCCCACCAGTTCGGCCATCGCTGCAGCTGGCGATTCCGCAGGTAGTCCATGGACTGGCTGTTGCTGGACTGAGGGAGACTGGCTGTGGCCGGATTCGGGGAGTCTGGCTATGGCCGGACTGGAAGGGACTTGCTGTGGTTTGACTGGGAGAGACTGGCTGTGGCTGGACTGGGGGGACTGGCTGTGGCTGGACTGGCTATGGCTAGACTGGGGGAGACTGGCTGTGGCCGGACTGAGGGAGACTGGCTGTGGCCGGACTGGGGGAGACTGGCTGTTGCCGGACTAGAAGAGGATGGCTGTGTCTGGACTTGGAGGGGCTGCACTAGGAAGGACTGGAAGACTGGCTGTGGCCGTATTGGAAGGGGCTGGCTGTGGCTGTACTGGAAGGGGCTGGCTGTGGTCGGGCTGGAAGGGGCTGGCTGTGGCTGGACTGAGAGAGACTGGCTGTGGCCGGGCTGGAAGGGGCTGGCTGTGGTCGGGCTGGACTGGGAGAGACTGGCTGTGGTTGGACTGGGAAGTGTCGGGCTGTCAGACGTCTAGCCGTAGCTGAACTGGAATGTGGCTGAGCACCGGCCTGGTCCGCTGTGTTTCAGGCTCGCGCCTACAGGCGGCGTTGATCGCCCAGGTGTACCACGCCGTCAACGCTGATAAGGTGTTCCCGCGTGAAGACCTCTTCCCCGACGTGCGCCTCGAGAATATTTTCTCCATCCCCCGCCGCGTCTTCTTCAAGCGCACCTCCAGCGCCGTCTGGGATACGCCCCCGTTAGCCAAACGCGCAAAGTAGTGCTAGACGTAACACCTTCAGCAATTTTAGGAGCATGATGGAGTGCTTTTAGGAGTGCTCAGCACTCAGTGACACCACCAAGTGTGCCGAACGTGTTAAGTAGCGCCACAATGTGTCATCAGCGGCACCAGGCGTCTCAGCGGCACTTCGAAGCTTGCTAAAATGGTCCGGATTATCGCTGACGTGGCGGTGGCGCAGGGCACACAAGAAGCGCTAGTGCAGTGTTTAGTGACGACCGAGGCGTCTAAACCTCTGGACACGGTGTGAGTGAACGGGGATGGGGAGAGCGTTGCGTATGTGTGTGGTAACAGTAAAGTGACTGCGGTGGGGCCAGCCGAGCGAACGCGCCGTGAAGCGACAGATCCCGGGACGGAGAGCTGCCGGTCTGGCGACGCTACGACCAATGCAAGTTGCAGTGTCGCTGGTGGAATGTCGCGGATGTCGGCGTCTACGATGGGCCCGCGTTTCGTTTCGTAGCATTCAACGGAATCCAGTTGCACAGGTGGCATTCAGCTGTTGCTTGTCTGGTGTCTCGCCAGGCGACTGCGGCCTTCGTGCTCGGTGGTTGGAACCTTGACGTGGTCATCGTCCTGCTCCGGCGACACCACCGCCAGTTTGTCTTGATATCCGCCTTGTATTTGCAACCCGTGTACCTTCTGCGTCTGGCCTTCACTGATTCGTGAATGCGAACTACGACAGCACACTGTAATTGAGTAATTACGTTGCAATGCTGGTGCTCGTCAGGCAACATGTAGCTCGTCAGTGGGGCGGTGCATCCAGCCCTCGTTAATTGTAATGGTACTGAAATAGTGGAAAATGTCGATTGTGCGGTCCTAAACCCATCCATCAGATGCTTCATTCAGTTTTAGCCTTGGTGTTTTATTTGCGTCTTATTTTCCTGCCCTGGACACGCTGTCAACCGTTCACAGGAGTAATGTAAGCTCGTTACCCTGCAGATGTTGAGTTTTTTTTTCGGTGTAAATAAACATTCTTAGCCATTTCATCCTGATTCGCTGAGAGTTTTAAACGGGGTTACCTGGCGGGGCCGATCCAGTTTATGGGCTTGTCAGTGAACGCATGCTACCAGTAAAGGGGAACTTCCCTGGTGTCCAAATGGGGGGGGGGTCAAGAGCAAAATATGATTCACCAAAACCGGTTATACGCGAATTAACTACCTGGATGTCAATCGACAAAAAACGGCATATTATGAAAAGTGCACTTTCTTTATTGGAGCAGAAACATGAGCTGGAATCGAACCATTCAATTTTTCCCCGTACTGCGGTATGCCGCATTTTTATTTACGTCAATCGGCGCCATCGATGATCTATCTTCGGATGTCAGGCTTGGGGGACCACACAGTTTCGATTAGTTTTAACTTGGAGGAATTGCCAATACCATATGCCGTTCTCAATTTAACCAAACTTGATAACCCACGGGTCCTGCATTTGCCAATGTCGGCCAGGAGGGTCCAACTGGTTTATTTTTATTTTAGTTCTATATCCTTTTGGTTTGTTATTCGAGTGCGCTTTAACTACGTTGGCTAGGGGACGAGTGGTCTAGGGGTAAGATGCTCGTCTCACAATCGAAAGATTGTGGGTTCGAATCTCACCTGTCGCTACTCGCCCGCGACCAATCGGCGTGAGAGATTGAAGACGCTATATGACTCAACGGTCGACGTGTCGTAAAACCAATAACCAACCAACTACGTTGGCTATATATACAAAGTAGATGTCTGGGTTAGTCAGACAGAGCAATTGAACTCAGTTTTTGTAAAATTATTCCGCAAAGAAGTGGATTATTCGCAGCCTGGAGCCTACATCATTGTCGATGCCTCAGACTTCAAAGCCGGCTGAAGATTGTTGTGGCCGGCAGTGGTGCAGCCAGGATTTCCTAGAGGGGAGGCCGACGAAAAAAAACTAAATAAAGAAAGCTTCCCATGCGCGGAAAGTTTAGGGTTTTGCGTGTTAAAAATATAAAAATGTATTGTTTGCTTTAGTGTATTTGGGTGCTAAGGGGGGGAGGGGCTTTGCCGCACCTCTGGTGGCATGGCACCAGGCGCGCACCCAGGATTTTTCCATGGGGGGGGGGGGGCCGGACCGAAAAGGGCACTTGACCGGCTCCAAAAGGGCACTGCGGCCCGGGGCACACTGGAAGGTTTGCTGAAGGGGGGGGGCGTGAATTTTCCATGGGACACGTTATATGTTATAGCACCGAACCCTTGTATTTACAATAATATTTCCAAAAACATGCAGCCTGCTCACAATTCCTCCGTCACAATTCGCTGCATTTGTTGCAGGCAACCGGGGGTGCCCGATTATGAATCATGGAACCTCAAAAGGACCCACAGAAGTTTCACTTAAGGGACAGTTGCCCTGATTGCCCCTCCCCAGCACCAAGTCCTTGATATCAGTGCAACCAGGTAGGTACCTCCCTACTTATTGTAGCCTGCAGTTAATCTGTCCTACTGAAAGGTAACCAGAATAGAGGTAGGTGGGAAACTAGGCTCTGGAGCATTCACAGCCTTTAAAAGTGCTATCTCGAACCAAGGCTGTTTTATAATAGGTTCAGGTAGATAGCTACAGGTACGCAGGTAGGTACTTTTTTATAAGGGCCTGGGCTACTGCTATCCAGACACCTGAGGAGGGTTATGCATGCGCAGACTGAAGAAGGTACATGAGCTTGAGACATAACAGCCTAGTGATTTATAGTTTCAGGGTGGTGTAGGTACCTATAAACATAGTGCAAATTTATGCCATCGTGCTTAACATCGTGCTTGTGCCCGCCTCAGCCTTGAATGGAGCTTCAGGCCGCTACAATTTTGGCGCGTAAATTGACTGAATACAATTTTTAATAAGAAGCCCATGTTCGGCCAGATGTACCCAGGGCAAACGCGCAAGAAAGTCCAGCTGTTCACTGATGGAACACTGAAAAGTGAGATTTAAGCAAGGATTTTTTGGGAGGCTGATACATTTTTTACGCCGAACCTAGGGGTAGGCGGGGTAGGTATGTATCGTTCGATCGTTTAGGCCAAGGCCGATGGGCACTTTTGCGCCCAAACCCAAAAGGGCACTTTCTGCCGAGGGACACTTCTCGATCTCGACCTAGGGAGAGGAAGCCGGGCCCCCTGGGCACCACACACCGGTGCGCCTATAGGCACAGGCCACAGGGCAGGGCACAGAGCAGGGCAGAGTTCACGGTACAGCACAAGGCACAGGGCAGGGCACTTTTAGATCAAAAGGGCACCTAATTGCGACAGGCATAGGACAGGAAAGGGCACAGGGGAATGTCATTTTTAGGCCAAAAGGGCACCTTTGGCACAGGCGGGGCACATAAGGCAGGTGATTTTTGGGCTAAATTTGGGACATTCCGGCCAAGAGGGCACTTTTCGGTCAAAAGGGCACTTTGGTCTCATGGGGGGGGCCCCCCTCCTGTGCGCCTATGCATGGCACCACACACGAAGGCAATCGGCGGGCCCAAATGGATTGGGGGGGGGGACACTCCATAGGGTTCCACGTTAAAAGTTGAAATTATTGGGGGATCCAACACTGAGGGGGACTTACCCCCTCAAATTTATATAAAACAACGGCCATGTTTCAAAGCACCATGCATGTTCAGTATGTTTTCAAGTTCCTGTCTCACGGACCTACTGGTGTGATGTCACTCCAGCTGCTCGGCCAGGGACGGGCAGCTTGACATCAACTGTATTCCCCGGGTTTTTCTGGTTCCATGGAGATAGCTGGTGCGGCGCGCCAAGCCCGGTCTCCACGGTGAGCGCCTCTGGCCGCCGTCAGGTCTACACTGAAGCCAATGCAGACTCCCCAGACCACAGTCGCACCTCACGTCCTACCGCAGGCGGCGCAGCTCATCCGTCACATTTGCCTTTTCCGAATTTGGTATTACAGCTGAAGTTTTCGCTCGAGGGATGATGCGCACCATTGCCAAATTATTTGTTGATGTCCTAACGAAAAGCAGCCGCATATCGTGGTGTTACATCTAGCCCCCTTTTCGCTACGCCAAGTTCCTCTTGTAGTCGTACGGGAGCAAGAGCCGTAGCTGATGTGAATAATAATACACAGAATATTGGGCGTTGCAGGGCCAGGGGGTAGGAACGAGAGGAAAAGTGAGAACGATTTCCACGGGGCTCTACCAACTGATAACATTTTAGAGGGGTGCACTCGAAAGTGTCTCTGAGTGGGCGCTTTTTGTACTCGGAGGGGCGCCTTTGGCTGAAAATTTTAAGGGGAGGGTGCACTCGAGCATCATGTAGGGGAACCTTTTTTCCAGGCCGAGGGGCACCTCTCTCCAGTCCGAGGGAGCGGCGGATGCCACTGAAAAGTGTGGGAGGGCCAGTACCCCTTCCCTTCGCTAACTACGTTGAAGCGAGCACACTGCAGGCGGTCCAATGGAGTTGGGCGACTGCAGCACTCTTACTCCAGAGACAATCTGATTCCGAATACACGACAATGATCCCAGCTTTCTACATGAATGCATTAACGATTTCTCACCAGATTCGTAACTTCATTATCACACCACCATTTCATCAGTTGATATGCCACACGATCAAAATTCCTCAAATGGCACATCATACCCGTGCATCTTGCTCCACAATCTTCTCTCTCTCACACACACACGCTCAGTGGCGTGCCTAGAATTTACGTCATGAGGGACAGATAGGGGCAACCCACCCACATTTTGTTCGTAAAGACCCCAGGTTTTCGCCACCTTTTTTCATTCAAATAATTACTGACAACATAATTTTCTTGTAGTGGATGGCCAACCTATCACCATCGTTCCGACGTCACCGAAATTGAACTATCGATCCCAGTGTTGCCGGCGCGAGTTCTTTGCGTTCCGGTGCGAATTTTGTAGGGTGGGATGGGCGGTCATGGTACTTTTGGTTCACAACACGATTTTTCGGTGTCCTGACACGATTTTCTGGGGCCCCGGCACAGCTTTTTCGGAACCTTGCTGCGATTCTTGGGGGCCCGCCACAGTTCAGGGAGAAAGGGCATTTGCCCCTTTCCCTTCCCTGGGTACGAAACTGCACACTCTCTTTCTTTCTCTTCTTTTCGCACACAGATAAATATATCGAGCGGAAGTGGCGACTTATTCCGTGCATGGAAACCCGTCGCCTTGTTGGTTCTCGGAATGTTAATTCATAACAGGGACGCATGAAAACAGTATTACATATCAACACGAGTAATCAAGCACAGGAAAAACGAAGAGATGGAACATTCACGCACTATCCAGCCACATTCGCAGTGGTCTGATAGTATTACACCGTTCGCATCTTTGAAAGGACAGCGCAGGTAAGAGACCACGGAAGAGAAGAGCGCCCAATGATATCACGAGGCCGACCCATTGCCTGATCGGTCTGAGTGCTTTTTCGTGCATGGTCAGCACCGATCGACTGCGTCATAGATCGCCACGGGCGTTAGTATCGTCACGGGCCCACTGCGATGACGTCACCGTAACGGGCGATCCTCTGCGATTCAGTATGCACAACATACCTACAATTTGCATTGATTCCACGCACACTACCATGAGGACAGCACATTATTACAACACAAGGCTAGGCTGCGCCACGCGTTGGTCGTGGTTCGCAGGTCAAAGGTATCGCATCGGGTCGCGTGTCGACTTTTCCTCACCTTTTGACCGCTGGCTCATGCCCCATCAAATGACCAGTCCGGTGACTGTCTCAATAGCTAGTCCCTCCGCATGACGGCTGTCCACCTGACCGGTGAGGAATGCTTGTATCGCTGCACAAGGTACCACCGACTACCGTCGGTCGTCGTTTGCTGACCGTTGACACTACGGTCAGGAGTGTTGCTACTCACCCGGCCGACAGATGCTGAAGGTCGTGTCCAACCAATGCGGACCACGGCGGCTGCACACCCTATCGTACCCACTGCTGCGTCTTAATCCTGATTGTGCCACTCCCCCTCCCCAGTCCTGGCTGTACTCCGTTCCACCCACAATTGTGTTAGTTTCTGGCTCAGTTTCCTCGCCTTCCTGGCAGTGCAGAGCCCCACCTTCAGATCCGTTGGTGCAGCCAGCCGCAGGTTAGTCCTTCTGACTGTGGCCGGCCATCTCGCAGAGTTTATCCTCTGCCAACTTGAGCCGCTCCTCCAGCAGCAGCACCGTCTGCGTCACCAGCTCCATCTGCTGCATCATGCCTGCCACCATCTGTTTGACCTCGGCCAGCTGACCGCCACCGCTGGAGGGCACCTCGGCGAGGCGCGGCTCGCCAGCGGCCGGCTCGCTGTCCGACTCGGTCGGCAGCTCGTCGCGCCGCTCGTCGGCCAGCCGCGAGCAGTCGACGTCCGGACGCCGGTTCTCGGTGGCCGTCTCCATCTGCGGGATCTCGCTGCCACTGCTGGATACGACCACCTGCGACACCGGTCATCGGTCACACACTGACCTTGGCCACACGATGGCCACTGGACCACCTGCGACACCGGTCATCGGTCACACACTGACCTTGGCCACACGATGGTCACTGGACCACCTGCGACACCGGTCATCGGTCACACACTGACCTTGGCCACACGATGGTCACTGGACCACCTGCGACACCGGTCATCGGTCACACACTGACCTTGGCCACACGATGGTCACTGGACCACCTGCGACACCGGTCATCGGTCACACACTGACCTTGGCCACACGATGGTCACTGGACCACCTGCGACACCGGTCATCGGTCACACACCGGCCTTCGGCCACACAATGGTCACCGGCTGTATACCTACTATCACCTACAGACTGATCATCGTTCAGTGTTAAATTAAACAGAACATTATGAAATGTTTGATCTCTTGTGTTTTTAAATACAAATATATACATGCCTCACTAAGATATCTGCAATACGATTTATATCCATATAATATTCAAGATATACCTAGTTATTTAGGTGTACGTGCTTGCGCTTTCCTCCCGCTGGCAGTGCCCGTTGACAGTTTGGAGGATAAGGTCGGGGACACGACAGCTGGGGTGATCGCGACGGAGCACTGATGTCACGTCAAACAGTTGGTGGAAATTCGAAGTTCCCGATTGAGAAGTGGGTCAGGGCCTACAAAACAAGCCCTTCTCAGTGTGGGCTTTCGCCCGACCACGGCATCACGTTTGACAGTGTTAAAATAATGGTTTCTCGTTAGGTGCGAGATGTCAAAACGAGTACAGCAGGATGTCGAAATCGCCATGAAAATAATGTTAGTTCAAATACTTGTTTAGTCTTTCAAATTCAGCTTTCATACAATTCAGTACACATGACTGTACCCGTTTTACGTGTTTCGAGAGGTACCTAATTTGGGGATATCGATATCAACGATAACGATGCAAATACTTATGCTACAAACTGGCATTATATAGCATAGCATATCATAAACTTGGAATTGCGCTACGGGATGTTCGGTATCATGATCCCGGATCCATTATGGTGAGCATAATATAATACTTATAAATTGGATGCTGTTGGAAACGAGAGATGAAGATTTCACAAACGCGCACCAAGAAGTCGATACATCTTTGGGAAGGATGTCGATTCAGTGTTCAGTAAGTGGTATATTCCACCCTATTTCACGAATAATTTATCACTGTCACGTCATCACGTCATGTTAAATACTCACAGCAAAGCAAATCCACCAAGATTCCATACATCGTTCAGCCGTGCAAGCTGGCGACAACCCACCTCCCGATCGAAGTTGGTGCGCCACACAAACAGCTGTTCGTCGGTGCCGCCCGACGCGAAGTGGTGTCCGTCGCGTGCGAAGGCGGCCGCCGTGACGGGGCCGCGGTGTCCGTGCAGCGTGTAGTAGGGCCGGCCCTCCAGCAGGTCGAACACGCGCAGGGTGCCGTCGTGCGACGCCGACAGCAGGAAGTTGCCAGACGGGTGGAACGACACCTGCGGCGGCGCGAGCTCGGTCGGTTGGACGACGTCGCACGGCGCAACACCGTCGCCGCCGGACGGTCATCCTGGCAGCACCGCGCCGGGAGCCACCGGACCGGCGCCGCCGGCCGTGGTGCACAGCGGAGGAGCCAGTACCACCACCGCACCAGCGCAGTGCATGACCAGCTCACGGCAGTGGGACTGTACGACGCAGCGCACATCACTCTACCGCTGGGTTAACCCGGCGTCAGTCAGGGTGAACAATTTTATGCCCAGCGTAGGCACTGACGGCGGATACATTAACCCCATATTACAGTGTCAATGTTGTTCGTGAGAGCGCAGCATACCACACCGCACACAACATACTAGTGACGTAGAACCCGCCATCACTACCCGGCCGCGTTAGTTATTTAGTTATTTTGGTTTAAAGGACGCATCGACTGCAATTGTCACATAGCGTCCATAACAAGTCATATAGCGTCCATAACAAGTCATATAGCGTCCATAACAAGTCATATAGCGTCCATAACAAGTCATATAGCGTCCATAACAAGTCATATAGCGTACATAACAAGTCATAGCGTCCATAACAAGTTTCTTCGGGAAAACTCAGTAGTAAAATCGTGGTAACACAGTGTCATGCAGAGGTGTAATTCCCCGCATACTGTTTCAGTTAAAACATTTATTCGCAGTCAGCCGTTTATAGATATGGTGTGGTGCGATTGACAGGTGTTCTGGTCAGGACGGTCGTCTATCCCACACGTCTCGGCTTACAGGTGGATACCTCATCACGGGCGACTCAGCACGGGGACGGGACCTGGGACTCGCTTCCGTCGGCGGCGAAATACGCATCCGCTTGCGGATTGTAGGCGGTGTGAGTGGTTGGCCTGCTAATGGGACAGGAGGTGGAGGTGGACCCATTATTCCTCCAGAGGAGCCAGGTGGTGCGCGCGATACCGACGGAGCGGGCCCGTCCGCCCATCTGGGATATTGGGACCAGAGGCGTGTTGGTCCCTCGTCACAACTAGCACCGTACGACGGGGGACCTCAGCCTCCAGGACTCGGTCCAGCCCGGGGGACGGGCCGAGGGGGCGTGACAACCCCGATAAAACTGAGCGGACGGATAGACCAGGGAAAGCTGGCCTGCCTGCTCGTGGCAGGGTAGGGTTTGTTGTTACAGGGTTGGATGAAGGACATACAAAGGGACGTCTGCACGGGATGGATACTGGGAAGGGAAGAGAGGGATGGACGATGGAGACTGCGTGAGCCCCCGGAAACATCTCCGTGCTTCCAAGGCCTTATCGGGGCGGTTATGGTAACCCGAGGGAGCGCCATTTCCCTAGGCAGCCGAGTAATGACGCTGACCCCACTGCGGGTTACCCGACTGCGTCTGCATGATAATGGCAGTACGTGCCGTCGTGTTCTCTTCGCGTCATCAGCGGAAGTCATGCCGCGCCGACCAATCACCTTGTTCACTGGCGCAGTGTGGACGGCGTAATGCTGCAGCAGACTGCGCATGCGCACATCGTACACCTTGACGGCGTTGTCGGAGCCGGCCGCGGCGATGCACGAGCCCTGCGGGTGGAACTCGACGTGGTGCGAGAAGCCCTTGGCCTCGTGGAACGTGTGCACACAGCACTGTGTGCGGCAGTCCCAGACACGCACGGTGCGGTCGTCAGACGTGCTGGTGAGCATGCGACCATCCGGAGAGAACCTGCCAACGGACGCGGCAGTTATCATCGAGGCAGACAGGCTCGGCCATGACAGCTGCCACCGTGGCAGGTCAGCCCGACCACGGCGGCTGTCACCGTGGCAAGTCAGCCCGACCACGGCGGCTGTCACCGTGGCAAGTCAGCCCGACCACGGCGGCTGTCACTGTGGCAGGTCAGCCCGACCACGGCGGCTGTCACTGTGGCAAGTCAGCCCGACCACGGCGGCTGTCACCGTGGCAAGTCAGCCCGACCACGGCGGCTGTCACTGTGGCAAGTCAGCCCGACCACGGCGGCTGTCACTGTGGCAAGTCAGCCCGACCACGGCGGCTGTCACCGTGGCAAGTCAGCCCGACCACGGCGGCTGTCACTGTGGCAAGTCAGCCCGACCACGGCGGCTGTCACTGTGGCAAGCCAGCCCGACCACGGCGGCTGTCACCGTGGCAAGTCAGCCCGACCACGGCGGCTGTCACTGTGGCAAGTCAGCCCGACCACGGCGGCTGTCACTGTGGCAGACCAGCCCGACCACGTCCACGACGGCTGTATCTGGAGCGGAACAGTTCACCAGGGGCTGACTTTTAACTCTATGCAACATGCATGTAATATGCGTAACCTGCAACGCGTGTCCTATCTGCGCATTCCGCAAACGGCCATACAAAAAAAAATGACGATCACGCACACCACCAATGGAGACGCTCAATAATTCACCCCAGTGCACATAGTTGTCTTCTGCTCCATATTTCAGACAACTGGAAGATCGTTGAGCGAAATTATGTGTACCACATGAGCCGGACAAATGTCATGTGCACCACGTAGGTACGACTACCACCATCGTCGTCACTATCCGCATGTCACACGGCGCAGTATGTCACATTGTCAGCAGTGTGTCACATTTTCAGAAGTGTGTCACATTTTCAGCAGTATGCCACATTGTCACACATAGGTGCTGCAAGGCACACAGCACAGCACACCCAACACTTGTCTCACCAGCCTGGCACTTCGGATCACCTGACAGACTCGCCACACGACCGCCACTCCGGGCCCCCACATCACATTCCTCCTCGCCCGTCAGCCTCTCTGAGCTACCCACCTGACACAGCGCACCCAGTTCTTGTGGTCGGCCAGGGAGAACTGGAACTTGTGTCGCGCCACCGTCCACACCTTGATGACCTTGTCGTCAGAGCCGGTGGCCAGCTGGAGACCGTCCGGCGAGAAGTTGACGCTGCGCACAGTGCCCATGTGCGCCTTGAACATGTCCGAGTCGCCCTGTCCGAGAGACAGAGTCAGCTGTTCTGCCACAACCAAGTCCCTCCACAGCCAACGTCAGTCACCACGCCACACAGCAGTGTGAAATCTTCCGTGAAACTGATGGAAGACATCGTTCTTTCGATGCCAAATCGAATATACCTCCATAAAAATAGTTATCTTCTTCGGTTTGCAAGACGAAGTAGTGATTGTGTGATACCAGAGCATTGTTGGTTCCAACCCGAGATTACATCAATCATCATTCATTTATGCTTGCATCAGTGTTAAAATAATGGTTTTTCATTAGCTCTGAGATGTCGAAACGAGCACAGTAGGATGTCGAAATTTGCCATGGGATTGGTGTCATTTAAAATGCCTTTGATGTCTTTACGACTGAAATTTTAGCTAATGGCATACTTATGACTGTGCCTTTATCATTTGTTTTGGTATTCATAATTTAGGAAGAGCTATGTTCTGGATAGCGAGAAAAAAAATGTTATGCTTTAAACAGGAATTCTATACCATATCACATTATAGTTAATCACTTTACCTGAAATTGCATTGCGAAATGTTCGTGTATCACCATCCCTTATCAAGAGCATGAGCATGATACTTATGAACGAGATACTGTTAGAAAGGAGATACGAAGACTTCACAAGCACGCATCACGAAGCAGGATGTCGATATTTCTTGGAGAAGGATGTCTATTGAATGTTCAGAAACTGGTATATTCCACCCTATCTCACGAATAATTTATCACTGGCTTGCATGCAGGGTTCTCAAATTCGTTCAGTTGGGCGCTTTGTCGGCTCGGTGAGGGATATACCCATTCAGCTCATGATTGATTGAGCAGTCTGCCTCGGTGACCGCATTGCTCCGCCCCACTCATGGGTGCCGTGCTTGAGTTCGGTTCTTGGAGTGAAAAGGCTGCGCGAGGGTTGGGGGTGTGCGATATTTCCTGTTCTGTTTGCCGGAAAAGCAATTGTCGCAGAGAAAATCAAAAGTATCGTGGGTGTCGCAAAGCCTGAGGTTAAATGTTACTGTAATGCCTGCGGTCATATCATGTCTTGCTATGCCACTGTCGGTATTGGAATATTGATCCCATTGTGTCACAATGAGAGGCTGCGCGAGCACGGCAGAGCCTAGTGACCAATATCAAAAATGTTGCCGTAAAAATCTGTGAAAATTCCGCTTTTTAATTGACCCCTCACTTGGATGCACGTGGCACGTGCAGCAAAAATGTTTGCACTGGCGAGCTTTGTCGTGTTGGCTACACAGTGGTGTCGGTTTGGTCTTGATCCATCCTTGGATTGGCGTGCTGTGTTGCCAACATTGGATCCGTCTCAACCCACTAAATTGCGTGCTGCATGTCGATCCGATCACATCGGAGCCTTGCCGAGTTTGTGGCCAACACCGAGGGCTTTCGTATGGTACCAACCTCGGCTCAATGGCCCTTACGTCAGCTCAGACGAGCTTCGATATTGCTCATAGAACTCCCTAACGCGTTTTTCATCGCAAATTTGCCAACTGAAAGTTGGTCAATGAGGGCGTCGGCACCCTTGCAGCGCGTGCCAAGCGTTGGCCATCGGCACTGGGGCGGCAAGACCGGCACGGTACAACAATGGTCTGTCGCAAGCCAGTCCCAGAAACAACCATCGTCGAATTTGTCACCAGTCGGGCTGTATCCGTGACAAAAAAGTCCTACAAAATCCTTCTAGTGATAATGTATGCGATACAATTATAATGGTTGGTTGTGGAGCGGAGCAATGCGGACAGCAAAGCAAGTTGTTCGGCCAATCATGGGCTGAATAGTTGCATTCCTGATCAGGCCGACACCTAACTGAAATAATTTTAGAACACTGCGTACATGACTTCTTAATGCGAATTTTGAGAACCTGCTGTAATATTTTCGTAGGGGGAGCATTGCATGCCGACCAAAGCACCACCTCGCTAGCATTGCCACCCACAAATAATGAGCGTTCCTGCTGCGGTGCCAGAATCAGCCTACCCAAGACCTCTTCTATGTAGGCACGGGTCATGGATAGGTGGCGCCGTCGTGCTGAAGCTGGGCCCAGGTAACATGCCTTGAATACAATTTGAAAGGGTGGCGCCGTCGTGCGAAAACTGAGTCCAGGTAACATTCCTTGGATACAATTGGAAAGCAGCCCAATCAAAAATTGATACATGTGGAAAATGGTTTAGATAGTAGTTAATGTGTGACATGTGGCAGAACGATTTCATAATTGGTTTCACGACGACTAGAATTTAGCGTCCCCAGCACAATCTACTTCCTCAACTCTGCACGGCAATGTTAAAACCGTTCCAGGTAATTGGTACAATAAGTGAGTGATAAAGTGCAACGACGTGTATGGGCAAAACTAGCCGGTCTAGACGCTACACAGTCCCCATGATGTGACCATGTGCGTGGAAACTCACCTTGATGGAAGGCACCCATAGTCGGACGGTTCGGTCACGTGACCCGGAGGCGATCAGGTTTCCCGACGGCGAAAATTGCACATCCATCACGGGCTCCTTGTGACCCATCAGCCTGACGATGTGTCGTCGGTCACGGTCGCACAGGCAACGTTACCCAATGACAGCCTGTGCCAGTGCCGAACACACTGACATAGGCATGGATGATATATATGGCAATTACAAATTGGGAAAGTGATTTCATAGCCCACATTGCACCAACCTTGCTGAAAACTTCAGACCAAACACACATATACACTGTAATATCTTCGACATTACACACACACATGGACATTTCCCTGATCATCCGGCTTAATACGGAAAGGATCACATCACGAGCGAACGTCACGAGCTGAAGCCAAGCCAAATAGTGTGAAACTGAACCCAGCAGTGTAAAGTCAAGCCAGATGGTATGCACCGGAGCATGGTGGAAGCCTGACCTGAATGGTGATCCACCGGAGCATGGTGGAAGCCTGACCTGAATGCACGCTGCTGCTGCCGGTAGTTCCACAGCATGATGCAGGCGTCCAGACTGGATGACACCACCTGACATGTGCTTGGGTGGAAGTCCACTGCTGTCACCGTATCTCGGTGCCCATGGAAATTCCGCTCCAGCACCGGGTCTTCCTCCATGCATGTGTTGTTCATCTTGCCACTCTTGTCTGAAAATAGCACATTGAATCCTTACACACATGAACTGTGATGGATGTCTGCCTGAAGGAGGCTCTTGCACTGGAACTTCACCTTGCCTTATAATATGGTGATCAGCATTTGGAAGGTTCTGCATCCAATAGAATCTGCTCTCAAACTCCATGGTGTCTATAATTATCCAGCCAATATTAGACACATAACACCCAAGAGCTGCATAGTCAGCACACACACACACGCATGTGTGTGTGTGTGTCATTACAATATCCTAACCCATCTATGAGATATAGTTGAAAAGCATGAAGGGTGGTTGGGTTCATCCACCTCCCACACCATTTGGTCCAAGTGTTAAGTATGATCTATGCAAGTATTATGGGAGGATGCAAGGATGGACCCAGCTAACCTTTGGTGCAGCAAACTGTGAGGACAATTTCTCAACAA
The DNA here is from genome assembly GCA_034440615.1 of Ashinkailepas kermadecensis. Lineage (NCBI taxonomy): Eukaryota > Metazoa > Arthropoda > Thecostraca > Neolepadidae > Ashinkailepas > Ashinkailepas kermadecensis. The sequence goes on from JAOTOM010005061.1 coordinate 101,154, forward strand.
ACCACACTTGTCCAAGCCCAACTGCACATAGTGGTTTCCAGTGTAAGTGGAAAGAAGGAAGGGTACTAGGCTCAGAAAATCTTGATGCAATCAATAAAAGCATGCACCTATTGAATCAATGCACCTATGTAAGGTGTGATTTGTCTGGTTGGTTGGTTGGTTATTGGTTTTACGACACGTCGACCGTTGAGTCATATAGCGTCGCCAATCTCTCACGCCGATTGGTCGCGGGCGAAGAGTAGCGACAGGTGAGATTCGAACCCACAATCTTTCGATTGCGAGACGAGCATCTTACCCCTGGACCACTCGTCCCCGGTGATTTGTCTGGTTGGCTACCCTTGATGAGGGTGCTCTGCAAATGCAGATCCATTGTTTGCAACATAAGATGTGGGTGTTACCCATCTGATCTGTGGTGCTCAATGGGGTGAGGTCAGGATTGTTGAGTAAGGCTGGTTAGTCCTAGTTTGGGTGACAGCCCAGGTGTAAATGCTAAATAGCAAAGAAAGGGAGAAAAAATGATGGTCTGAATTTTAGCAGCATGCATATTTTAGAGGAATACATTGCTGCTTCATACCAAATCATAGTTCAGGATCTCATAGCTGGTTAGAGGTCACTAGAATGAACCCATTGGCTAATGCTACATTTGCCTAAATGTAAGAAAAAATAACATTTTTCTGAAAGAGGTTAGAGTAGGTTAAGTTAGGTATGTTTTCCCATAATTATTTTTCACTTGATATTACCCCACTTGAAGCCTTTTTCACCCACCACCTAAAAAATGCCCATTTTTGCCAGAAATGAGTGTTCACATTGTCTTCATCATGTTAACACGCACCCTGGAGGGCCTCTGAAAATTACGCACACTGGAGGGGGGGGGGTGGATTCTGCCCCTCCTAAGATCTTGGCTTCTATTAAAGCTGAAGGAACGAAATTCGCAGGGTGGATGGGTACGGTAGTGAACTCTATTGTGTGCAAATTGCATGACCTTAGGTCAATATCTTCAAGGTCAAATGAGGTCACATTTGTCAACAAAAAAAAATTGTGTGACTTGGCTTGTCAATGTTATGGATCGCTATGATTGTTTAAATGCTCCAAAATGGGCATCAATGATGTTTTGGACATTACTAATGATGCAATACAGATGCTAGACCCAACATTTGACCTCAGGTCACCTATATAGCAGCATGTTATCAGGTCAGTTACCTGTTCCAGTTACCGGAATCAGCCCGCCTGACTGCTCCGCCGGGCAGCTCGGCGCAATCGGCTTCGCAAAGAAAGGAGTGAAGTACATGAATAAGGTATGAAAACACAACAACAAACAGTACAAATGACAAACAGTAGTGCATTTATGACAACATTCCAGTTGATCAAGTTTGGTTCCATTAACCTGTCATGAACTTGACCTGACCTCGATGATCTAACATGACTTTACAACTATATAGTATATCAATATACATCAAACAAGTTGCTAGTGTTGCCAAGAACACTTCCATTTTGCGAATATGCGGGAAGCGCATCAGCGCCGATTTTTGTGGTCTAGTGCCAGGATTTTGTAAAAAAACTTTAATGCCCCACTACAATTTTTGGCAGATTTCCATTTTTCTTGTCTTAAATGAAGCGCCAGTAATTTCTAAGGCAGGTACACAGAAAATTGAGTATATCGACTGGTAAAATCTGCAGTTGGATACGAAAAACCAGAGGGGTGGGCAAATTTCTCCCCCTCCAGTGCATGTGTTAAGGAACATTGTCCTTACAATATTGTTTTAATTTTTATCTTCCAGGCCAATATGGCAATAATAGACTCCTTTGGAGGAACATGTTTCTAGATATGGTTAAGGGCTAAGGCAATGTGGTCATTCATTCCTGTAGGAAATGTGAAGTTTGTCAGATTTTTGACTATTTTTATTGACCAAAAACATATTTTCTTTTCTTGGAAGAAGAGATGTTGGGCTAGGAAACATTTCGTTAAGCATCATACAGTAGTTTGTTGCCAGTTGAAAAGTATGCCTTTTCCACATGAATGAATGTTCAATTTGTCTTAATGAAGTTCAGATATATTTGTACAAAAATGTTCAAAATGTCATCTTGGCCAGAACTAAAATTAACATTTTTCTTCAAATGCCATCTCCAGAATAAAATACCTAGTTTCACTGGATTATCTTATGAGTGTCATTTTTTTATTTTTTTTTATTTATCATCAGTGCACTGGCCAGATGGTGTTGCTGACACAGTGGGTATTACTCACACAGATAGATCTTTTGTTGACATCTGTCCCAATATGACTGGAACCTTGAGTTTCAGTATTTAGACACTAGTGGTATGTACAAAAGGTTCCTAGAAATAATAGCAGCCCTTACAAATTCATATATACCGAGAGTTGTTGCCAAAGGTGCATCCTCCATGGCCAACCAGACCTCCTCAAAGTCTTTTAAGCAGGAGAAAGGATGCTTGGATAAAGTACAAACAGGACAGAAACTAACTTGGGAGACAGTCTTCACAGGCAGATGTTTCACTGATGTTTCAATGTTTCCAAGATTTAAACAGACAGTATAGAAATTTTAGTATTCATTCCCAGGTCAAGTATGAATTGTCATTAATTCGCAAACCATCTTCCAAGGAATTTCATTCTTACATTCGACACAAAAAAATCGGCAGAACATCCCTGGGGCCATTGAGAGGGAAACCAACTGATCGGCTAACAAGTGACTGCCAAGAAATGGCTGATATATTTGCAGGGGCATTTTCCTCGGTATACTGTAAGGGTAGGCTAGAAAACCCAGCCCCGCACCAATCTACTGAAACAGTGCTGCAGAGTATCGAAATTACTGAAGCTGAGGTGCTCAGAATTTTTAGTCAGATTGATGGATCTTCCAGCATGGGCTCTGATGGGGTCCACCCTCAGTTAATTGTATCTTGCTGTGAGGAGCTTGTGAAACCATTTTTCATAATTTTTAACTCATCTCTTTCTACTGGAAGTCTTCCTGATAGTTGGAAAACTTCACAAGTTATTCCCACTTTTAAAAAGGGTTCAAGGCATGATCCACTAAATTATCACCCGGTGAGTCTTACTTCCGTACCATGTAAAATTCTGGAACGTGTAATTGTTGAAAAGCTTACAGAATATTTGGAGGTCCATCATTTGCTGGACAAAGGACAATTTGGCTTCCGTCGTGGACGTTCTGTAGAGGATCAACTACTGCTAACATATGAGACTGTCTCTACATGGCTAGATGAGGGCTATATGGTGGATGTAATTTTCTTTGATTTTTCAAAGGCATTTGATGTTGTTAATCAGGTGCTGCTACTAACAAAACTGAGAGCTCAGGGAATTTCAGAGATAATCCTCACCTGGATAAAAAAAATTATCTGTGGGAGGGAAATGATAGTGCTTGTCTCTGGCTCCTCCAGCAAACCAAAGAATGTTCTAAGTGGAGTACCTCAGGGCTCTGTACTAGGTCCTGTGTTATTCTTGATTTATGTGAATTATGTGCCCCATGGTATACCCTCCCAGTTCAAGGTTTTTGCAGATGACCTAAAGATATACATGAAACTGAAGTACAAATCTGTCACAGACCTGCTGGCTGGCATTTCACAGGGTCAAAAGGACATTGATACACTGGTTAGTACTGCCAAGTCATGGGGACTAGCAATGAACTCCAAAAAATGTGCAGTTCTCAAAGCACACCATGGGTCATATGACTGGAAAAATCTTGGCCCTTATGCACATTATTACCTAGATGGATTTCAGGTAACCTTTGTTGAGATGAATACTGACCTAGGTATCACAGTAGGTAAAAACTTGCATTTCCATCAACACATTGCTGGCATAGTACAGAAAGCTGGAAGTCCGGCCAGCAACCTACTAAGTTCTACTTTATGTCGTTCTCCTGAATTTATGAAAACCCTATACATTACCCATGTCAGGCCTCTTTTGGAGTTTGCATCGTGTGTGTGGAATACAGGTTACATAGGTGATTTGAGGCGACTAGAATCAGTACAGAGAAGGTGGACACGAAACATAGAGGGGATGGAAGGTCTGGATTATGGTGCCAGATTACGGAAACTAGGTCTGTACTCGGTGAAAGGTAGATTGATTCGAGCAGACATTATCAAATGTTGGAAGTTTTTTCATGGTCATTCTGCCATTAAGATCCCCGACATGTTTGTGCTGGCACCATTGGTGAACACACATGGACACTCACTGAAATTGGCTCACAGGCATGCATCAGTGGATTGTGGGAAGATATTTTTTAGCCTCAGATGTTGTGCCACTTGGAACTCATTGCCTGATGATGTAGTAACCTTAACGGACCTGGGTGCATTTAAAGCTGCATTGCACTCAAATCTCTGCACATTGTTGCATGAATATATTGAATAGATTAACCATGATAATATACTAATCACACATGACGAGTAGCTTAACTTCTCTATATTCAGAATATAGAGATCTCTATATATCTACATTCAATCTCTGTATTCAATCTCTATACTCAATCTCTGTATTCAATCTCTGTATTTAATCTCTATATTTTCTTTTTAAGAAATCTTGACGACAGACTGACTCACATTCTGCAAAATATTAGCAGAATGTAGTGGCTACTCTAAGCATACAAATTCTGCTTAAGGTACACTTTCCAGTTCCTGTTCTTGCCCTGACTATCTGATAACAATATTTTCCTTAATCTAGGGGACTGGCGTACCTGCAGATACGGGCTCCCCTCATCGGGCACGGAACTCATCTCCGGGTGAGTGATGCTTGAGTATATGGGGAGCCAACCAGGTGAGAGTGCCTGATCAGTGATATGACCAAGATTTTGCTAACATAAAGGACTGACTCTCCGAATAAAACTTTGGATTGTGGGCATATAATTACATCGTTTGAAGTATCTTCAACTTTTCACTACTCACTCCAAAAAGTTTTCCTTTGCTGTGGGTGGCTCAGGAACCTGGGCACACTGCTATTTTTCCTTCAAGCCCTATATGGTATTTCAAGAAAAAGAATATTGTAGACAAATTTTGTAATGCGATGAAGACAATATGAGTCAATTCCTCACTTCTGACTTCATGTCATTCCCATGCAACTATAATCATAGAATTGAAATACCTACCTAGGGAATGGAAATGGTGTAATGTGCCTAGGTTGAGGTAGGGGTAGATAGGTAGGTACCTACCTAGCGAAGTACCTACATTGGGACTTGATGCCCACTTTTCTAAGCCTAACTTAGGCTTAGGGGCTGGGATTCACCAGGGTAGGTACCCAGGTATGTATCTACCTACCAAGTCCCCAACACTAGTCAGATTATCCAATCCCTCTTCGTACCGTGATCCCTATGCTTTGTTTTGTCTTGGATTTTCAAATTTTGATGAACCATGAGCTTTTTAATATCACTGTAAAAAGAAATCCCAGACTCAGTTATATAACGAAATGTCTTGTTACAAATATGTTTCATAATAATTTACAAAATAAAGCATATCTCCTCATTACTGTTTTCCTTAATGCCACAATTTATCTTAATGCTGTGGAATAATATCACCATTTGCCTTGATTGTTTTCTAAACATCTGGGAAACTTGTGCGGCAGTGGAAAAAGTGGGCAAAAGCGCCAGTGTTGGCTGCTAGTAGGAGGTCTATGCAGCAGAATGCTGTAACCAGTAGGACATAGGTGCAAGGCGAGTAGATACGTAGGTATACAGGTACCGAGTATTTAGATTGCCGCGGCTTTGCGATTATAATACAAGGTGCTGTCTGGTTGGTATGTGTTTTGGTATGGTATGAAGCACACAAAGTGGTTTGGTTTGGTTGCGTAGGTAAAGTTATGGTTTTGTTCTAAGTTAGGTACCTACCTAGAAATATAATTATGCTTGTTTTTTTAACAAAGTTCTTATTTTATTTCTTCAAAAACAGTTGAGGCTAGCTTAGGCTGGGTTGGGTCTGACACAATTCCAGATACAGAGATTGTCTATGATGTGGTGTATTAGGTAAACAATGTGATTGGCTGATAACATGGCATTGTAATCTTTGTCCTTAACATAGGTAGGTAGGCATCCATATATTAGGTGTCTCCAAAATGAAACCAAAGACATGCACTGATGAGTACACTATTGGCTGAAATGAACCTTGAAGGACTGAGATGATATTTTAATTGACACGATTCCAGGGCAGCTTTCTACATCCTACTGTACTCATTTTGACATCTCACATCTAATGAAAAACCATTATTTTAACACTGTACTGATATGTATGCATATATATATCTTACCTAATGGTTTTTCTGTTCCATTTTGTGTGCATATTTAATTTCCCTGGTGCAGATATTTGCCCTCTTGGTGCTTTTCTGTGCAGATTTGTCCGTGGCTGGTGCATCTCTTCAGGCCTTTTGCCATACTTTACAGTCTGGGGCATCCATGGGCAGTTTTATGGCAGGTTTTTGCTCCCAGGTCATGTGGGTTCAGGGACCAGATAGAGCAAGCAGATCTAGCATAGTGATTGGCATAGATTAGAGGGGATCATTAATTGTACTTCTTATGGCAGTTTCAGTAGCAAAGTGGTTTTACTGGTGACATGCTGATGAAATAGAAGAATACAACTTGCAAACATCACCAAGTAACAATATGTTTACCAATTCCCATTGTGATTTTCACCCAGCCCTACAAGCTCAATGCATTGCTGCCAGATGACAATATTTTGGATGCTTTGATAACATTTTGGATAATTGATCATGCCCTGTATGTTATCAAGTTCTATATAAAATTGTTGTTGATAGGTATTTCCTGATTTTCTTTCCAGGTCATGGATATGTTTGGAGGGCAAGGTGATGGTGGACATGATCCCCCTCCATACCCCTTTGGTCAACCAACAAGTACAGCAACTGGATTACAAAGCCAACCTATTTTGAATACTTCTGGAATATTTGGTCAGCCCTCAGTTACCTCTGGAGCAGGCCTTGGGCAACCTGATGGGAGTGCTGCTGTGGCATTTGGTCAATATCAACACAACTCCAATGGAACTTTTGGACAACCAACAGCTTCCTCTGCTGGAATATTTGGGCATGCCAACTCTACTTCTACTGCTATGTTTGCTCAGTCATCAAGTGGTTCTACAGAAGCATTTGGACAGCCATCTATTAGTACTAGTAGAATGGTTGGTCAACCAATTACAGCCACCAGTGAAATGTTTGGTCAGCCAATTACAGCCACCAGTGGAATGTTTGGTCAGCCAATTACAGCCACCAGTGGAATGTTTGGTCAGCAGAGTACTACTACCAGTGGAATGTTTGGTGAGCAAAGTACAGCCACCAGTGGAATGTTTCATCAGCAAAGGACAAGCAGTAGTGGAATATTTGGTCAGCTAGTTCCATCCACCACTGCAAAATCTGATTTGCTCACTGCACCAGCAAGTGGAGTGTATGTGTCATCTACCAGCTCCCAGGGAATGTTTGGTCTGCCTTCCACTACTGCAAGCACAACATTTGGCCAGCTGTGTGCACTGGGTGGTAGATCCATCTCAACTGCAGCCAGTGACCAGTCTGGCCAGACAGTGTCATCATTGAGTCAGCCATTCTGTCTGCCAGCTGCCACCTCAGCAGGGTTGGCTCAGTTGTCTGGTGCAGCCATGTCCGCCCCTGCTGCCACCGCCGACCGGACGACTGCTGCGCCCTCTGTGGGCGCGCCAGCCGCCGACACGACCGACCTGTTCCGGAGGGCGGCTCCAGCGGCGGCGGGCGACGGTGGCGGAAGTTACCTGGGTCGGTCGGCCACCGTCCGCAGTTTGTTCGGTGCTGAAGCGCACCAGGACGCCGTCACAAAGCCGACGGTCGGACTGTTCGGTAAAGCGAGCGACGGCGGCGCCGGCCAGCCGGCTGGGCTGTTCGGCAAGACATCCGACCCGACTCCCGACCAGCCATCGCGTCTGTTCGGCAAGCCGCCCGAACGCGTCCGCGAACAGAGGACTGGGATGTTCGGCAAGCCACCCGAGCAGAAGGTTGGGTTGTTCGGCAAGCCAGCCGATGACGCCCTGGATCAGAAGGTTGGGCTGTTTGGAAACCCTATGCATCAGAAGACCGGGCCGTTCGGCGAGACATCTGACCAGCCGGCTGGACTCCGTGGCAAGACAACTGGCAGTGACACAGGCGCCGTCGCCAGCGGGCCGGAGTTGGACGCGCTGGCCGCGGGCGACGCTGCTGCCGTGCACCGCTCACCTGCCAAGTCGGTGTTTTTACAGCCTGAGGAGGAGACGTCGCGCGTGAGGCGGCCAGCGTCAGGTGGCGCGACCGAGGCCAGTCGTCGCGCCCTCTCCAGCACCGGCTTGTTCAGCAAGCCGGCGGAGGGCAGGCAGTGGGTGCGGCCCACAGGTGAGTGGCGACGTACTGCTCGGCCAGTGGTGACCTCTGCAGTCGATGCGCCCCTAAACCACAATAACCAACCAACCATGGTCCGAGTTGAGTTTCATTCGAGCACAGTTGGTGGAGTCCTAAGAAAGGTTGAAAAACAGCTTCGTGGGAGCTTTCAGTCTTCCAGAACACCATTATATCTTTATTACACTAAAATAATTATTTCCTTCTGAAAAGTGGAAAGATGCTGCCTGTGAGTGACCCAAGCTTATTATTGCTCCTTCATGAAAGTCCTCAAAGCATGTGGTTCCTTTCATGATTTTCATTATTACCATGATGGGCTGACTACTCTGTACCGCTGAAACCTGTGAAAGAAATGTATGGCTATCTCACTTACATGTGTTGTGATTTATCATCCTTGCCTTCTTCCTAGATTACCAGCAAAAAATGGTAACCCGGGCATGATTATGGGACTAGATAGTATTTGTAAGCAGACAGATTACCCTGGACCAAATCAGTTGTCCAATATTCATAAAAGTATGTTCTCCAAATGCAGCATTCAAGATATCAATTCAATCCTGTTATTCCCATTCAGTCACTACTTGGGTTTCTATGCCATTGTCAGTAAATGAACCTGAGTTTGTTTGACGTTCCCCGAAATCCAACCAGCTCGCTGTATTGTGGTGAATGGCAAGAGGTGCCACCTGATATAGCGGCGAACGAAGAGACAGTGAAGTTTCATGGGAGTCAGAATAGTCGGTCTGATGTACTCCTCCATTTGCTGAGTGGAGTTGTGTCTTCCATTAGAAGTCTGGATAGTTAACCTAGGCGTTGTTTGCCTTGTATTGAAACGGATCCGAAAATATAGGCAGCACTTATCAACTCTAACGTCTTCCTCGCACACAAAGCAAAATGTGAACCATCCGCGGACAGACCGCCTTCAGTATCCTATTGTGTGACGTCACCATCGTGTCTTCTGTGTGTGACGTCACCGTGCCGTCAACAGTGGCCGGCACCAAGACCAGTCCGCGGCTGGAGCGGCTCAACTCCGTGGAGCAGCTGCAGGAGGTGACGTCGCTCCTGTGCACGGACGTGCCAGCCGGCTACAACGATCGCAACATCCTCAGTCGGCACTTCGCCAAGTTCGGCCGGGTGGTGCGCGTCAGCTGCAACAAGCGCGACAACACGGCGTCGGTCCACTTCGCCGATCACGTGAGTCGCGCCCGACGTGTGTGGCGGTCGGTGTGCGCCGCAGCCGCGGTCCGACAGCATACGCGGAACGGCGGCGGAGTCGACGTGCCTGGCTGTGTTGTATGAAGGCGCAATATTTTGATTGTGCCTGTTCAAATTGTTTCCAATGCCTGTCGATTGAATCATGTACGTTGCCATGCTGGATACTTGACACGTGGCAGTTGTTACCATAGTGGATGCTTGACACGTGGCGGTTGTTACCACACTGGATTCTTGACACCTGACGTGGTTGGGTGCGTGTGTCTTGATTCAGACCGTGATGTGGTGAATCATTGTAACGTGTCAACGATATCACCTGGTGTAGCGGCGTCCGAAGCTGTGCCTTGGTGCGCAGCACGTGTCCGTGACGCACGATGCCCCATTCCTGCAGGCATCGGCAGAAGCGGCCAAGAAGCGCGGTATGAAGGTGCACCCCAAGGTGCCGCCCATGTGTCTGTACTTCCGGCGGCCGGTGCGTCAGAGCGCGGCCCCCTCCGGCGACCAGATGCCGCCAGATGTATCGGAGGAGCTGCGCTCTATGAGCGGAGCGGGAGATCAGACCCGGTGAGGCTCCGCTCTCCACGTCTTTTTCGTCGGATGTTGAGCCACAGCGGTGCCCGTGGTGTTGCTGTTGTTCTGGATGCAGATGTTGTCTCTTCGTCCTCTGATGGATGAGAGCCGAACTGTATTGTCATTCCGGTCGCGTTGATCAGCAGTGTGGTGATCGATGCATAAGCGTGCGGTGTTTCCTTTTTATCATGCTGATACACCTTGGGACAGATCCGTTAAGCATATTATTGATCCATATCGGTGGTGTTCACCAACAGGTCAGACTGTCCTCTTTGTATGTATGGCCAAGTATATCTAGCCAGTTTTCTTGCATGGTGGGAGTGAGTCGGTCGAAAAGCGTGGGCTGTTTTGAATTGGTCCATTCCATTGATTCAATCCATGGATGGTGGTAGTGACTGAGCAGAGACCCCTGTATTATGTTAGGGAATAAGGTGACTGGCCAACAGTGGTTCTTGATCATGCTAGCGCTAGGTGGTATGGTGGTTTAGTAAGGCTCCCCTGTATTATGTTGGTGAAAAGGAGACTGGCCAGCGTGGTTCTTGATCACTACGCTATCGCCGGGTGATGTGGCGGCTGACCAGGGGCTCCCTGTCACAGCAGCGAGCTGGCGCCGACTTCCAAACCACGTCGCCGCGCCGCCCCGGCCACCGCCGCGGCTGCTGCTACTGCTGCCGCTGCCGCCGCACCTGCTGAGCCGGCCGCCACAGCCGTCCTGAACGTGGCGGAGCTGCGCGCGCAGCTGCGTCAGACGGCCAGCAGCGCCGGAGACCGCTACAGGGTGCTGGACGCCCGGGACAAGCTACACCGTGCCGGTGAGTGCTGCGTCAGGCAAGCAGCAGCGCCGGAGACCGCTACAGGGTGCTGGACGCCCGGGACAAGCTGCACCCACCCACCTGAGATTTTCTTGGTGTGGTCAAAACCCACCCGAGAACTAGCTTGATAACATACGGCTTTATGATCGCGGAAAAAAATCCTTGTATTACCTCTAAGATGGGAACATGCGGTGAGAGGAGGTGGGTCGGCTGCTTATGTCTGAGTTAGACAGGAGCATAGGCACATGGGAAGAGCAGAGACGGGTCTTTCGAGCAGCGGAGCTGAAAATTCTGACTAAAAATATAACAGGAATAAAGCCGACTTGTTTTGTGTAGTGTGTGTGGCTGGGGGGGGGCGCGTGATGAAGACAGGACAGTCGCAGTCTTATCTCTAGCTTGAAAATTGTTCCTGTGCCCCTGGGGTTAGATCACATCTTGAGACTGACGGTGGCGGCACTACTGGTGACAAGGGTGCCAGATGGACCTTGCTTATCCGTTTCCATGTATCGCAGCCAGTCTTCACTCATGGTGTGTGAGTGTTGCAGTCAGTGTTCACATGCATGTTTGTGCGTGGTATCCGGTGTTGGGAGGTTCGAGTGTGTCGCAGTCAGTCGTGGAGTGTGACGTGGTATCCGGTGTTAGGACGTACTCGAGTGTGTCTCAGCCAGTCGTGGAGTGTGACGTGGTATCCGGTGTTGGGACGTTCGAGTGTGTCGCAGCCAGTCGTGGAGTGTGACGTGGTATCCGGTGTTGGGACGTTCGAGTGTGTCGCAGCCAGTCGTGGAGTGTGACGTGGTATCCGGTGTTGGGACGTTCGAGTGTGTCGCAGCCAGTCGTGGAGTGTGACGTGGTATCCGGTATTAGGACGTACTCGAGTGTGTCTCAGCCAGTCGTGGAGTGTGACGTGGTATCCGGTGTTGGGACGTTCGAGTGTGTCGCAGCCAGTCGTGGAGTGTGACGTGGTATCCGGTGTTAGGACGTACTCGAGTGTGTCGCAGCCAGTCGTGGAGTGTGACGTGGTATCCGGTGTTGGGACGTTCGAGTGTGTCGCAGCCAGTCGTGGAGTGTGACGTGGTATCCGGTGTTAGGACGTACTCGAGTGTGTCGTAGACAGTCGTGGAGTGTGCCTCTGTATTGCTGCATGCAAGCCAGCAGTGACATGTGTCGTGTGTCTAAATTCGCTGAGTTAGATGTCAGGATATAAATATATAAATCAATATATATATTTATTCCGGGATAATTTGTGATAGACAATGGAAATGGAAACAAATTGAGCTGATTCCCCACCTCGATATAGACCAAATTCCGATTTTGAGGAATGTATTCTTCGGGATTTGACAACTATCTCAATTTTAAATTATGTTTACATCCCTGCCTCGACGCCTAAAATCGCAAATTCGGATACACTGCATGCGCAGCTGTCTGTGTCGCAGCCAATCGTCACGTGCATATGTATCGCAGCCAGGTATAACGTGCATATCCAGTCGTGATGTGCGTATCCGTCTGACGGTCCGTGGTGACGTGTGTGCCTGTGTCGCAGCTCTCCGGCGCGAGTCGACGTCTCGCAGCGGCCCCCTGGTGGGCACCTGTCCGGACATGTGTCCCGAGAAGGAGCGCTACATGCGCGAGGAGAAGCACCAGATCAGCGCCGCCTACGAGCGCGACTGGTACAGACAGGTGAGCCGCGACCCCCAGCTGGAACTGGCCAGTGCTGAAACGTACTGTGATAAAGACGCAGTGGACTGTGGTGAGGAGTGATCGGACTGTAACAAGGGCAGACCAAACAGTCGCGAGACGGACCGAACTGTGGCGAGGACGGACCGGACTGTGACAAGGGTGAGCCGAACCGTCGCGGGACGGACCAGACTGTGGCGAGGAGGGACCGGACTGTGACGAGGAGGGACCGGACTGTGGCGAGAAGGGGTCGGACTGACGATGTCGTATTGGACTGTAGCGAGGGCGGACCGGACTGTGACGAGGAGGGGCCGGACTGACGATGTCGTATTGGACTGTAGCGAGGGCGGACCGGACTGTGACGAGGAGGGGCCGGACTGACGATGTCGTATTGGACTGTAGCGAGGGCGGACCGGACTGTGACGAGGAGGGGCCGGACTGACGATGTCGTATTGGACTGTAGCGAGGGCGGACCGGACTGTGACGAGGAGGGGCCGGACTGACGATGTCGTATTGGACTGTAGCGAGGGCGGACCGGACTGTGACGATGTCGTATTGGACTGTAGCGAGGGCGGACCGGACTGTGACGAGGGCGGACCGGACTGTGACGAGGAGGGACCGGACTGTGACGAGGAGGGGCCGGACTGACGATGTCGTATTGGACTGTAGCGAGGGCGGACCGGACTGTGACGATGTCGTATTGGACTGTAGCGAGGCCGGACCGGACTGACGATGTCGTATTGGACTGTAGCGAGGGCGGACCGGACTGTGACGATGTCGTATTGGACTGTAGCGAGGGCGGACCGGACTGTGACGATGTCGTATTGGACTGTATCGAGGGCGGGCCGGACTGTGACGAGGGCGGACCGGACTGTGACGATATCGGAGTTCGCAAGCGACGGAATTGACGCCATGCACTCCGAGGGGTTGACGCGGCCTAATGTCAGATAGCCGGTAGTTTCACTTCACGTTGTCACCGGTTGCAGGGACCGTTTGAGATGGACCAGCGTCTGGCGGTCAAGCAGTACTCGCGCAGCTCTGCGGACCAGGAGGAGCCGCTGCCGCAAGAGTTGCGCACGCCCACCGCTCTCCTGCTGACGATGGACCATCTGGTGAATCACGTCACAGACGCCGACTCACGGGACACGGGAGACTGGTGAGTCACTACCAGTTACGCTGCACAGCAGACTTGTAAACGCCATCTACTGACAGCAATACCAACTTCGTACTGAAGCTCATTTCAACACCCAGCTCCTTCCTGCCATACTCTGCCATGTTGAAGGCATGTAGGGTTTTATGTCTCAGGTTTGTATATGCTATAATCAAGTTTCTAAGCCATGTTAAAGCTTTCCCTCAACCTCTTCCAACTCATCCCACCCTCAATTGAGATTCAACTCGTGTCACCCATTGCTATGCTACTCTGCTGAAGACTGACTTAAAATTATGTTACTGAAACTGTTTCTGCTGTTGTTTCCGGTGCGCCTTTCTGTTTTGCCTCTCTCGTTCCATCTTCTTAGCTATTGCCACTGCAGTCGCCACCGCCACTTCGCCACTACTGCTTTTGCAGTGGGGATGCTTGAATTGGCAAGCAAAGGGTGAGTTGAAAGCTCTTTGACAGAAACTTATTGATTTATCATTTCTGACAGGAAATCACGGCGCACCATGGGAATGTTAGAGGCCGGCTCCGAACAAACAGAAAGCACAACATAAATTATGCGTCGCTGTTGTGATGCGATGAATACATGGCTGTCAGAAAATATAGTACAATCTTAAAACTAGCGAACTAAACACATTCGTTGATCAATATGCAGGTTTATGTAGATTAATCTGACGGCGCTCGATTTCGATTCGATCGATTTCTGTATTACACGACAATGTTGTATGTGTCGTAAATTAAGCGACCTGACACTGCCACTACTACTTACTTTCTATCGCACTTGCGAGGTTGCAGTTTCCTCGCCAGTTGTCTGGGCGGCGCTACTGTTGTGCCTCCACAACCTGCAGGACGAGCTGGCGTTGCTCCTTGTTTTCATCGACATGTGAGCGATTTCGTTGAACGTGGCGTCGCTCTCGTACAGGCGTACAGCCTTGCACTGATCAAAGATGAGAACACCGCCAGTTCGTCCTGCAGGTTGTGGAGGCGCACGGCAGCGCTACACCCCGACAATGAGCAAGGCAGCTGCAACTTCATAAGTGCAATAGAAAGTGACAGTAGCAGTGTTTGGTCGTTTAACCCTCGCGCCATCGCAGTCGACAACCGAACGCGCCCCAGAGGGGAGGCAGATCTGCCCTCTGCTTAACTTGAACAGCTACGGACTGCTTTCGTTCCTTTCGGCGGCAAACGGCAAAACTCAAGATAAGCCCAGATAAGTGAAGTATATTGACCCAACTGTTGCATGTCACATGTCAGATCAAAGCTTGAAGGGTGACCTACTTAGCGAAGTTTCGATTTTAGTCTAGCATCAAATTAAGCAGCAGAGGCTGAATTTCGGTGGTGTCATGAACCTTGCATCTTAAGATAGCCAAGAAAGGCATGCATTAGTAAAGATATGATCGAGGTCAAAGTGGATCACATGGGGTTCTGAGGTCAAATATTGAATCTGCGTTCTGAGGTCAAATATTGAGGTCAAATATTGAATTGAACCCATGTGCATGTTTCTGCACCAATTTGTTTGCCAGGAACCTAATACCCGCAATAAAGCTTATTCAAGCACAGGGGGTATATGCCCCCTTATTTCGTATATCACATTTGAAAAATAAAAAAGCAAAAATTGAAAGTGCTACAAGGTTTCAAGCAGCGTCAAAGTCTAGTGCCACTGTTGCTGGCTCCATATTGACGGCAAGCGATGCGGCGACGATGCGTGACACTTTATCACTTGAGACTATCACTGGTCATTTGGTACCCCATATTTCGTCATTTGGAAAGTTATTGACTTGGACTTTCCATTGATATTAACAATCTGAGTATGAATCACATATATTCCGGTTTTTGCAATGAGTACAAAAAAATGGGAGAACTTGAACATTATGTCTTTAGTTTTGCAAACTTTGGCAATCACATGGCACAAAAAAGTACAATTCAGAGATGAAATCCGATTGTTACTATTTTTGTTCCTCGATTTGAGGTTTCCTGTGCACCATTCATTTCGTTCAAGAGTCTCGGGGGAGTAACGGCACTAACTCCTGAACGATGGTGAGTTATAATTTCGTTTTTGGCCACAAGCTGTGGAATTAATGTGCGAACAGGTAATGCAAGTTTCAACTTGATATCGCTGCGCGTTTTCGAGTTACTAAGAAAGTTAGACAGGGGCATATTCACATGCTCATCTAGGCCTTTCACATGGCAACGTGAGTATGACATAAAAAAAATGCAGACTGAGGTGAGCTTCAGTATTCAGTTAGGTCGTCAGGCAATAGATGGGGCCATGAGCGCAGGGCTCGGGCGCAAGTGCTTGACGAGGGCTAACACTACGAATTCAAAATGGATATCGATGACAACGGCACCCTTGTCTCAGCCGACTGAGAAGTGACGGTAGTCCGTGATGCACGCCGGTGTGTATAAACTCGAGCTACTCACTTTTAATGCGGTGAAAACGTTAAGTTCATTAAAATCCAGGATTTTTGACAACTTCATTTGCGATGGGGCACGGTTAAGCGTTCTTCAGTGACAACCAAGCTTTACACATTGTATTTTTAGCCACATTGCCACAATTTAAGGGTGTAGCCAGGGGAAAATAATACTTGGGCCGGGCACGAATTCTTACATGTGGGCTTTGAGGCCATCATGGATTTTCCGCTGTGCATCATACTGGAAAACTTACGCAACCTAAGAAAACCCTGGAATTTGACGCGATTTCGTAAATATCAAGGAAATACACTCTACTCGTACATCTCTTTTGCTATTTATTCCTTGACATTGCAGTTACATCGATTTGTCTAGCTGAAATATAGAATTCACACCCAGAAGTCCAGGGGAAACTTGGAGGACTTCATCTGGTTCTTCCTGAAGGTCCTGATCGCGGCTCCGACGTCACGGTCCACCAGCCTCATGCCGCTTCTCTCCGTCACCAACCTCCCCTCGCCGTCTCTCTTGTAGATGAACTCCTTCTGTCTGATGTTGTAGACTTGCTCACACAGACCCTCGAGCATGTGCTGGAACATACAGGGTGATTCTTTTATCTGGCCACCCATGAATTTGGCTATGTGTCAGTTTACTCTTGGACTTTGTCATTTTTTCGATTGTCGAGATCGAATAAATCAATGTTATTTCAAATTCTATGGAATTAAACAGGTGTCGAGATCGAATAAATCAATGTTATTTCAAATTCTATGGAATTAAACAGGTTGTCCACCTCACCTGGGGGCCTAGATTGTACTCTAAGCACATCTCCTTGCTGAAGTTGTGGGGGTTGAGGTAGCGGCCCTTCCCCACGTGGTTGGACATGATGGAGCCGACAGTCTTGGCTATGGCCTCGCTGGAGCTCCTGACCTGCAGGTTCTCGAACAGCTCGGAGAACTTGGTGTTGCACTCCTTGGAATTCTCTGGCTTCACGAACTTTCTGTACCAGGCGGAGTAGTTGTCATTTTCGGGGACACCTTGGAGATCCCTAGTGAACTGCTTGTAGCTGAGGAGACCAGGAAGAAACTCCACTGGGTCGAACTTGTCCTTCTGGTACTGCGGCAGTTCATCGATCAACTTGGTTAGCGTTGTCGTCATCTCAGTGTTGGAGTCATCATCATCTTCGAGGTTGTCATCAGATGGTTCCTGACCCAGAACCTCAGAAGCAGCTTCTTCAAGCTTTGACTGCCTCTGTCTCCTTTTCCAGTCCTTTGAAATCGTTACTGCCAGCTTCGAGAGCTCCTTTTCCACAGACTTGATCTCGACATCATCTATCTCCTTCATGTAAGCTTCACCGGCCAGGGCTTTGACCTGTTCATCATCCTCAAAGAGACTTGACACTTTCTCGTCTTCTTCCAGCAAACCCGCCTCTCTCAGTTCCTGGCCTTTCCTTGTCACATTCTTCTCCAGAAGCTTCGGCTCGAACCTCGAACTCGACAGCAGAGTCTCCACAATCGTCCTGGGTTCCTCCATCACACTGAACTTCATCTTGTCGCTGCTCCAGATCCACTCCTTGGACAGACTCTCCACTTTCTCTTGCGCCTTCTTGATCGAGGACCAGACCTGTGTAGGGAAGAACTTCATGTGTTGGGCGTCCAGGGAGACTTCTGCATATACCTCAAGGAGCTGCACCAGGCCGAGGATGAAGAGGAAGTTCTTGGAGCTCCTCAGATCCTCCATCTTCTTGTACTCCTTAGCTTTGTCGTTCCTCCCCTCCAGAGCAGCTTCCTGATATTCCTCTGCAAATATGGCGATCATGGTGGGAAGGTTCTGCATCGCCGAGCGAAGCCCCCTGACTAGGCTCCGCACGAACCTTGTCGTCTGCTGCTTTTTAGGAGTGAGGACTAGGTTGCCCAGCTCCCTGGCCCTGTTCATGAAGACAGTGGAGGCCTTGCCGAGGCTGAAGTCCCCCATGGCGTCGAAGTAGAGCTTGATCATGTTCTCAATCTTGGGGTGACTCTTGATGGACTTGTTCCAGATCAACTGCAGTTGGTGAGCTACATCCCACGTCCCTGTGATGTCCCCCTCCTCCAGTCCCAGCTCCGCCGCCACGAACTTGGTCAGGTTTAAGGAGCCGCCGCCCGCCACCCTCTCCTCCTTGTTGGCGTAAACGCCGTCGTAGCTGAAATGCCGCAGTAAGTCAGCGAGTCTCGACTTGGAGATGCCAAGTGTCTCCGTCAGCCCCTCCACCACGGCCCTCGCCGACCCCTCCGAGTCGCAGTCGTCCTCGCCCATGGTCATCAACTTGTTCAGCATGCAGTAGATGACGCCGTCATAGAAGTAGTAGGTACGGAGGCAGGTGTACGAAACTCGCCGAATAGTCACTTTATCCAGGGTCACGACGATGTCCTTGATATTCCCGGGGCCCTCCACGCTGAACCACCTCTTCTCCCTGCCCCCCGCCACCTCATAGACGATGTCCCTGATCTGGAAGAAGGCGGCCCTGCTGTTGTTCTTGGTGGCCACGCAGCGGTTCTTGCCTTCACCATCCAGATGGAAGAGGTTGTTGTCTGCCAGGAAGTCCACCGACGACTGGCCGTGCTTCAAAGCTTTAACCACGTTCCTGATTACAGTCAGACCAGCCTCTTTGTTTTCTTTCTAAAAATCAAGCTTCTTTTCCTTCTCGGACTCTTCCTTCAAGCAACACCAGATGTGAAGATCGCTTGTAGAATGACTCTTCATGGCTGACTTCATCCTCCAAAATTTCCTGTGTTCTCCAGATTTGATTTCCTTCTCCACCATCCCGAAATTCGCCTTCCTGAACTTGAACAGTTTATGCGGGACATCAGCTGATCGGCTGAACTTCAGGCATGGCCGGCACTGGAACATCGTGTCTCCTTCAATCCAGGATTCTGGAATCCTCTCCGTCTCGACCTCCTTTTTAGACTCCTCCTCCTTGAATTTTTGATACGTTTTCTCTGCGGTTTTCTCGGCGATTTTATCCACCAATGTGTCAACGTTGGCGAGAGTTTCCCGTGTGGTTTGCTCCTCTGTTTTGACGTTTTCTTCTTCGGTGTCACTTTCCTCGCCATCACTCCTCGACTCTGAAGATTCTCCACCTCCACCCCCGTCACCTTAACTTTCTTCGCAGACCTCTCCCCCGTCGATTCATCCTCTTCAGAATTGTCCAGCGGCTTCTTTTCCATGACTTCTTCCTCCTCAGTGATTACTTCGTCCTCAACTGTGGTCTCTTCCTTCTCTGCCGTGTTTTCATTCTCATCAGTCTTTGCAGTGGGTTCTTTATCCTTGATTTTCGCCCACTCGGGAATGTCTTTCTTGGCTGGCTTGTGTGTGAAGTACTTGGGTAGATTGGTTTCAGAGTGGCCGTTTCTGAACATGTAGACGGTGTGGCTGTCCATCGTATTGGCCTTTTCCTCTGCTGCATTAGACGTCATCATCTTCAATTCACTTAGGTGCTGGAAGTTGGTCTTGTTCCTGTAGTGTCTGGGGAGGACGCACCCCCTCATCTCGGCCTTGCAGCCCTCTGCCCCACAGACCCGCTTCACCAAGCCAAGGAAAGAAAGTTTAAACCCAGAATCTTTCTATCTGAAACGACTGCAGACGGTCGCCCGACACAGCATGTGATCAAACAGCTGACACCGGCACTCTGGTGAAAGCTGCCGCGCTGTGCTGCCGCGCTGTGCCTTGAGCGGCACCCGCGGGTGAAGACGATCCCGCCACTCTGCCCTGCCTGCCAGCTTATGCTTCTGTATATCCTGGGGCGGAAACTTACGCATTTACCTCAGACTTCTCAAATTTTACCACGTGGTTTCACGGCGCAAATCAAGTTTAATTTCCCCCTGGGCTAATTGCAAGGGGCTACACCGTGTAGCCCCTTGCAAATTCGGAAGTTCATCAAATCAGAAGATCCCCACTGATTATGTTAGCGACCCGGTCGCGGTCCAACGCAAATAAGCAAATATGTTGAGTCTATTTTACGCTATATATCAAACCATTACCTGATACTCTAAGTTTGAATTGGAAGCCAACAATCTGTACACTTGTTTCGACCTTTCGTGATTGAAGTTTTGACTGGATGAATTAACTCCGGTGGAATTGACAGGAGAACAACCAACCGCTCGCACAACTGCCAGTTTGATCAGCCGGGCATAGCATGTGTCTGTAATATCATCGAAGTATTGATGCAAAGTGACACTTTTGTAATTTCATCTGAATTGCTTTTCATCACATGGTCGATTATTCTGACGTCATTTGGGGTTTGATGTCATCGGCTGACACCCTCCACTTTATGATAATTTATGTCCGCCTACCCAATATGATTTTAGTACATTATGTCATTGTACAATATGTTTCCTTGGGTGAAGCACATTTTGGAACTTTTTCTCGCGCCCTGGATTTCCAGACACCGACGGATGTGCATTGACGAGCTGGGCCCGAGTATGTATTCAGCATACCCCGCCAGTCACCGTCAGACAGCATATGAGGCTGGTCGCGGCCACACAGGCGACGCCTGTAGCCACACGCGTGCCGCAGGTTTCAGTTCATCTGGGATCGAACGCGCAGTATCCGCAAGGACATCACGCAACAGCAGCTGACGGACGCAGTGTCGGTGGCGCTGGTGGAGAAGTGCGCCCGCTTCCACGTGCACTGCGCCTCGGCACTGTGCGAGCTGCCGGTCGCCGAGTTCGACCAGAAGATCAACAACGAGAACCTCACCAAGTGCATGCAGGTACGGTGGTCGGTCGGTCCAGGGCTAGCCGCCGGGTGGAGTGGATGGAGCTGTCTGGTCAGGAGAGAGAGAGAGAGTGACTGGCCGGTCTGGGCCGGGGAGGGATTTCCCGGACGGGAAGTATGTGCTGCCCGGTTGGGATATGGTACACTGACCGACTGGGCGCGGGTAAACCTGCCCTGTCGAGATGTTAACACCATCTCGACAGCACCTCAGTGGTGTTTGGTAGGGTGCCATGAATGCTGGTATTGCTTTCTTGGAGCAAGCACTTGGGATGCTCGCTAAATGACCTACCCTGGTCGATGCGCCCCAAAACCCCAATCATCATCATCATCAGCACTTGGGATGCTGTTGTTACTGGCTGTTGCTGTTGCAGACGCTGAAGCACATGTACCACGACCTGTCCCTCCGAGGAATTAACTGCCCACGCGAGGCCGAATTCCGCGCTTACGACATCCTGCTCAACCTCAACCAGGGAGACACTCTTAGGTGAGACCGCTCGTCTCGAAGGGCGCGTGCGCTGTCTATGCTGCCCATCTCAAGCTCCCAGTATGTGCCTTCCTCCACAGCCATCAACGTCGCTGGGACATTGACTACATTGATTTGATGTCTGACAGCTTCTCGATCCTAGGCAGCTTCCTTGTCCCATACTGTACTCTCTCATTTCGACGTTGTCCATGTCGTGCCTATGGTACACTCCTGGTGTCGCCGCTATGTGATAGTTTAAAGTGTATGCTCTCCAAAGTCCAGAAACGCTGTAGTGAAATATAGCTGTTGGTCAAACAATACCCGACCGTCCTGAATGGCGTCGCCTGCCCTAATATTGTAGTCATCTCATAGCAGTGAAGGAAACACCTGAGGAATTCCTACAAAGGTGTATAGTATAGGTATTTGTTTGTATTTGTGTTTTCCGACGAAAAGTGTAATACTTCAGTGTGTCTGCCGATGATCAAGAGGGCAACAGGGCGCAACGTGGGCTTTCCTCGCTGAGGACGCATTGCTTTTTACAACAAAACTTGTTTCCTTCGCACTAAAAGATTGAGTCTCAAAACTGTGTATAAAAATATTTTGAAAGTAAAAGTACACTAAGAAATATCCGTATTCATGGCTTGGTCTCCAAACCCGCGAGTTCGAGGTGTAAGCCCCGGCTGGGTTGAAGGTGTGGACATCAGTCACTGCACGTCTGCTGACAGGGAGGCGCAGACGTATAGCGATTCTGTGCGACGGTCGCTCGCCGTGCAGGCGGCGCTGCGACTCTACGTGGCGCTGTCCACCAACAACTACGTGCGCTTCTTCAAGCTGGTGCGCCGGTCTGACTACCTGGTCTCCTGCCTGCTGCAGCGCTACTTCACACAGGTGAGGAGGCGCTGCTTCAACCCCTCCACCTTCCGAAAGTTGTGGATACGTATCCTGAGAAGAGCTGAGGCGAGGTGGTGATGTCGTTGTTGCTCTATGATGTGCTTCAATTGGACTGGTTTATTGCGCTGCATATCATGAAGGTGAGCATATCTTATCGATTGCAAAGCTAAACGAAGCGAAGTGACTTTTGAGTTGCAAGGTCTTGCTGGACAGGGAGGTTTGCATGTAAGCGAGGTAATTTGGAAGGATGAAAAACATTGGGTAGGTAATCTCCAAGTCCTCACGTTCAAGCTTCTTTGGGTATCCAAACGAAATATTTTTGCTAATTGTGGTTTTATCACAGTTGTAATCGGGAAGCCGTGAAAGATGACGTGTCAGTGGTTCGAAATCACCTATCATCGAGATCTCGTCGAGATTTAAAGGGTTTGCAAAATCGGGCAAATCATTTAAATTATACGCGGGCCTCATCGGACAATGCAGTCAGTATCTTCTGTAACTAGATAGGGTATGTGTGGAATGAGTCAAAATGCAAGGTTTTCCACAGTGTGTATATATATATATATATATATATATATATATATATATATATATATGTATGTATGTATGTATGTATGTATGTATGTATGTATGTATGTATGTATGTATGTATGTATGTATGTATGTATGTATGTATGTATATATGTATGCATGCATGCATGCATGCATGTATGTATGTATGTATGTATGTATGTATGTATGTATGCATGTATGTATGTATGTATATATATATATATGTATATATATATGTATATATATATATATATTTATATATATATATATATATGTATATCTATATACATATATATATATATGTATATGTATATATATATATATATATGTATATCTATATATATATATATATACATACACATACATACATACGTACATGCATGCTATTTCTGATGTTGTTTGTTGTTTATTGGGTGGTTCACGACGCACTTTATGCACGAGCACGGCTAATGGCGATTGATATATCTGAACATGTTCACTTAATTGCAAACTAGGGTTATTCATAAGTCAGCAGCACTGTATATTTGTTGGTAACATCACGGGTATGTGTCTTGTTTTAGGTGCGCACGCGTGCGCTTGACATCATAACCCGCACCTTCTGCCCACCCAAGAAGCTGGTCGAGGTACGTAGTGGTGTCTCAGCAAACCACTGATGTAAAGTGGTGTGCGATGGATGGAAGTGGATGGGCTAGTTGCTAGTCATTTATAGCCCATTGATCTAGTATCTGTAGTGGGCGCTGTATGGCCAACGCAGTCGATGCGCCCCTAGGCCCAAATAACCAACCTATACTGTGGGACTATTGGATGCACAAGAACAGGCCATTTGGCTGTTGACACAGAACTGTTTGACTGTTTGACACAGACCAACAGGTCATTTGGCTGCCATAAATAGCTATACTGTGTGGCTTGGATACACAACTGCAGGCCGTTTCACTGCTATAAATATATATACTGTGCGACTGTTGGATGCACAACAGGCTTTTGGCTGCTATGTATATCTATACTGTGTTACTATTGGATGCACAATAACTGGCTGTTTGGCTGCTACAAATATCTATATTGTGCGACTGTTCATCCTTAATTTTCCTGTTGATTTCTTATTGCATCTGCTCATTGCTTTACCTTACCTTGCCTTAGTGATTTCTGATCGAAGAAACTTTTCAGCTGGCCCATGTTTTGCTCATCTCATGTAGCTCCAACTGAGCTCGATAGATGTGAAGCATTCTAGCGCGTCGGTGCCACGGTCTCCTGCATTCAGTTCCGCTGAGCGAACTAACACACCAACTGCCGTTCCGTCCGCACAGTTCCCGCTGAGCGAGCTGCAGCACTCGTTGGGCTTCGAGAACGAGCGCGAATGCAGCTCGTTCCTGCGCCAGCACGGCCTGGAGTCGGAGGAGGGCACCGCGTACCTGGAGAGAGCGCTGTTCCAGCCTCCAGACGCGGCGCCGGATGTGCGCCGCTGTCCACTGCTCATCGACGCCAAGCGCACCGTCACCGTGGGCGAGGTGCGCTCAGGGTACCGCTGGTGCCTCTGTCTCGTGCTGGCACATTGAACCCCGCCGACGGCATTGGAAACCGGGGGCGAGCTGACTGTGGGATTATCGTGGTCGATTTGGTCCGGGTCCAAGCCAGACATCTTGCAAAGTAGTTGGGAAGTGAGTCGTGAAGCGTGTGTTCGAAGCGGACGGCGTTCACCCCGTGCAGGTGACGCTTTGGACTGTTGCGTATCTGACTGTCTGATTTGACTGGGCACTGTATGTGTGAATGACTGGTCTGGCCGGGTACCGTGTGTCGAACGGTCGGGTCTGACCTGGCACTGTGTGTCTGACGGTCTGGCCTGCTCGGGTGCTGTACTGCTGACGTAAGTTATATGGTTGAGTAAGAGGGTGATAGGCCCGACGTCGCTCGGCAGGTGATCAACGGTGCGCCGCTGCCGGCGGACCCCCTGCCCGGCTACCAGCCGCACAGCAGCTTCGACGACAGCCACAGGCTGCGCAGCTCCGCCTGGGACGTGCTGGACCAGCGGCGCGGCGCGGCCGCCACAGAGCCAGCCGCGGAGGTTGCCGCAGAGGGTGCCACAGAGCGTGACACAGAGGGTGACACAGAGGGTGCCATAGTGGTTGCCGCAGATGGTGCCGCAGAAGCAGCTCTAGTGGACGCCGCCGTAGCGGCCGAGGCCGGCTGCCTGCTGGAGGAGGTGGTGAAGGACCAAGTGCGGCAGCACGCGCACCACCTGCTGACTGCTCTCTCTGTCGTTACCGCTGTGGGCGACCACGTCCTGCGTGACATCAGTGCCAGCGTCACTGACCAAATGATACGGTGGGTGTGCAAGCCGCGACGAGAACTGGGTCTCAAAACGGAAAAATGGTCTGTCCCGATGGACTAGCTTTCTCCTGCCCGGCACAATGGGCTAGCCCTCAGCTGGCAACATGGACTAACCCTTCCCAGCTCGGCAAATTCGACCAACTCTCTCCAGTCCAGCACAACAGGTTAATTACCCTTCCCAGACGGGCAACGCTGGCTGCTCTTTCCCAGATCAGCTGAGCGGCTTGTTTCATGGGAAAGGTTTGCTGGTGGCTTGGTGCCATAGATGATATGTAGGCTCGTTCAGGGTTAGCAAGGGTTAGCCGGTTAATGCGGAGTTTGTACTAATCTAGTGGTTCACCCAGACTGTATGTCTATCATGCGATCCTGTTCTGTATATTACGATAGCTGACTGCGCTAATAACACTTGGATATCTGCGAGCACTGGCATGAGAGAGTGTTTGTATCTGCGAGCACTGCCGCGCTACATAGTTTGTAGCCCGCGCAGCCGAGCACCTTTTATACGAGCCAAAGGTTATTGAACCATTGCCAGTGTCACAGGGAATGTTAAGTTTCATGCGCGATATGATACTTTCATTGCCGTTGTATGGCACTGATGTTTTATTTCTGTCGTAGTATGATATTTTGGCGATGATATTTTCGATACAAGCTTGCCTACTTAGGGTGGACTGTTGAATGAAGATTGTATACAATTTCTTCTGACTCACAGGGAGGCATGCCAGTCTACAGTCTCGGAGCTGAAGGAGGTGCAACGACAGCAAGATTCGGACCGAGAGCGTCAACTTGTCAGGAGTCGCGAAGACCAGGAGCTCAAGGTAGTCAATTACCACTGGTGTAGCAACACTACCGTCTGTTGATAGGAGACACCCTACGGAAATGGGCAGGGGATGGTGCAAGGAAATTGATTGCAAAGATCCCAGACTATCCGATGCCTTGAGCTACGAGGACCGACAACAGGGAGCCAAAGGAAATGGTCCGATGTAACTGGCTGGGACCACGGGCGAGACGAACAAACAACACCTCAAACTGTATTTGACTACATCAGAATGAATGAATGAATGAATGGCTGTCGGCGTTCGAGCCAGGAGTTCAAGCAAACCCAGATATTTTGTCGGAAGGGATTGAAAGTTGTTCTCTTGAACATGGTCACATTGTTTTGCTGGTAAAACGCTTTCACCTGGATGCTCTGACCTGCGCCATGGCTTTGGCTCCTGGTGCGCGTATCAACCTATTATGTTAGATGCACAGTTATATTAACCCAGGGAACTCATCGGTCATCATATTTGTTGGCGGAACCGCCTATGATTTATCGACATCCAGTTAGGTCAACAGACATCTGATGAAGTTTCGGGGTGTTTCTACTAGTTTGGCCTGGTCTCGCCAGTACGCTGCACCATTGCCGTCCCTATCAAGCTGCGTCACTGCCCGACGATGGCATTGCCGATGCTGGTGTGTATGCATAGTTTTAACTGTTTTGTGTTGTTGGTCACCATGTAGAAATTAAGTGCATTTGAACAACTCTAGCTTATTGTGCTTGCCCCCTAAATCTCCCCAGGAAGCACCTTCGATTTAAATTTGTGTATATTCAGATTAAATGATTGCGACAAACCCCTTCCCATAGCCCACGATATAGTGGTCCATTTCCTGTCACTATCTGCTGTGTCTATTGTATCTGATTTGTGATGTAGCAGTTTGGAGGGTATGCACGACTCTATTGAGATTGGTTCGTTCGATCGCATCAGGAATTGTTAGCGCGTGCTCTCTTCCAGGATCGCCTGAGTATCGTTCTCACGGAGACATTGATCGCGGAGACCTGTCTGGACGAAACCAACGACATCGTCGATGAAGAGATGGACGTCATCGAGCAGAACCGAATCGGGCTGCTCAAGGACAGGTGGGTCGTCCCGCATATATGATTTTTATCTCCACCCGCATGGTTCTGACGCTCACTGGTCTCACTGCCTGGACAAGCGTCAAGCAACACATATGCTGCGGAGTTCGTGTGTGTTGCGTCGTTGTTTGGTGTCCCGTCCAGTTGCTGTGAAGCCGCTCGTGCTGCCAATGTTTGGCTTGTGTATCATGGAGTTTGCTGGGTTGGTGCTTATATCTTATACCGCAGCCTTGAAAGAATGCCATCAATGTCACCGACGATGTTCAATGGCAGGGAAGCCTGCTCCCAGGGCGTTCCTTTTCTCATTTGCGCGCCGCAGTACACAATTGTTACATGTCCTGTTCTGCAGTGCACGAGTTGTTCCACGTGCCATCTGTGCGAGTCGCTGATTTGGCCCATCTCGGGTCTGTGCACTGAAACAACACCGAGCTACTGTGTGTGCCGTGGGATGGTGAAGTGTCGCAGCTGATCCATGTTCCGTCTGTGTAATGGAGCACCACTGAGCTGCTGTGTGTTTCGTGTACGTGTGTGGTGTCGCAGCTGATACATGTTCCGTCTGTGTAATGGAGGACCACTGAGCTGCTGTGTGTTTCGTGTACGTGTGCGGTGTCGCAGCTGATACATGTTCAGTGTTAGAAAAACTGGTCATTTCTTGGTATCTGTGGATCCGAACTATCGCTCTCCAAAGAAATCCACTCCATGTGTTGGTATATTAGAAATGTCGCGCTTCATCCACGCTATATGACGTCATACATTCATACCATTATTGGTGATAACCGAATGTTTGTATCGATGGAACACTGATGACAGATTGAAATGAATAGTGTAAGGGTGGTCCATAACCTACCTAAAAAGAAAAAGCGTTAAAACAAGCCTGATGTCTTGTCTATTTCGACTTTGTCAAGTGAATGATGATTTCCTTGACAAAGTCCATATACACGGAACGTCGGAAATTGTAACGTTTTTCTAAGTTTTGCTTCGGTCATAGGCGATCCTTACACTTATTAGTCTGTTGCCAACATATCTATGTGTCCTTTAGGTAAATTCGGTAGGAGCCTCAGCTAATTACTTTGGTAGGACCCGGAACCATTTGGGAAGGACCGATTTACTATTGCCCAATCCCCAATTTATGCTGATGTTCTTCGGCGCCATATCCACCTGTTAAAGATAATGCCAGTTGTTATATTTGAGTTTTGGGTTCGCATAAAACAGGTACTTTTAAATAGTGTAAAGATAATGGAATGATTATGGTTGGCATTCTGATAATGAAATACCCAAAAATACACACTGTACTCAGACCTGAAAAGCAAGAATCCAGCATCCCATGTCCCGACTGTGTTGCACAGGGTATCACTGTCGGCGTATGACGACCTCTGGATAGCTGAGGCCGACCGACTGGTCTGGGAGACGGCTGTTGACGTCATCACGGAGAGCCGTCGGATGCGTGCCGCCCGCGTGCAGGCCGCCGCCGAGATCGGTGAGCTGAGTTCAACCGACCTCGTCACGATGGCGACGACCAGGTATATATATGTATATACATATATATATATTCCGCTTCTCTGATTGCACATTTGGAGTTTTGTTACATGCGGCCTGTATCCATGGCGTTGTACATATGTATGTAGCCCAATGTTCAGCCGGTAAAATATAGTGCAAAATGTACTAGTAGGATGTTAATTCTCTCGTACGCTTTCTCCACCAGTCTAGAGCAGGCTCGGCACACTTCTTTTCCCGCCTCCTGCTGTGATCTGTGAGGCGACCGTGTCCGTGTGACGACCCCCGCTATCCCTGTTCGTGTGCTGCACCTGTGTGACTCCCCGGGGCTGGACCTGCGTGCGGCCATGTTCGTCTGATACAGCCTGTGGCGTTCATGTGCTGTATCTGTGTGACTCCCGGGGTTGGACCTGCGTGCGGCCATGTTCGTCTGGTACAGCCTGCGGCGTCCGTGTGCGGCCAGGCCGCCGCGTGACGCTGCGTCGTCTGGTGCTGCGCTGGCACGCCGCCGCCGCCGCCGGCCGCCGACTGCGCGCCGAGCACGACCGGTTCCCGGCGGCGCTGCCGCTGCACGGACCCGACACGGCTCTGACCCTGCTGGGCGGCGTCCGACCGCCGCCACACCCGCCGGCCGACCACTACGCAGGTCAGGCCACGTCAGCCGCCTCGGTGTGTTCTCCAGGGGGCATATGGGCACTGTATACTCACTAGCAGTTGATGCGCCCCAAGCTAAAAAGTCAATCGATCACTCTCCGAGAGGCACGCACTGATTTGATAGCCACGTTAGGCTTCTGGCTGGCTCATTGTGTGCTGGTTTCATGGCTACGTTAGATTTATAACTGGCTCACCCTGTTATCGAATAGTTTGAATAATCAATCAATCAATCTCCGAGAGAGGTATGCATTGTGTGCTAGTTTGATGGCCACGTGAGGTTTCTGACTGGCTTACTGTGCGCTGGTTTGATAGCCACGTTAGGATTCTGCCTGGCTCATTGTGTGCTGATTTGATGGCCACGTTAGGTTTCTAACTGGCTCACCTTGCTGTCGAATAGTTTGAATCATGTTCTGCTGCTTTCATCCACTTTTACATTAATGCTCTGTTGTTGCGGCAGTGACCGAGCGCGCTTTGGTTGACGAAAATAAAATGTAAATGTAAAGAAAATCTTAAGTAACTTACTTCTTCAGTACTAGTTAATACTTTTTGAGTATTTTCAAGTAGTCTGTTGTGCACGACATTGTTGTGCAATTTTAGCACGATGTTATGGCGGTTTACTGTATTCTCCGGTGAAAGCAAATCGTAGGAAAAAGTCAAAACGAAGGTTATTTTCTGGGTTCGTGTAGCGTGGCAACGGTGTCCTTTTGTTTTTAAATTGAGTGGGGATGGAGGTTGGGGGCAAGGTCAAGGATGACTGGATTACTAGCTTTATCCAAGGATTCTACAATATTCTAGAGGTAAGTTTTTATTTAAAGGAAGGAGCTCACTTGTCTTTCCATTTTTGGGAGCAACATTTTTTTTCTTCACATGGTAGGAAGTGACTCCATACTTCCATGTAGCATAGTATTAAATTGTCTGGCTTCTGATTCTCATGCGGTCTGTAAAATGACCTTAATCTGACCCAGAAAGACAGCTAGTAGTATGCATTAAAGCGATTGTGTGGGCAATTTATGGTGCAAAAAGTGTTTGCTTTTTAACGTTTTTTTGTGTGAATATGATGAATGAAATATTATAAATGAACATACCCAGGACAGGACCTATTTCACACTGGGTGGCGCCGTTTCAGACGTGGGCCTGTGCCGACTGCTGCTGGAGGACCGTCTCCAGACGTGTCCGGTATCGCTGGCGGCCGTCATGTCGCCACTGGCCGTCCAGCTGCGCTGTCGCACTCTCTGGAAACTGGCCGTGCTCATTGCGCCCGGACAGCCACTTAGCGACTGGCTGCAGCACAAGCTGACAGACGCCGCCTGGACACCGGACGATGAGGTAAGGAAGCTTCACACTCAGCGACTGGCTGCAGCACAAGCTGACAAACGCCGCCTGGACACCGGACGATGAGGTAAGGAAGCTTCACATTCAGCGACTGGTTGCAGCACAAGCTGAGAGACGCCGCCTGGACACCGGGCGACCAGGTACGGAAGCTTCACACTCCGCGACTGGTTCAGTACAAGCTGACAGACGCCACCTGGGCACCGGACGATGAAGTAAGGAAGCTTCACACTCAACGGCTGGCTGCAGCACAAGCTGACAGACGCCGCCTGGATCCCGGACGATGAGGTAAGGAAGCTTCACACCCAGCGACTGGCTGCAGCATAAGTTGACAGACGCCACCTGGACATCGGACGACCAGGTAAGGAAGCAACGAAAAACGAAAAACAGCAACGAAAAACAACGAACAACGAAAAACAATCCGGACATGGATAATCACTCTGGGGGCCCAACAATGACGCCAAAAGCCCCCAAAACGCATTGGACCCCCCAAAAGTGTCGAGGCCGCTATAGCTCGCGCTAGGGATCCAAGAAAATGACGTCGGAGCCCAAAAGATCACATTGGACTAAAAAAAAGTCGCGTCGCAGCCCTTGAAAATCACACTGGAGGCCCAGAAGGTCGCGCCGGGGCCCCAAAAGTTGCAGCTGCCCCAAAAATCAATCCTCAACCGGAATGTCACTCTGGGACAAAAAAAAAACTCCTTCAGTGGCCGCAGTGCTATATCAAAGGGTCAAATGCCCCCTCCATCCTGAGAGGGATAAGTTCCCAAGAATCGTGCG
Organism: Ashinkailepas kermadecensis; assembly: GCA_034440615.1. NCBI lineage: Eukaryota > Metazoa > Arthropoda > Thecostraca > Neolepadidae > Ashinkailepas > Ashinkailepas kermadecensis. The sequence goes on from JAOTOM010005061.1 coordinate 132,456, forward strand.
GGGCCTCAAAAATCGCGCTGGGGCCATCAAAATTTGCGTCGGTCCGCCAGAATTCGCGTATGGGTCTCCAAATAAATACGACGAGCCCCGGAAAACTCGCTCAGAGGCCCGAAAAATTGCAACAGGAACCGCCAAAATCGCGTTGGGGCCACAGCTAAATACAACGCGTCCCACAAACTCGAACCGGACCCCCCAAATATCGCGCTCGGGACCCACAATTCCCATCGGTAGTCCCGTCGAGGCTCTAAAAAATTGGCGTCTAGGGCCACACGTAAGCACAGTGTGACCACAAACACCGGATCGGTATCCGAAAAAAATCAAGCTGGAGCCCTCCAAAATAAGGAGGGATTCCAGCAACTAAATGCCCAGATAAAAAATTGGCTCTGGAGCACCGAACATATCAGATGCCTTCACAAATTGCGTACGGCACCGAAAAACAAACCGGATCTCGAACAATCGAGGTGGGATACAAAAACATGGCGCCAAGGGCTCGAGAAATCAGGCCGGCATTCGGACTTTTTAAAAAAATCAGAAAAGATTCACAAAAATCGTATTGAGCCCAGAAAACTGGGGTTGGGTCTCCGTAACCACGCACCTGGGCGCGATAAGCCGCTCTGGGACCTAGAAACATCGTACCGAAGCCCCAAAATTGTACTGGGGCCCACAAGTGTGCGTCAGAAGCCCAAAATAAACACATCGGGACCCTAGGAGCACAACGGGGGCCGAAAATACAACTGACCCTCCAAAGCGCACAGAGTCTCACAAAAAGCGACAGGGCAACTGCAACACATGCGTTGCAGCCATAAATATACAAACCGGGAGGTCTAAAAATACACCGGAAGCTCTCATGGCACACAGGGGTCATGATAACGCACAAGAGCCTGAAAAGGTAGCTGGGGCCGCAAAAGGCAACATGGTTCCAAAACCAACAAAAAGACCTGGCGCTAAATAAACACATCGGGATCTTCGAAAACGCCCTGACACGTCAAAAAATATTTCGGTGCACGCAAATGCAACAAACCCTAAAACAAGCAGGGGGTTCGAAAATGTTTTAGACCCCTAACAAAAATGGATTGGAGCCATAATACACAATCATAGACCAAGAAAGATGCAACTGGTCCAAAAAAGAACGCTGAGGCCACTGGTTACCTCGGTTCGGTAGCCACCAACTGGCTACCTCGGTTCGGTAGCCAATCTGGGAGGATAGCAGCAAAGATATGAAGTGCATCAAAGCTCAGCGGAAACCGCATTTCATAACTACCAGAAAATATGGGAAGTAGGAAACTAATGATCGAATTTAATCGATCGACTTTTCGCAACGAACGCCCATACGAAGCATTCCATCACGTCAAATATGGCGCAAGTCTATCATGTGGCAGCAATTAGCAAAACGCAGAAGGCCTAGCAGAAACCGTAGCATCGCACGAAGTGTGGCGAATGCACCGAATACGAAAAATGGGTGTGCACGTGCACTGACGTTGCCGTCGTGGCGACCGGGCGCTATGAACTGGAATGCCTGAAATTGTGTATTTTAAAGCGGTGGGTAATACATTTTAAATTGAAGTTATGGGCCTAATAATTCTTCGAAACCTGCTCGTTTTAGGGCTTCGTTGTTTTTTTTGTGCACCTAGTATTTGTTACGTGTCAGGGCGTTTTCGAAGATCCCGATGTGTTTATTTAGCTCCCGGTCGTTTTGCACGTTTTGGAACCATGTTGCCTTTTGTGGCCCCAGCCTCTTGTTCAGGCCCTTGTGCGTTCTCATGGCCCCTGTGCGCCTTGCGAGCTTGCAGTGTATTTTTTCTTAGAGCTCCCGGTATGTTTATTTAGGGCTGCAACGCATGTGTTATGGCCCTATCGCTTTTTGGGAGACTCGGTTCGCTTTGGAGGGTCAGTTATATTTTCGGGCACCGTTGTACTCTTTTTAATGGACTTTTTAATGGGCGTAGGTGCCCCCCCCCCCCCCCTCACTGCAAATCCGTTTGCTTCCTCCTGCTTGACGCAAATATAGGTACTCCACTGGTCCCTCAATAATTTTCCGTAACATACACCCATGGGGCAAAGCCAACATTGAGGGGACAAATTACCCCTCGCAAGCATAAAATGCAGCATCCATGCCCCATATAAAATGGGATGAATGATGTTTGTAAATGCATTTTCTTCCAACAAGCTTCTTTTCTGTTATTACAGCCTGCATGATTAGAGCTTCCCAGCTTTCATACCTCTCAACGTCATTTACAAAACGGTACAGCACAGCGAAAACGATGGGCGTGACGGCGTGGAATTTGAAGGTTTGGATTATGTATGCATTGTTGCATTGTTGCATTGCCATTTATGCATTGCTGTTCAATGCTTGTTCTTGCCGTGAATTTATTCGCTGAGGATATATTTTAGCTCGTGTGACAGTTGCCTTGCAGCCAGCACCAAATGTTATAAAAACAAACAAATTCCTAAGATGGCGCTCAGAAAACCAATGCAATCCACTTCTCGTTGTCACCTTTGCGAAATTGTCGTCCAAGGACTGATAAATGATCGTTCAAGCTTTGCTTATGACATCAAGCTGGTGGGAATAAATAACAGTAGTGATGAATCTAGCTATATTCAGTTAGACTTGGAGGACTTAAAAGTGGGTTGATCAACGTCAGATATCTGTAGGATATGCTTAGCACCAGCCCCGCCATCTCGCTGCAATCTAGAGGCCAGCGGGAAGATCCGAGAAAGCATTGAGACGTTGGTTTGTTTTGGCACTGATGTATTTATCCAAATATTACTTATTTATACCCTGGTATGGCCCAGTTTTCAGCGAAAATGATTAGCGCTATTGCGTTTTGAGTAAATAATGCACCATGCCAAGAACAAACAAAACACCAATATGAAATCATGTTCCCTATTCTCGAACCATAGTATAAGAGCCTAAAAACAATATGAGACCCTAACACAATGGAGGCCCCCTTTCGGGGAACAGGAGACCCCCTTTCGACCTTGCCCCCTGGAATAATTTCGTGGCGACGCCACTGCCCCCGACACGATAGGGCGCCGGGAGGACACAGGGTGGCACATGAGACACGAATACTAATGCTGAACGCGCACCTCCAGGTATGCAAAGTCCCGAGGGGACCTTTGAGGAAGACAGCTCGGCGCTCGCGTTGCCGGATCAATGGTTGAGTGAATATCGATCGAATGGATTGAAATTAGAGGCCGAGTGAATTAGCGAATGCATAAGTGACTGAGGTAAGTTGAAGGAAACATTCTTTTTTCAGGTGGCTTCATTCATAGGCAGCCCAGCGATGTCTCGTTGCCTTGTTACGAAGCAGCATTCCACCTATCTGCTGGGACACTACTATTGCTCTTCCATCGTTCAGCAGCCATGTTTCAGTGGCGTATATGTGCTATTGTCAGAGACTGTCCTCATTATTGTAGGATCAGTTTATGCGTTTCTGAACTCATTTTGTCCCTCAAAAGGCATACTGATATCTTATTCCACAAAAAGGCTTTATCCATGGTCACCCCACAGCACTCGGAAGCTGCAGGAACTTCCGACACATGACACAATTCCAATGACGAAACTTCCTCCAATTACACTGCAGTCTACCGCTCTACCAATAAAGCTACCCAAGCTGAGGTATAATGCGTGCTGAAGATGTCCGAAACAATTTGTGAGCACCCGATGAATATGGACCACATCCATTCAAGCCGATCACTTGTATGACAGTTGATCACGAGCTCGGACTCTGGCCATGTGATCCAATCTCGGACTCCTAAACACAACACTGGGATACCTAGTCATCTGACTGGGACATAAATGGCAACAGTTTTGTAGCCATAGAGGCTGTGGCTCACGCAATTGCATAGCATGCTGGTAAAATGGTAGTGGCACGGTTGGTAGTATGATCGGTACATTATAGGTGATGTCGGTATGGAGGCAATGTTAGATAGAAACACCTCTGGATGTAGTATGTGTGAAGAAAGAGCATCGAATACTTTGTGGGTTGAATTGCTTCGAAGCGTCGAGGAATATCGGATTGCTTTGTGGCTTTTGTGGTTGGAAACAACGCTTGATGTGGTGCGCGATTCTAATGACAAAACGTCCTCCGGGCCGGATTTGAACCAGCGACCTATGGGTGTCCGCCCTACCGTCACTACAGTCCACCGCTCTACCAACTGATCTACCAGAGGCACGGCGCGAGCGCCTCTCTGTGTGGGAAGAGACCGACGGTTAGTGCCGTAGCCAGTGTCGTTCTATGTTGTTAACACGCGCCCTGGAGGGCCTCTGAAAATTACGCGCACTGGAGGGGGCGGATTCCGCCCCACCCTAAGATCCCGGCTCCTATTACAGCTGGAGGAACGAAATTCGCAGGGTGGATGGGTACGGTAGTGAACTCTATTGTGTGCAAATTCCATGACCTTAGGTCAATGTCTTCAAGGTCAAATGAGGTCACATTTGCAAAATTGTCTTGTTTTGCGTGGCTTGGCTTGTCATTGTTATGGATCGCTGTGATTGTGTTTAAATGCTCCAAAATGGGCATCAATAATGTTTTGGACATTACTAATGATGAAATGTAGATGCTAGACCCAATATTTGACCTCAGGTCACCTATATAGCAGCACTTTATCAGGTCAGTTACCTGTTCAGGTTACCGGAACCGGGCCGCCCGCCCGACTGCTCCGTCGGGCAGCTCGGCGCAATCTGCTTCGTGAAGAAAGGGGTGAAGTACATGAATAAAGTATGGAAACGCAATAACAAACAGTACAAATGACAAACAGTGGTGCATTTATGACAACATTCCAGTTGATCAAGTTTGGTTCCATTAACCTGTCATGAACTTGACCTGACTTGATCTCGGTGATCTAACATGACCTTGAAACTATATAGCATATCAATATACATCAAACAAGTCGCTAGTGTTGCCAAGAACACTTCCCTTTTGCGAATATACGGGAAACGCATCAGCGCCGATTTTTGTGGATTTTTTTTTTACTTTAGCGGCCCCTAATTTGAAAAATGTTCGGCCGATTTCCATTTTCTTGCTTTAAACGATGCGCCGGTCATTTCTAAGCAAGTACGCAGAATATCGCGTATATCGACCGGTAAAATCTGCAGTTATGTACGAAAAACCGGAGGGGTGGGCGGATTTCGCCCCCCCCCCTCCAGTGCGCGTGTTAATGGAGGGAAGTACTTCATACCACGCATATTATCTTGTCTTAGACCACAGTGAATTTCACACTACCAATGGCACAGGCACTTATTCACAGATTCATTCATCAACTTATGTACTCATTCATTCATTCATCTATTCATGACAGACAGACAAAACAGAGACGGATACAGATGGACAGGTATGGAAACAACAGACCAGACAGAGCAGGACAGACAGAACAGAAACATAATGTGCAAGACGGAACAGACAGAACAGACAAAGCAGAAAAACGGACAAAATGGGTAGAACCGAAAGGACAAAGAAAATAGGACAGGACAGGATAGAACGGAATAGAACCGAACAGAGTAGAATAGAATAGAATACAATAGAACAGAACAGAACAAAATTGACCAAGGCAGGGCAGACTAGACTAGACTGTTCTATGCTATGCTATGCTGTGCTGTGCTGTGCTGTGCTGTGCTGTGCTGTGCTGTGCTGTGCTGTACTATGCTGTACTGGACTAGAGGAAACCAAACAAAATGTTGCAGGCGGTGAAAGATGATAAAATATTAATGGTATGCAGAAAAAGTCCATCATCTTACAGCAGACGTGAGCAGTCATCCGGGTTGAATCTGAATGCTTGGCCATGTCATCCCATCTGTGACTCATAAACACGACACTGGGATGCCTCATCATTTGACCGGGACGTCGATGTTTACAGCTTTGCGTCTATAGAAACGGCGGCGGCTCCCACTATTATGTAATCTCTGTGTACGATGAGTAATTAGAATCCGTACGTCGTGGGTGACATCGGTGTGGAGACAATGCTGCATAAAAGCATCCGTAAGTACAATATTGTATGGGGTGTCAAAGGCGATGTCTTAGATAAGGCAGTGACTGCGCGATTCAAGTAGTAAAACGTTCTCGGGGACGGATTTGAACCAGCGACCTATGGATGTCTGTCCTATCGTCACTACAGTCCTCCGCTCCACCAACTGAGTTACCAGAGGCATGTGTCGGGGGGGGGGAGGAGACTGACTGTCAGTGGCGTAGCTAGGGGTTGTTTCATGCTGTAAACGGGGGAGGGGTAAATCGTGTAATTCATGCATATCATCATGCATATTAGCTTACCTTAAACCACAGTGAATTTCACAATATTAATAGCATAAGACACCCATTCACTGATTCATTCATTCACACTCATTCATTCATCACTTAATTTACTCATCCATTCATACACTCATTCATCCATCCATTCATGACCAGACAGGCTGATAGGAAGATAGATGGACATGCAGACAGATGCAGACGGAATGACACGTAACAAAGCATACCAGGCTGAACAGAGCGTACAGGACATAGCCTACATAACGAGCAAGACATAATAGACGGAACACACAGGACAGAGCAGAACGGACAGGATATAACAGACAACGGGCAGGACAGAACAGACGGAACGGACAGGACAGAACAGAACAGAACGGACAGGATATAACGGACGTAACGGGCAGGACAGAACAGACGGAACGGACAGGACAGAACAGAACGGACAGGATATAACGAACGTAACGGGCAGGACAGAACAGAACGGACAGGATATAACGGACGTAGCGGGCAGGACAGAACAGACGGAACGGACAGGACAGAACAGAACGGACAGGATATAACGGACGTAACGGGCAGGACAGAACAGACGGAACGGACAGGACAGAACAGAACGGACAGGATATAACGGACGTAACGGGCAGGACAGAACAGACGGAGCAGACAGGACAGAACAGAACGGACAGGATATAACGGACGTAACGGGCAGGACAGAACAGACGGAACAGACAGGACAGAACAGAACTGACAGGATATAACGGACGTAACGGGCAGGACAGAACAGACGGAACAGACAGGACATGACGGGGCAGGGAAAAGCACTATTGGATAGACTAAATGGTACAGGCAATCGAAGATTAGGAAATATGAATAGTAGGTAGAAGTCCACCATCTCGTTGGTTGGTTATTTGAGTTTTAGGTCCCATCGACCAGGTTTGGTCATTTAGCGCTCAAAGTCCACCATCTCAGAGCAGACGTGAGCACGGAGTCCTCCGGGTCGGATTTAAATGTTTCCGCATGTGCGTGGACTGACCTTCTCTACAGTCCATAAACGTGGGTCGCTTTTTACCACCGGAGTCGGTTTTTCATATACGACGAATTTCTCCCTTCGTTTTGTCATTGCGGCTGTGCCACTTTTGCATTGTCTTCATGTTGTTCGTTTGTCAAATGTTTGACGGTTCAAGTGATGTTATGCCTCTGCCATAGCCCTAATTACCTACAGCAAGACCGTCTGGGTACCGTCTGGGTACATGCAAGCTCACCGGATGGTTGTGTCGTACACAATTATGAACTGTTGCTGACATTGTAATAAAAAAATCGCTACGCAATATGAAAATTTAAGCCAACTGGACGTATGCAGCTTAATTGAGTATGAAATTGTGTGCGTAAAGTTGGGAAAACACTTACTATGCGCCTTCTCAGCATGTTTGCAACAACAACCGTGGCACGCTGTGCCCACGAAGTGCACACTGCACTGCAATCCGCATCGAGCAACACGTGCACACACGTCAAAATCGGACAACTCCAGGACATTCGACTGTTCTACTGTTGACGTGCCGGACCCTCGCCATCGACCTTCTATAGCCTAAGCATCGGCACACATCACCCGACTTGTGATGACGTCACTGACGCCGTATAGCGTCTGTGTGTCCGCGTCAGCGTGTAGCGTTCTGGCATCCGAAGCGTTAAAAAAAAAAATATTCAGAATTATTGCTGGGGTGGCAGAGCTTGTTGCGTGAACCCTGGCCACACCACCCGAACCATTAATTCTAGTTCAACGGCATAATTTTGACCAAGCGTTTAACGTGCTGTCAATGCACCGACACAGCTATCCCGGTAGCCCGTCCTCGACCTTATCAGACCAGTTGCCCACTGACCCTGAGCGAGCGTGTGAAGCGACTCGAACACTGTCTTGCCAGGACCGGGGAGACCAGTGCAGTCCAGCGCTCTGAATCAGTTCCCTTGAGATCAGGCCCGAGACACGTCGAAATGTGCCACGTTTTACAGAATGATTCAAGGCCACGTCCCGCCAGGTGCTGCAGCGTGACTCGGTGGCCACGTCCCGCCAGGTGCTGCAGCGTGACTCGGTGGCCACGTCCCGCCAGGTGCTGCAGCGTGACTCGGTGGCCACGTCCCGCCAGGTGCTGCAGCGTGACTCGGTGGCCACGTCCCGCCAGGTGCTGCAGCGTGACTCGGTGACCATGTCCCGCCAGGTGCTGCAGCGTGACTCGGTGACCATGTCCCGCCAGGTGCTGCAGCGTGACTCGGTGACCACGTCCCGCCAGGTGCTGCAGCGTGACTCGGTGACCATGTCCCGCCAGGTGCTGCAGCGTGACTCGGTGACCATGTCTCGCCAGGTGCTGCAGCGTGACTCGGTGGCAGTGGCGGCCGACTGTCGGCTGGAGCTGGTGGCGCTGGCGGCGCGGCAGCCGCACCAAGTGGCCGGCGCCGCCGCGCTGGTGGCCGCCTGCGCCGGCGCGGCAGACGCGGCGCGGCTGCGGCCGCTGCTGGCGCGCCTGCCGCGGGAGCCGCTGCTGCCACTGGCCGTGCTGACCACGGCCGGCCGGCGCGCCGAGACGACGGCAGAGCTGCAGCTGCACGTCAGTCTGCGCGATGACGCGCTCGCCACCTACTGCGTTTTCGAGCTGGACCCACACGACGCGGAGCAGAGCAGCCAGGCGGTGAGCCCATCCGCCGGGCCGGGCAGCAGCTGCACGCGAGAGGGTTGTGACTCGGCTGGAGTGGCGGTTACCTGGGGGTGACGCCCGCCAAGTAGAGTGGGCGGCCATCAGGCGGGCAGTGACCACGAGATGAGGTGACTCAGTCGTTGGGGGATGCTGCTATTTAGCAGGGCTCAATGGTATCCGGCTGGGGTAGCAGCCCTTAGTGGAGTAACTGAGCTGGTCAAGATGGCTCAACGGCTGTCAGGATTTGGATTTGGATCAGGTTTGGCCAAATATTCTATTCACATTGTTGAAGCAAGTCAACTAGCTCAACTTGAAGTCTGAACCATGTGTGGTGCGCCGCCGTGAGGAGGAGGGACGCTTGTGAAGTGGTGCTGGTGTCTCTGTCGCCAGCTGGTGTCGCTGCTGGAGTGGCTCTTTGAACACCGTGCCGCGGCGCCACAACTGCTCAGCGGCGTGTTACGGCACTTGGTGCAGGACTTTGTGGCCGAGGAGGTCACGTGTCGCCTCTATCGCGACCTCCACTTGCGCAGAAACAAGAAGCGCGTCGAACAGGTGAGTGCCAGCCATGACATAGAGATTCAACAATCCATGTAATCCTTTATGAATGCTGCTAATTGCAAGGATACTACTGAATCTGGTGGTTCTGTTGACATACAGTGCTGCTAAATATGACTGTACCGTATGATATGAATGCAGTTATTGTACTCATAAATATGAATGCACTGATAATTGACGGCACTGCTGATTGATGATACCACTGATTGACGGTACCACTGACGATGCCACTGACGGCACCATTGACTACTATTGGGCGGTAACACCGACTGGCAGTATCATTGACTGACGGTACCACTGACGGTACCACTGACGATGCCACTGACGATGCCACTGACGGCACCATTGACTAATATTGGGCGGTACCATCGACTGACAGTATCATTGACTGACGGCACCACTGACGGTACCACTGACGATGCCACTGACGGCACCATTGACTACTATTGGGCGGTACCACCGACTGACGGCACCACTGACGGTACCATTGACTACTATTGGGTGGTACCACCGACTGACAGTATCACTGACTGACGGCACCACTGACGGCACCACTGACGGCGCCACTGACGGCTCCACTGACGGCACCATTGACTACTATTGGGCGGTACCACCGACTGACAGTATCATTGACTGACGGTACCACTGACGATGCCACTGACGATGCCACTGACGGCATCATTGACTACTATTAGGCGGTACCACCGACTGACAGTATCACTGACTGACGGCACCACTGACGGACGGTACTGCTGACTGACGGTACTGCTGACTGACGGTACTGCTGACTGACGGTACTGCTGACTGACGGTACTGCTGACTGACGGTACTGCTGACTGACGGTACTGCTGACTGACGGTACTACTGACTGACGGTACTGCTGACTGACGGCACTGCTGACTGACGGTACTGCTGACTGACGGTACTGCTGACTGACGGTACTGCTGACTGACGGCACTACTGACTGACGGTACTGCTGACTGACGGCACTGCTGACTGACGGTACTGCTGACTGACGGCACTACTGACTGACGGTACTGCTGACTGACGGTACTGCTGACTGACGGCACTACTGACTGACGGTACTGCTGACTGACGGCACTGCTGACTGACGGACGCTGACTGACGGCACTGCTGACTGACGGCACTGCTGACTGACGGTACTGCTGACTGACGGCACTGCTGACTGACGGCACTGCTGACTGACGGCACTGCTGACTGACGATACGGCTGACTGACGGTACTACTGACTGACGGCACTACTGACTGGCGGCACTGTTGACTGACGGCACTGCTGACTGACGGCACTGCTGACTGACGGTACTGCTGACTGACGGCACTGCTGACTGACGGTACTGCTGACTGACGGCACTGCTGACTGACGGTACTGCTGACTGACGGCACTACTGACTGACGGTACTGCTGACTGACGGCACTGCTGACTGACGGTACTGCTGACTGACGGCACTACTGACTGACGGCACTGCTGACTGACGGTACTGCTGACTGACGGTACTGCTGACTGACGGCACTACTGACTGGCGGCACTGTTGACTGACGGCACTTCTGACTGACGGCACTACTGACTGACGGCACTACTGACTGACGGCACTGCTGACTGACGGTACTGCTGACTGACGGTACTGCTGACTGACGGCACTGCTGACTGACGGCACTACTGACTGACGGTACTGCTGACTGACGGCACTGCTGACTGACGGTACTGCTGACTGACGGTACTGCTGACTGACGGTACTGCTGACTGACGGTACTGCTGACTGACGGTACTACTGACTGACGGTACTGCTGACTGACGGCACTGCTGACTGACGGTACTACTGACTGACGGCACTGCTGACTGACGGTACTGCTGACTGACGGCACTGCTGACTGACGGCACTGCTGACTGACGGCACTACTGACTGACGGCACTGCTGACTGACGCCGACGCGCTGTTGCAGGCGCCGTCGGCTGTGATCGTGCTGTTCAACGCCGCCGTGCGCCACCTGGGCACGGTCATGAGCAGCACCTCTCTGCCAGATGTGTCGTGGCCGCCCCGCGAGCTCATCTCAACGCCGCCGGCCGGCTGGAATCAGCCGGCCAGACTTATCCGTCTGCGGCAGGTGAGCTCTGGTGTCTGTCTGTCTGCCGGCCAGACTGATACGTCTGCGGCTGATGAGCTCTGGTGTCTGCCCGCCGCTGAGGAGTCGCTGGGTATGTGCTGCTAGAGGAGATACGCCGAATGTCCTGCGGTCGATGTCCGTCGTTCGTGGCTCGTGTTTGAGGAATTCCTCGCAAGAGACGGCAGGCTGGCAGGCTGAACGGCTGGTGACCACGTGTGCACACATGACGACCATGCCGCCTCGACAGACGATGGAGCGGTTGGCGCTGCCCTGTCTGGAGCTGGATGACGACTGCGACTGGTGCGAGAGTTGTGCCCAGGTGCTGCAGTACGTGCGGAACCTGTCGGAGCCCGGCTATGACTGCACGCCGGTGGTCTACAGGTGGGTGTGGCAGTTCGTCATATGGTAGAAGACCAGGTATGATGACCGCGAAGGACTTCGCCTGTCACTGCCGGAGCAATTTCGACACAGTTTAAGCTATTGTGACGCATAACTGAAGACACGAGTTGTTCTTGGTTTTGGCCCGCCATTTAAGTTATATTTGATAATCTTACGTCTCCAGGAATTTGCATACCGTGTATTGTGGTGGGAAAAGCCACATAAACTGGTTTTAGTACCGTCTTAATTCAGGAATGCTGCATTTGTCGCATGGCTCGTGTGCAGTGTAACTCGCTTGGTCTATTCAGACGTTCACTGATCGTCGGCTGGCTTGTGGCGATGGCTTGTGTACAGTGTAACTCGTTTCGTCTCTTTGGACGTTAACTGACCGTCGGAACCCTTATCCGTGTTTGGCAACTGCTGCGCAAACAAAATCACAAACAGCTCCAGAAAATAATTAGCTGTTCCGCCAGAATTGTTGCCGGGAAGTGAAAGGTGCGGTGCAGTGTTTTGTGCGGGACTGCGACTCTGGTGCGACCTCTGCCACAGTGGAGTGTTCACTGCGATAGTGTGATCCTGTCGTGAGCTGTATCACGGTGCAATGTTCACTGCGGGACTGCGACTCCGGTGCGACCTGTGCCACAGTGGAGTGTTCGCTGCGATAGTGTGATCCTGTCGTCTGCGGAGTGTTCGCTGCGATAGTGTGATCCTGTCGTCTGCGGAGTTTCGTGCGGAGTGTTCGCTGCGAACACAGTGGAGTGTTCACTGCGATAGTGTGATCCTGTCGTCAGCTGTATCACGGTGCAATGTTCACTGCGGGACTATAACTGGTATGACCTGTGCCACAGTGGAGTGTTCGCTGCGATAGTGTGATCCTGTCGTCAGCTGTATCACGGTGCAATGTTCACTGCGGGACTATAACTGGTATGAACTCGGTCAGGGTGCACTGTTTGCTGCAGGAGTGTGACTCTGGTATGACCTCTGTCATGGTGCAGTGTTCACTGTGGGAGGGTGACCCTGGTATGACCTCTGTCAGGGGCCAGTGTTTACTGCGGGAGTATGACCCTGTCGTGACCTCTGTCAGGGTCCAGTGTTTGCTGCGGGAGCGGCTGCAGGAGCTGGAAGCGGCTGCCTGGCCACAGCACGAGGACATCACATCCCGGCCTCTGGCAGCGAGCCTGCCCTGGACGGACATCCTTCAGGTTGGTCTCGTCTGCATCACCATTGTGTGCCAGTACACGTGCCTCCCGTTTGCTCCGGGGTCCAGATGACCACCAACAGGCATGACGCCTGGGTTCGGAATACTAAGGCCTCAATATCCGGTCTGATGCCTCGCGAGGTGATCCTCGGTTCAATATTAAGAGTGCAACTACCAATGTAACAATGCATGCTTCAAACGGAATGAACTTTTTGACTAGGCGAGCAATATGTAAAATTGTGTTTGGGGATCGCCTTTACTACGGAAAATAGGCAGGATTCGATTTATGCTCGGATAATCTTGGATGTCGAGAGGAAATGTGTGGCTAACCAAATGTGGGGTGCATGTTTTCTTCAAACCTGGGGTATTTGAATCCCAGTTTTCACTTCCCAGTAAACCTTGAGCACCTTAGCATAGAGCAATTAATCGTCAATAGCACGATTCAACCCAGTAAACGTGGAAAGAATGAGAGCACAGTTTTCTGTACAGCATAATGTTCTGGACGCAGAAATCCAAGAACAGCCTATATTTCCAGCCCTGAAAATTGATATCCATGCCTCCGTACTCATTAACAAGACCACACATGCCATACCTATTTTCGTGTAGCTGGTGCTGGTGCCAAGCTGGCGAGTGCACCTCACCGGTGCTGACCAGCGACGCCGGTCGTGTTGCAGTGCTGCATCGAGCTGCGCACGTCCGGCCTGAGCGCCGCTGAAACGGTGTACTACCTGCCGGACGAGCTGGCCAACTTCCGCGTGCCGGACGTCTGGGCGCAGATGACATCCGTCAGCCACACCAACGGTGGGTGTGGCGCTGCCCGCTCGGCCGTGGCGCGCCTCACCAGTACGGCGGCGCCGCCCAGGTGACGAGCTGCCGCCGCCCGAGACATCGTGTCTGCCATCCAGACGGCCGTGGCGCGCCTCACTAGTACGGCGGCGCCGCCCAGGTGACGAGCTGCCGCCGCCCGAGACATCGTGTCTGTCATCCAGACGCGATGTCTCGACACGAATTTCCACTCGAGACATCGTGTCATCGCCACTGTGACGTGAGACATGAAGCGTCGCTGGTCAAATGCTAACTTTTGGGTTGGCGATTGGACGTGTCTGTGCAGTCTTCGTATTGAGCAAGGTGGTCCGGGTTGTGGCAGGCGGAAGCGTGGCTCACAGCTGCACAGAAACAGGCCATCGTGGCCCTGTCGTGACTGCCTGTCACTTGGAAGATGGGGTGACAGCGGAAACCGGCGGCATCTCGGCGTTCGCTTGCGGGCTGTTTTGTGACCACGGATGTACTGAGGTGGATTCAGGGATTGTAATCCGGGGAGGGACACTCGTCTGGAGGGACGCCGCTGATTGAGGGAATGTCTGGGTGGGGTGCGCTCGAGTGTTCCTGAAGAGGCACCTTGTATGCTCAGAGAGGCGCCTTCGGCTGGAAGTTTAACGGAGGATTATTCACTCGAGCGTTCTTAGGGAGGGAGCGGGGGCTCTCCATCAGGATGCATGTCCCCTGTGCCTCCCTTGGATCCGTCCCTGCAGCTGTATGATGAAGACCTCCGTATGATCTCCAGTGGTATGATCGTTACCACTAGAGTACAACCTCTACGGTCTTGTGACCGTAGAGGTTGTATGTTCGTGCAGATGGTGTGACGGACTGTCGCATGATCTCGGTGTTATTGGATGTGAATTAGGCTATGCATGGTAGGTGCGGGAAGTTAGTGTCTGAGTTAGTTTTGATTGCCGTGCTATCGGTTGTTTCAGACTCGCTGTCGCTGGATGCGTCTATTGCGATCGCCAAGAGGCCTCTGGACACTTCCCGTGATGAAACTGTTAGCAAGCGGCGTTTTGAGAAGTCTAGTTCTCCAAACTGGTCGTTGGATGTCACCACGGGCATCAGCCGTGAGATGGATCTGTCCCTGGACTGGGAAGACCGCCTGCGAGATATTGTCGATCAAGGTAGCAGACTGACTCGCACGTAGTTTACATTGTCTTGATTATTCTGCCTCTCTTGGATAATTCGATTAATCTATTACGATGTACACCAGCTGGTGTTGACCGCTGAACACTTCCAGACTCTTCAATCGTACCTACGCAAAGACCTCGCTCCCCAAGAGTACATTATGTGACTTCCTTTGCACATACCATAGAGAAATATGCATCATGATGTGGAAAGCCGTGGCAGGATCATGTGCTATATTGTATACGTATGTCGGTAAGCAGATCAGTGTCAAAGGAAGCGTATCAATCTGTGCGAAATGGCCGCGTTGGGTTTCTCATTTGGCCGGTCTTAGTGCGACATCGGTCATCCTCCGTTATACCTGGAGTCATCATGACACTGCTATTTTTCAGCTGCATTATTCTTCCCCAGTAATGTACTGCAACTTATGAAGTATCCCGATAATATTCCTTTCATATTTATTTTCGTTGCTGCTAATGAATCGCCCTTGGTTATCACTTGCACTATACGTTAGTCTCTTCCCTCGGCACCATTCCGTCGTGTCACTCCTCTGTCGCGGACTGCTTCCTGATCACTACTCGGTTACCATGACGCCAACTTACGTAAGATGCATCTCATCGGTATGATTTGCGACACATTGGACTTGGAGCATAGAGCGTGGCCAGACTCACTCGAATTGTTCGCAGGCGCGACCGAGAATGCAGCGCCGCTCAGTACATCATGCACGGCTGGTGGTGTCGCTTTCTGTCGGCTAATGTTGCAGGGAAGCGGTGCCTGTCGCCTGGTCACGTGACTGTCGGTGGGTGTCGCAGGGTAGCGGTGCCTGTCGCCTGGTGACGTGACTGTGTCGGTGGGTGTCGCAGGGTAGCGGTGCCTGTCACCTGGTGACGTGACTGTGTCGGTGGGTGTCGCAGGGTAGCGGTGCCTGTCACCTGGTGACGTGACTGTGTCGGTGGGTGTCGCAGGGTAGCGGTGCCTGTCACCTGGTGACGTGACTGTCGGTGGATGTTGCAGGGTAGCGGTGCCTGTCGCCTGTTGACGTGACTGTGTCGGTGGGTGTCGCAGGGAAGCGGTGCCTGTTACCTGGTGACGTGACTGTGTCAGTGGGTGTCGCAGGGTAGCGGTGCCTGTCGCCAGGTGACGTGACTGTGTCGGTGGGTGTCGCAGGGAAGCGGTGCCTGTTACCTGGTGACGTGACTGTGTCAGTGGGTGTCGCAGGGTAGCGGTGCCTGTCGCCTGGTGACGTGACTGTGTCGGTGGGTGTCGCAGGGAAGCGGTGCCTGTTACCTGGTGACGTGACTGTGTCAGTGGGTGTCGCAGGGTAGCGGTGCCTGTCGCCTGGTGACGTGACTGTGTCAGTGGGTGTCGCAGGGTAGCGGTGCCTGTCGCCTGGTGACGTGACTGTGTCGGTGGGTGTCGCAGGAAGCGGTGCCTGTTACCTGGTGACGTGACTGTGTCAGTGGGTGTCGCAGGGTAGCGGTGCCTGTCGCCTGGTGACGTGACTGTGTCAGTGGGTGTCGCAGGGTAGCGGTGCCTGTCGCCTGGTGACGTGACTGTGTCGGTGGATGTTGCAGGGTAGCGGTTCCTGTTACCTGGTGACGTGACTGTGTCGGTGGGTGTCGCAGGGTAGCGGTGCCTGTCACCTGGTGACGTGACTGTGTCAGTGGGTGTCGCAGGGTAGCGGTGCCTGTCGCCTGTTGACGTGACTGTGTCGGTGGGTGTCGCAGGGAAGCGGTGCCTGTTACCTGGTGACGTGACTGTGTCAGTGGGTGTCGCAGGGTAGCGGTGCCTGTCGCCTGTTGACGTGACTGTGTCGGTGGGTGTCGCGGGAAGCGGTGCCTGTTACCTGGTGACGTGACTGTGTCAGTGGGTGTCGCAGGGTAGCGGTGCCTGTCGCCAGGTGACGTGACTGTGTCGGTGGGTGTCGCAGGGAAGCGGTGCCTGTTACCTGGTGACGTGACTGTGTCAGTGGGTGTCGCAGGGTAGCGGTGCCTGTCGCCTGGTGACGTGACTGTGTCAGTGGGTGTCGCAGGGTAGCGGTGCCTGTCGCCTGGTGACGTGACTGTGTCGGTGGGTGTCGCAGGGAAGCGGTGCCTGTTACCTGGTGACGTGACTGTGTCAGTGGGTGTCGCAGGGTAGCGGTGCCTGTCGCCTGGTGACGTGACTGTGTCAGTGGGTGTCGCAGGGTAGCGGTGCCTGTCGCCTGGTGACGTGACTGTGTCGGTGGATGTTGCAGGGTAGCGGTTCCTGTTACCTGGTGACGTGACTGTGTCGGTGGGTGTCGCAGGGTAGCGGTGCCTGTCACCTGGTGACGTGACTGTGTCGGTGGGTGTCGCAGGGTAGCGGTGCCTGTCGCCTGTTGACGTGACTGTGTCGGTGGGTGTCGCAGGGAAGCGGTGCCTGTTACCTGGTGACGTGACTGTGTCAGTGGGTGTCGCAGGGTAGCGGTGCCTGTCGCCTGGTGACGTGACTGTGTCGGTGGGTGTCGCAGGGTAGCGGTGCCTGTCACCTGGTGACGTGACTGTGTCAGTGGGTGTCGCAGGGTAGCGGTGCCTGTCACCTGGTGACGTGACTGTGTCGGTGGGTGTCGCAGGGTAGCGGTGCCTGTCACCTGGTGACGTGACTGTGTCAGTGGGTGTCGCAGGGTAGCGGTGCCTGTCGCCTGGTGACGTGACTGTGTCGGTGGGTGTTGCAGGGTAGCGGTGCCTGTCACCTGGTGACGTGACTGTCGGTGGATGTTGCAGGGTAGCGGTGCCTGTCACCTGGTGACGTGACTGTGTCAGTGGGTGTCGCAGGGTAGCGGTGCCTGTCACCTGGTGACGTGACTGTGTCAGTGGGTGTCGCAGGGTAGCGGTGCCTGTCGCCTGGTGACGTGACTGTGTCGGTGGGTGTCGCAGGGTAGCGGTGCCTGTTACCTGGTGACGTGACTGTGTCAGTGGGTGTCGCAGGGTAGCGGTGCCTGTCGCCTGGTGACGTGACTGTGTCAGTGGGTATCGCAGGGTAGCGGTGCCTGTCGCCTGGTGACGTGACTGTTTCGGTGGGTGTCGCAGGGTAGCGGTGCCTGTCGCCTGGTGACGTGACTGTGTCGGTGGATGTTGCAGAGTAGCGGTGCCTGTCACCTGGTGACGTGACTGTCGGTGGATGTTGCAGAGTAGCGGTGCCTGTCACCTGGTGACGTGTTTGATGTTGAGGGTAGCGGTTCCTGTCACCTGGTGACGTGACTGTGTATCGGCGGATGTTACAGGGGAGCGGTGCTCAGACGGCCTGTCGCCGGTGCCGGTCCCGACCAGCCCACTGACGCCTCACCGGTCGGCTGTTCTGCCGGCGCTGGCCACGTCCCGGCTGCGCCCCAGCCCGACGCGACGGGCCGCCCCGCCGGAGACGGCCGCGTCTTGGCCGTGGCCGCTGCCGCTGTCGGTCGACCTTGACCGGCCTGCCGAGCAGCGACGCCGCTGCGACCTGACGCTGCCCGAGCTGCGGCCCGAACCCAGCCTGAGTCGCCGGCTGAGCGAGCTGCGCGACCACCTGTCCGCCGACCGGCGCACCAGCGCGCACTGGACCAGCTCCCTGATGCGCCTGAGCTCCCACCAGTCGTGAGGGGTCCGGCACGGTCACAACCGTCCAAAACGTCTGTGCACAGATCGCACCGGCCGTGAGCAATTGGCGACGTAGCTCTATTCTTGAACGCGCGGGGAAACATTTGTTTGGACTATGGAAATCCTGAAGAGCCTTCTCGTGATTGATATATGCATGTACCTGGAGCCGACATGCCTTCCAAGATTGCCGGAACATAATTGTCGTGGACTGATCCGAAACTCCTGTGATCGGCTGGAGCTCCGTCACCAGCCGTGGTGCATCCGGGACTGGTTCGACCGGCTGAGGCACGCTCGGATGCCGGAATGTCCGGCACTGTTGGTGCCCGCCGAGGTGCCGTCACCAGCCGTGGTGCATCCGGACATGTGCAGCCCGCCGGCTGATGTCCGGCTGCCGAGCGCTGTCGGTGTGCCGCATGGTCGCAGTGGACTGGAAACTGACCGTCAGTCGAGGCAGGCCGGTCACGTCCAGTCTAGCGCAGCCTTGCCAGGCCTGCCCCATGTCACCCCACTGTCGTCGGAAAGACTGTGTGGTGTGTGCAGTTCATGTATGAGGACGATGCCTATGTTAATGTGTTCGATACGCCGACCATTCGCCAAAATGACCTTTCTGAACCGCTTGTGGAAAATGGTAAGCGTTGTTTTGAATGCCACGTACAAGTCGTGCTGTTTGTATTTGCCTTTTTGTCATTGAAACCAGTACCATTTGTAGATGATGGCCGATGAGATCCAGCGTTAACTGTGGATCGGCTGGGCGCAGTGTAACCTATGCAGTCGATGCGCCCCTAAACCCCGATAACAACAAATGTTGCTCCGATTCACCACTTGAGCGTTCAGTCGTCTATCTACCGCCGTCGTATCTACCGCCGGTGGGGCTGAGCTATCGTGACTACTGCCGGTGCCTCACTACTCAGCTGTAGTGTCCATCACCGGCAGCTGACGACTCCGCTGTCGTGTCCATCACCAGCAGCTGACGACTCAGCTGTCGTGTCCATCACCGGCAGCTGACGATTCAGCTGTCGTGTCCATCACCGGCAGCTGACGACTCCGCTGTCGTGTCCATCACCGGCAGCTGACGACTCCGCTGTCGTGTCCATCACCGGCAGCTGACGACTCCGCTGTCGTGTCCATCACCGGCAGCTGACGACTCCGCTGTCGTGTCCATCACCGGCAGCTGACGATTCAGCTGTCGTGGCTGGCCAGTCTGATGTGGACCTCTGTTCCTAGTGAGGTGAAGCTGTAACAGTTGAGGGTTGTGTCAATGTCTGCCCATTGCTAGAATCGCATGCTGTGTATGGCAGTCTGTTCAGAAAGTAGCTGGTTCTCCATGTCAAATATAAACGCCTCGCTTCGCTTGAAGACCTTTCTGTTTAAATGAGCCGTAGTTCGGCATTAATTGTCCCATGTGTTCTTCCTTCTGTAGCGATTGTGTACATTGCAATATGTCACGATACGATACACGATATAACAATAAATACATAATAAATACGCGATATGCAAACGCACACAAACACCGAACACGACGAGGCTTCTGGATCGAGCTCTTGGTGTTCTAGTGCTTCTGGTACTTGCCACATATCGGCTTTTTGTCTCCGTCGAGCAATTCCTCTTTAGTGAAGAGGTCTAAGCAGGTCTGGAGATTCACCTGTCCAGACTTG
Source organism: Ashinkailepas kermadecensis (assembly GCA_034440615.1). Lineage (NCBI taxonomy): Eukaryota > Metazoa > Arthropoda > Thecostraca > Neolepadidae > Ashinkailepas > Ashinkailepas kermadecensis. The sequence goes on from JAOTOM010005061.1 coordinate 152,837, forward strand.
GACGGGATGGCAGGCTCAGGTCCCAGAACGGGTCGGAAGCGTCGGAGGCGTTGCCGCACACATTGTAGCGTGGACCTAGTTGGCCGACAAAAATCGGCCGACAAACTGTAGATCATCTTGGAGTTCTCCAGTCTGACAAAGCGCTTCCACGACTCCATTGGTCTCTGACTCGCACTGTGGTTATCATTAATGCCAGCAGTGATGGGCTTGGGCAACAGATGACCCAGTTCTCATCCTCGTGTACATCCTCCAGCAGAGTGCAGAGGAACTCCTGTGCGTCCTGCTGCTGAGAGCCTTTGAAGTGTCCATCGAAGCGTTGCATCTGCGAATTGAAGGGCGTCGTGTTGACCACCCGGTTCAACTTGTCCTATTCGTGTTGGATAGTTTAAATAACTGACGTGCCCGGCTGTGGTCGGTGTCGAATATCCGCATCTTGATCGGGAATGCGTTACCTTTGTACCACGCGAGCATCGCAGTGTGTAATTCTGGATTTACTTGACGAAAATTATAATTTTCTGCTCTTCTACAATTGCGGTATGATTGCTGTAATATTTGCCGATATGTTCTTGATAAAATATTGAAATAAATTGGAGGTGTGCAGTTTTGTATATACTTCATTTGAGGGTGGTGGTAGCAAGCACCAAGAAACCGGTAGCCCGAACATCGCACAACAAAGTACTAGAGGTTTCTTTTCTACGTAATTGGCAGCCACCTCCCTCTGGAAAAAGGTAATGCTGTGGTTTTGTTTACGAGGTCAGTAGTTCTTTAGTCAAAATGTTTGGGTGGAAAATTATTCCAAGCACGTGTAGAGCTGAATAGCTCACGTAAAATTAGTGATAAGGCTTCTTAAGTATTGTTTTCCATCATAAAGCATTCATAGGCAGGTAAATTTACGGCGACAGTCAACACGCTGGTTTATTCCAGGATTGGGATTTTTACGTGAAATGGCTAGTTTTTGTCATGACAATTAGTTTTTACCGGTAAAAACTGGAAAAAGACTGTGAAAGAGGAAGACATTGGTGCGATCTGTACACTTCATGGATGTTTTCAGCTGCAATTTTGCCTATTTTTATGTGTTATATACGTATGACCCATGACACTACCAGACATACACAGGGTGTCTTATGTATCTGAAAAATATTGAGCAAAGTATTTGCAAATAAAGGAGGGAATAATTATTTCACGATACGTCAGTAATTATCGGTGAAACAAGAGAGATTTTCGAGGAACAATTTGTTCTTAACCATCGGCTCGTATTTATATGAAGCCAGATATAGCTTTAATATATCCACAAGGCATTGTGTTTTGGTTCAAAACTTTTATGTGGCCTCATATACCGAAGTGCGTTGTCTCACCTGGAGAAGAAATTGGAAGCCAGCGTAGCCACAGCTAGAATGGCAGGCTAGTCACAGACCGATACGATCCCTGGCCCACCTGTCGTTTCTCGTAACAAAGACCACCGGATCACCTCTACCAAATTAGTACGCATAGTGCAAGTAAGTTTTTTTTTCATGTTACTTATCACAACTTTGACTTCCAGGACACACAGTCGAGCGCATGTAAGATATAAGCTACGTTCATGTTGTGTTAAATGATCTGAGCTTTGTTTTTTCCTCCAGATAGCTTCTTCCTTGCCGTAAAGTAAATTCCCGTAACCAGAATTTGCACTTGCTCCTGCAGCCTAGTTTAATAGATAATCCAATTTGTGATCGGAGTGAACCATGCTCCCTCTTTTTGTAAAACAACGCACTGTAGTTCTCCCTCTATTCGTGGATTTGGTGAATTCGATGACGGTGGGAGCGTTTGTACTGCTTGATTCAGATTGTGCCGTGTTACACAAGGCAATTATTGTTCATCTTCATCCATGTCATGGGCTGATAGATCGTACGCGGGCTGAACATTTTGATGAGATTGAACGCGTACATATTATATTCTGGGAGGTGGGGCAGGCGTACCCATTAAACACTGGGAGTTGGGCAGACGTGCACATTTGGCTGTAGATTTCACATAATAGCAAATAGGGCGAGCGTACACATTAAACGCTGGGAGGTAAGACAGGCATACGCATTTCACACTGAGAGGTAGAGCAGGTGTACACACTAAACACTGGGAGGTGGGGCAGGTGCACACACTAAACATTGGGAGGCAAGGGTGTCGATTTTTAATAAAAATTGGGGGGGGGCGAAGTGCCAACGTGCTGGACCCCCCACCCCAAAAAAAACTAATCGGGTTTCGCCCACTATATTTTCAGATCTCAGAAATTCTGATTTTTATTCGACGATGTGTATGTTTATGTTTATTCAGCATCCTCACCAACGGGGAAAATCGTCCAATAACTGGTGAAGCCACATAATTAAAAGTGCAGTGCACAGTACATGTCAACATAGCAACTCTGAGTAATAGCATGCGACTGTAGTGCCATATAGTGGGCTCGGATCTATCGTCACCGTCACCGTCACCGTTACCCTCGTCCTCACTCCACACACAAACACACACCGGCTTAAATAAAAATACTTCAGCGATCAGATGCAGGCTAAAACACACCGACATTGATGGAGCATCAGAGCACAGCAGACCTGAACAGTGATGACGATGGGTGAAAGTATTTCCTTGGTGCCTAACATTAGGGAGGGGAATTTTTCCCTTTAGTACGCCACTGCGGCTGCTCAACGTGTTTTTTTTCCGGCAGATTGCACGATCGAGAGCCCTTCGGATAATTCTCTTTCGGGACCCATTCTGAATTTTCTGGTGCTCTGGTAGATTCGATGGAGTCTCCTTGTGGTTTTTGTGGTGAAGTCTATTTTTATAAGCCCCCTGCAGGCTATTTTTGGACCCCGGTACGATTCTTCGGGCTCTCGGTGCGTTTCTTTCCGTGCCCCAACAGGTTTCTTTTGTGGCGTCCGACGACTTCTTATTTTGTGGATCCTTGACGCAATTTCTATGTCCGCAGGGTGACATTCCGGGTATATATTGGTCCTTGGGAAGCCAGCTGCAACTTGTGGGGCTCCGACACGACGTTTTGGTCCCAGTGAGATTTTCAAGAGAAGCGGCGTTAAATTTGTTTGGTCTAAGTGCGATTTTTTGGGGCCCCGTGGTCACTTGTTGGGATCCCTTGCGGTGGCTACGACACGTTTTTGGGGGCCCAACAAGTTTTGTGGGCTTTTGGAGCCATTGTTGAGATCCCAGATTGGTTTTCCGTGTCCGGACTGTTTTTCATTTGCCCGGCTTCATTTGTTGGGTGATCTCAACGAGACTTTTAGAGCCCCGGTGGGACCTGTCAGGCCTCTAGCGTGATTTTCAGTGGGCCGGGTGATAATTCTTGGTACCCCAGTCTCAGCGTGAATTTCAGGAGGCCCCGGCCCGACCGTTTGTGGCCCCCGTCATGAGCTTCTTGAACCCCGGCACGACTTTTTTGCGGCCCCAGCGTGATTTTCAGGGGCCCAGGTGCAAACTTTTGAGGCCCCAGCGTCATTGTCGGGGGCCCATGCGCTACTTTTAGGGGGCCCAAATATGATTTTTCTGAGCCCCGGTAAGACTTTTGGTAGACCGAGTGGAATTTTTTGGGAGCATGGCGCATTTTTTTCCTGAGCTCGGCGGATTCTTGCGGGCCCCACAACCTGTCAGGAGGGGGGGGGGAGGAGACAACTGCCCACAATGCCCCTTCCCCCATTCGGTATGTCACTGTGCCATGCAATGATGCAACATAAGAATCCAGGAATAGTTCATCTGTTTCATCACTCACGTGTGATTTCAACTCCCCAGTTATCCAGACTGTTTGAGGAAAGTCAAACATCTGCTACATGGATCAGCAAGGATGGATCGTAAGGTAACATGGATACCATGGACTGTTTACATTACCAATATAGGGGATGAAGTTAGTTAGTTAATTATTAGGGCTTTAGGGCGCATCGACTACATCGGTCTAGGGGATGAAGTAACATTTTCATTGACTTCTATGGTTTTCATTGACTTCATTGACTTCTATGGTGTCCTGAGTAATAGGACAATCGAGATGGGTTTCTGTTATATGCATTGTAGAAGCAATGTTATGATGTAGCCTGTATACCACAGTGGGAATGGTATGGATTCACTCATAAGTGAATTTGCAAACATACTGAAATATCAGTTAACAACAATGCAGGAAGCTATGTGATCAACATGGTCGATGTGCCCTAAAGTCCAAATAACTAAGTAACAATGCAGGGAATCTGCTGCATAACAGTTTGCCCATACATTAGCCATGATATATGGCATCATACTTCCCATGCTATTTAGAATAGTGAGCTATATTTTGTGTACAAACATCAGTACATTAGAAATGTTACTTAAACGTTACACACATCAGTTCCTCACCAGTGTCAGCAATACATTTCCTTCATGTGCTTTAAATATGATTCAAGAAAGCACTGTCATCGATTTTAAGCTTGCAAAAAGAATGGGCCGCCTGGTGATTTGAGTGCTATTTGAGTGAATTTGCTGTCTTGTTGGTGAACTGACCACTTATTGAGATATAAGTACTTTAACTTTGCCTGCTTCTATCATGAAAAGTTGTCATTCTCCAATACATCAGAAATCATCAGAATAACTTCTTGTCCACAAACCGGTATATGTATTTCTATGAATTTATCATATTTATTCACATAAATGATGTAGATCTGATTTGCAAATGTATAACTCAGATGATGTTATCAGCACAGGATTCCATTCCTGAAAATATAGTACTTTCAACATGTTATTGTTCTTTGTGAAGCAATAAGTGCAATGCTCTCATGCAGCATGCAGATGGTGGTTCATCACATGCACCATGTAGCACAAAAAGAGGTATTATTGCAGTCTAAGGTAACCACAAGACAGATTTTACACCCATTTTACCTCCACGAATCATTCAAAGGCGCTAGGTTTCGCCTAGTTGCGTTAGGCTAGGCTTTTGTTGTAAGTTAGTTAGTTTTTCACAAAAAACGTCTTCAAAAACGGTTCAAGCTAGATTAGGCTATGCTAGACTTTTTAAGTTGAAAATGTTTGAGAACAAAATTTTTTCTTGCAAATTGGGCATAAAATCATTTCTTGCATGGAATGCTAGGCTAGGTTAGGTTAGGTTATGTTACATCTTTTTTTTTTAAAATCTGAACATTATTTTTAATCCCAATCCTTTTGCGTTTTATTTTGCCTCACAATTGAAAAGTGTGCATCTGCGGAGGAAATTAGTTTTTACATCATGTTAAGCACATTAATAAACACTGCATTAAAAAAGAAATTCAAAGAGGTCAGAGAGTACCATGAGCTGAAAAATTACCCAAAAAGACAGATATTATCGCAGTTTAAGGTAACCACAAGGCAAGTTTTACAAACATTTTATCTCCATGAAGCATGCAAAGGGGTTAGGTTTGTCAGGTTAGGTTAGGCTTTTGTGGTAAGTTATAAAAAAAAAATTGTTGATTCAACATTGAGGGATGTTGAGAAAAATCAACATTGAGGGGGCCAAGATAAAAATTGGTGGAGCAATGGCCCCCACAAAAGGATACAAATCGACGTCCCTGCTTTGGAGAAAAAAATAGAAACAAAAATGAAGCAAGGTAAACAAGAAGATAGCAAGGTAAGATTTTGAAAATTTTATAAATTGAACAACCGAACCCAACCAAAGCGAACCTAACGTCAGCTGCTTTTGAAGGAAAATTTCCGATTTTATTTCATGTTTGAACATTTAAAAAAAAATTCCAAGCTCAGCAACTAAACTAGCCTAACCTAGCCAAACCGGTATTATTGTGCTTTAAGGTGGTAACAAGACAAGTTTTTACACACATTTAACTCCATATAGCAAAGAAATTGGTTAGATTTCGCTAAGTTGGGTTAGTTTAGGCTTTCCAAGTGGGAAAGCTTTTCAAAAATGTTCCAAAAAAGTTTCTCCGAAGAATTTCTAATTATTTGGTAACTTTGCATTTTAAAGTGTTCTTTTTTTTCCTTTTTTTAAATTTTTCTGCAGAATACCATGTTTATGAAGGTGACTAAGATGATTGGATCCAATTATTTTCTGTGCGAATGCTTACTTTTCAGGTTGTGAGCAAAATATTACCAAAAAGGGCTTTGAGTTCGGTAACATAACATAAACATGAATGTGTGTTTTCTTTAATGCAACAAAACCTAACCTAACCTAGCCTAACCTATCGTTTGAGAACGAAAAAAATAAACAAAATAAAAATGTCAATTAATTTATTTTCTGAAAATTCTCAACCTTAAAAAAGAAACCTAACCCAACCTAACCTAACTTAAGCTGCTTTTGAAGAAAACAAAATTCTGAACATGTTTGTTTTTGTTTTTTGAAACTTTTGGGTATTATTGTGCTTTAAGGTGGGGACAAGGAAAGTGTTGTGGGCGCGCTGTACGACCAACGCAGTCAATGCGGCCGTAAGCCCAAATAACTAACCAACCAACCAAGAAAAGTTTTTACACACATTTGACACCATAAAGCAAACAAATGGGTTAGGATTGGTTAGGGTAGGTTGGTTTAGGTTTTTCAGTTGGAAAATTTGTCATTTTTTTCCAAATTAAAATAAAATGTATTTGCACCAAAAATAAGTGGTCCCATCGTCTTAGTCACCGTCATGAACATGGTATTCTGAAGAAAAATTAAAACAAACAAAAAATCACCTTAAACTGCAAGTTTACCCAATCATTTTTATTCAACAGCAACTTATGATAGGTTAGGTTCGGCTTGGTTAGGTTCTTTAAACTTTGAAAATTGAAAATTGAAAAATGCTCTAACTCTCTCATGAGCAGTGAAATTGAAACACGCCTGATGCTACCAATATCTGCAATATAAGAGAAAAAAGCTATGACGTCACCAAATCTTGAAGGCGAATTTTGGTGTACCTTCTAAGGTAATAGTATCGTGGGGGAGGGGGCATTTAATGCCGCTACAGGCCTTGGCCGCTACCAGACACTGGTCTTGTGTGACTCTTTAGGGTTTGTTTAGGAAGTCATGTGTGGCAATAGCTTACTAACCATTGTTTTCTTCAGGAATATCAATTATAATGAGGTGTCTATACGGCTTCTTGCTGACTTTGCTCTCGTGTTTTCATAGGTTGGCAGATTGGCTCAAACGTGGCTTTTGTCGGTTCAGTTTGAGATTGGGTAGCCCCATATCAATATCAATGCCCATTGTCATTGGGTATGTAGGTAGGTAGGTACCTTGGTAAATATCAAGCTGATGGTGTGATGGGTAGGTTGCTGAATATAATTATAGTTTGTATATCCACAATATCTTGTGTATAAATATTTAAATGATAACCATGATTTGCATGCAAGTTTGACAATGACTGGAAATTGATAATGGAATTAATAATGTTCAAGCTCCATATGCATGTGGTTTTGCCATTGGTGGTGTGTACCAACATCAGTATGACCATGCAATTGTTGTTTAGTTACTTAGCGGATTTTTTTATTTAGACAATCTGGTTTAAAATGCATTAGCATTGCTTATTTCAACATTTTATGATGTAAGCTGTACTTCCACAGTGGAGGGAAATCCAGCTATTTTGTTTATTTTTTTGCACAAAATTTTACATTTTTCAGCAAAAGGTGGAGAGTCGGTCCACTATCTAATCCAAATCTGTTTCTATTCAGTACAGAATGTGCTGGTTAACATCAATCTTTCTAGTTAGCATGATATTTTTTCATTTTTTTCCCTTTAGCTTTCTTATCAGCATAAAATAGCATAGGTTATTGGGGGGTGGGGGCGGGGGCCCAAATCAACATTGCGCGGGCCAAGATCAACATTGGTGGGGCCAGGACCCCACAAAAGGATACAAATCGACCCCCCTGGTAGTCCTCCATTTTGTCGAGAAAAAATCATGTAACGTGCCAAAGTATATGGGCAATGCATAAACTTCGCACGTCTCATGCGTAGCCCCACCCCCACCAAAACTACAAATTATTTTGTGGAGGAGTAAAGTAAAATTAAAACCATTTAGACATGTCCCCATATCAGCCCCCGCCTTCAGCACCTAAAATATAACACAAACTATAACGTAAAATTCCCTTAACGTAAATGTTCACCTGCCTGCACCTTGATCGCAAACACTCGCGATCAGGCATGTTATAGACAGGCATGTAACGTACTCGCTTTAGAGGCGGCGCAAATGATCTTTATGGTCCGGCACGCCTAAAAAATAACTCTTCCCCCCCATGCGCAGCGAAATTGAAACATGCCTGATGCTACCAATTTCTGCAATATATGAGGAAAAAGCTGTGACGTCACCAAGGCTTGAAGGCTAACTTTGGTGTACCTTTTAAGGTTTGCTTTGGAAGTCATGTGCGCTATAACTTAGTACATATTGCTCAGGAATATCAATTATAATGCAGTGCCCATGCAGCTTATTGCTGAGTTTTGTCTTTCATGGTGTCATAAGCTAGTGTGATGGGTGGGCTGTTGAAGATAATTCTAGTTTGTATATCCACAATCTCAATGATAACTGTGATTGTTGTTCACTTGTTCACTCACTGGTATGCAAGTTTGACAATGACTGGAAAGTGAGAATGGAATGAACAAGCTCCATATGCATGTGGTTTTGCCATTGGTGGTGTATACAAACATCAGTATGACAATGCAATTGTTGTTTTGTGGCTGAGCATTTTTTTGTTGTTGGACAATCTGGTTTAAAATGCATTAGCATCAGCTATTCTTAACATTTTATGATGTAAGTTGTCCTTCCACAGGGGAGGGAAATCCAGCTATTTTTTGGCACTCAATTTTGAATTTCATAGCAAAAGGTGGAGAGTCAGCCCACTATCTAATCCAAATCTGTTTCCTTTCAGTACAAAATGTGCTGGTTAACATTAACTACATTTTCTATGTACCTAGAGCATGGTGTTTTTTTCTTCTTTTTTTCCTTTCACTTTTTTATCAGCATAAAAATAGCATAGGTTATTGGGGGGGGCCACATCAACATTGGGGGGGGCAAGATCAACATGGCCCCCACAATAGGATACAAATCAACGCCCCTGCTGGGAGGTAAGACAGGCATACACATTTCATACTGAGAGGTAGAGCAGGTGTACACACTAAACACTGGGAGGTGGGGCAGGCATACACATTCGTTGAAGGGTTTGGCAGGTTAAGTATGCACGCAGTAGCTGATAAATGGGGAAATGGATTTCGGGGCATGCCCTCACGCACATTCTTGCTTCTGGCAGCAAAATAAAAAAGCAAAAGCAAAAAGAAAAAAGCTTCTGGACAAGCAAAAAATAAGCAAAAAAAAAAGAAAATTCTGGCCCAGTCCTCTGGACAAGCAAAAGGTTGATTTTGGATATATTTTTGGCAAACAGTCATTAAATCGTGGGGTGTCCAGCGACGTGACTTGGAAAAGGGATTCCCAGTTTGCTACTGCTCTGTCGCAAACACGGGAAAAACGCGTCGCAGCGTGTATTTTTAGCACACACTGGTTGGCCCCTTCTCATCCCGCTGATCACGTGGTATAGCCGCGGCTTCACGGCGGAGTCGGTGCAATGACGTGACAAAGGGGAGGGTGGAGGGGTGAACCCCACTGCCCACTCTCCGAGGTCGACAACAGGCTCTGTGTTGGCTGCCCATCTCGCAGCAGTTTTTGCTGTGGAGTTCTTGGACGGATGATATAAGACATTGAGAGGCGCTGAAAAGTCATGGGAATTGGACCCAGATTTTGAGATATTGACCAGCCCTGGAGCAGTCGGGAGCAATCAGGGCTTGGATCCCTGGGCCGGTGAAACACACTGAAATTGTCAGGTTGACAGTTACAGAGGAAATTGATTTGTCAAAGTAATGGGGCAGTCAAGAGTCACGTAGTGGCCCAGGACCCTGGCACGGTCTATAATTCAGTCACATGATCAGCACCTTGATAAGCCAGAATTCTCAGGTATTTTGAAAAGCTTTGATCAAGTGAAGGCGCTTTGCTGCAGTGTCTTGCGACGGTTCAGGAACAATCGATGGATTAGCGTACTGGAACAGGCATAAACCCTGAAATGATTATGGGTTAAAAACGATTAGGAGCAATAGGATAAGCAGAGCCCATGGGCTGAAAATGGCGAGCCCTGTGGCGACCAGAATGCTTGAACTGGCGAAAGGTTACGAAACTGCAGAACCCTGAGGTAGTAATAAGAGCTGTGGATCAGCCTGGGCTCTGAGAGAATCATGCTCCATGGAAAAGGTTAGGAACTCGAGGCGGACATTAATTGCTTTGCTTAGGTGTCCAGAACTATGATAGTCTGGTCCACCGTTGTCAGCGACAGTCTGCACTGATCCGCCGTTGTCAGCGACAGTCTGCACAGGTCCGCCGTTGTCAGCGACAGTCTGCACTGGTCCACCGTTGTCAGCGACAGTCTGCACAGGTCCGCCGTTGTCAGCGACAGTCTGCACTGGTCCACCGTTGTCAGCGACAGTCTGCACTGGTCCGCCGTTGTCAGCGACAGTCTACACTGGTCCGCCGTTGTCAGCGACAGTCTGCACTGGTCCACCGTTGTCAGCGACAGTCTGCACTGGTCCACCGTTGTCAGCGACAGTCTGCACTGGTCCACCGTTGTCAGCGACAGTCTGCACTGGTCCACCGTTGTCAGCGACAGTCTGCACTGGTCCACCGTTGTCAGCGACAGTCTGCACTGGTCCACCGTTGTCAGCGACAGTCTGCACTGGTCCACCGTTGTCAGCGACAGTCTGCACTGGTCCACCGTTGTCAGCGACAGTCTGCACTGGTCCACCGTTGTCAGCGACAGTCTGCACTGGTCCACCGTTGCCAGCAACAGTCCGCACTGCTTCGCAGTTGCCAGCGACAGTCCGCACTGCTCCGCAGTTGCCATCGACAGCCCACACTGCTTCGCAGTTATCAGCGACAGTCCACATCCAAGGTCCGAAGTTGCCAGTGATGGTCCTCGGCGGTGCCCGCGTGTCGCAGCGGTGCTCAGCTGTAGTCGAACGCCTTGAGTGACGTCCAGCCGAGCTGGGCGCGCCGTATGTCAAGGTCGAGGTCGGTGGGTCGCCGACCGTAGCCGGCGGGCATCACCACCTGGCCGCCGGCCAGGTAGCCGGCCCAGAAGCCGAACGTGCCGTGCGTCAGCACTGTGTGGTTGCAGGCGGCCAGCAGCGCCAAGTCGTCGCCGGGCCGACGCAGGTCACGGTTGCCGGCCAGGAACAGGTTGGGTGTGTGCAGCTCGCGCTGGCACCACGCCAGGTCGTCGGACGTGACCACGAACAGAGCGGACGGATGGCGGCGCCGCATCAGCGTCAGCGCCCGGTGCAGGTAGTCGAGGCCGACCAGATGGCCGTGCACGCTTCGATTCAGCCAGCTGGCGTAGTCGGTGCGGCGTACGTGCACGCCGACAAACACGGGCGCGCTCCGGTTGGCCGCCTCGGCAGCGGCCGCCAGCGTGCGCTGGGCGCGCGCTCGCAGCGCGGGCCGGAACGCGAACTCGCGCCGCAGCCGCCGGCGCAGCGGATGGAAGAGCGGCACGTCGTGCGGGAAGCCGGTGATGAGGTAGTCAGTGTCGTTGGCAGCCAGCCGGCTCGACTTGGCGTTGGCCAGGCTGGTGCGCTTCCAGACCAGCCGGCAGTCGGCACGAAGTGCCGGCAGCGACGGCGCCTCGAACACGCTGCGCAGCGCCTGCTCCATCGAGGCCAGCACCCAGGCGGGCCGACGCAGCGTCTCGTTAACGGCCAGCAAGGTGGCGTACTCGGACATGATGTTGCCGAGTCTGCCGGCGCTGTTGATGGAGACGATTCCGGCGCGGTGCGGACAGCCGGCTGTGGTGGACGCCGCGGTGGACGGCGGCTGGCGGCGACGTGGGTCGGCGCGCCGCGGCGGCAACTGCATCGGAGGCGGGGGCGCCTGTCCGGTCAGGCCACCATACCCGCCCGGCTGACAGACGGAGGCGACGGTGGCGAGCAGCAGCAGCACGGGCACCAGCAGCAGCAGCGTGACAGCTTCCCGACACGGACACCGGCGCGGCAGCCTCCGCATGGCCGGCAGGTGACGCGTCCACTGGCCACCGCCGTCGGTCCGGCAGGTGACGCGTCCACTGGCCACCGCCGTCGGTCCGGCAGCCCGATCACCTGAATCACGAATGTCGTGGGTATTGTTGTGATGGTTCCGTAGCCATTTGCAGCACACTCTCACTGACCACACCAACAACAAACATTTCCACGAACCTCGTGTATCGGACCGGCTCCGTGATCCCGCCGTATGTATCGGGGAACAGTGAGTGGCACAAAGAAAAGCATCTATCGTCGGCACCTGGCGGTTGTGTTGGGCAGAAGTATAATCACTGACACGAGACTCGTTGCAGAATGTTTAATGTAGAAAGGCTATCGCGTAATGTATGCACTGCGCTTATTCACAGACTTCACACGTCTGGCTTTCATAGCGAAATACAAAAAATCGAACTGTGCGATGATCATATTTCACCACAAGCTTCTGGCAACCTTTTGACAGCAAAACCCTACACGGCACCTATCACAAGCCATCCACGGATGGTGCCACAGAGCACACACACTTCATATTGTGCGCTCTTCAATTGTCAAGTTATCCAATGTAAATACAAGTGCATAAGCTTCAAAAGTTTCACTCGCGGAAGATAATAATGCCTTTTCCCAGTTAAGTCATAAAGTCATAAAATGTTAAGGCTTAATAAGAGCCACATTGGCCATCTGGGTTAAGCCTATCTAGAAAAGATACTAGAAATGTGCATACTCTCACCCCAATCAATCCCTTATCTCAAGTTCCTAGGGAGCTATATATCCCAGCCTAGCACCATTCACCTGATATTGCATAACACACTCAACAATTACAAACTCCTCCAATCATACCCATTGTGCTACCATAGCCAATCTCATCAGTATCACATCCCGAAGGAAGGTGCTGAATCCACTGATAGGTACACCCTATATAAAGTTATAAAGCGTTTAGACTTAATAAGAGACCCAAGGGACCATCCAGTTAAGTCTGTAAATGAAAGATACCATAAGCCTGGTAAAAAGGCCCACCCCAACCATCACCACATCCTGAATAAACTATCCACCAATATCCCACACACCTATCAATACCTATCTACCCTAGCTATCTAACCCTATTCCCCTGATCCCTCTTAACACATGTGGATTGAATGCCTTACCAATAATTTTCAACCTGCATCCATGCCTCCTTAAGGGGGTCTGTGCCGTGCACACACTCACAAGCATTTGAGAACTACGGGCAGATTCGAAGACTACTGGAAGGCTTCGTCCGAGCACCACAAGTTCTCAAATGAGAACCCAAGGTTCTCAAGAGAGATGTTCTCGTCCGAGAATATTCGTCGGTTTCTGAGATAGTTTTGTGCCGTCAGGAGGATTCTCCAAGAACCTTGACTGACACCCTTCAAGAATATCCGAAAACCTTACTGAGGTTCGGACACCATTGTGAGCTCTCACAAGAGCACCACATATTTTGAATGGAGTACTGTATATGGTTTCTGGTGCTATTGGAAGGTGTTATGAGAGCACCTCACACTCCAGTCTGGAAACCCCCGTGTAGTCTCAGACACCGTTGCAGGGTATCACGAAAGCACATTGTGTTTAAAACAAACTATTCATCTGGAATATTTGGGGCCGCGGTAGCTCAGTCGGTAGGAAGTTGGACTCTTGATCGCAAGATCGCGGGTTCGAATCCCACAACCGGCGGGATTACCGAGTCCACCCGCGACCAACCGGCGTGAGAGGTTGGCGACGCTATGTGACCCAGTAGTCGGACGCGTCGTAAAAGAACCCAAGTACCACCATCATCTGGAATATTTATCTATTCCATGCAGCATACATCATACATATGTGCGATCACAAGGTCAGGGCATACTGATTCAGTCATCAAACTCTGTCAATGTTCCGACCTTTTCTACTCGAACAACTTAGGCAAAACCCTAATAAAAAAGGACACAACCAAACAGTGAACCTGCGCTGCTCATGTTTGGGTTTTCACCTGCCACAGTGACATGGCCGAGCAATTCCTGAAGAGGAACTAACTGAACTAATGAACGCCACAATTCAACGACATGTGATCACAAGTAACCAGCGACCGTAAAACTTCAATGCATCACACAAATCCACGCCGACAGAGAACTAAACGCATGGAACAGATGCACTCTCTTCCGATTCTTTCGAAAGCAAAACGATGCTCGGATCACCATTTGGCAGGCGACGTGTGCTGGCTACGAATATCTGTATTTTGCTACCGCAAAATAACGTTTAAAAATAGGCCTTCTTGTTACCAACTGATTAGACTCAACGTATACTGTTTACGCTATTGTTGTGCGACTATCATACGTAGTGTTGACACATTTGTAACCTTCTAGTTCACCACATCTCTCATCTGGAATAAATAGTTTTGTTCCATACACGATGCATGCAACGATGCGTAAAACTTTGTTGCTCGGAGTATTTGTTTCACGTCGTACATTTGTCCTTTTGCACATAAAATTGCCTGGAGCGACGTGTCGCCTGAGATAATCCACCCTCTGCAACCTAAGGTATGCCGGAATGACGTATGATGAAATGTTCACGCGTTCTACCTCTGAAACAAACAATTTGATTTAAGCATGTCGGCCTGGACCACCACGGATGTCCTCCTAAAGTCCGCAATTCACCGAGTGATATACGGTATATAGAAAACAGTCATGTGATAACTTGACATTTTTTGCCTTGGTTTGTAATATTAACTGCGGACATGGCTAGCGTTTTAGGTGGCCCTGTAAGCAGTCTAGTAATTGTTGAAAAACAAAAAGTCCTTACTGCATTATTATCAGACATATCGGGACTCTGGAGGGGGCATCCGTGGCTCCAAGCCACCACACTCAACGTAAATAATCCATTTGAGAAATAGAATGCGTGGCACATTTCACCACACATCATCTGGGCATATTAGGTTGCTAACAGTAGATACTCTCGGGTGACACGCAGCTGCAGGTAATTTGTGTGTTAGCAGAAGTACAACAAAGCAAGTACTCGAAGCAACACAGCGCTACGTTTCGTTGCATCAATTGTCAGAACAAAATATCTTCTAAATAATCTGCCGAATGTGGTCGACTGGAATTTCAAAAACTTGCAGTCATTAAGTATGGTAGTCTCATAACTATATCACAAGTAACAGCTGTCACGTTCAGTGCAAACCAAACTAAATGGATACAATGAAACAAAAGAACTCGTCTTTTAACCGACATGTGACAATAAAATAGCGGATATTCATGGCCAGCGCATCGCGTCTTCCAAAGTATGTTCTACATGTTGTTTGTGCATTATAACGTCCTCCAACGAATCGACAAACCGTGACAATAATTCCGCTACGTTTTACATCATGCCAACCCTCCACCTTACATTTACCATAACCTTTCGAACTTACTAGAGATCCTATTGATTTATACATTGTCCATGAAATCACACAACTAAGATATGTCTCCATGAACAAAGCAACTGACGAAATCATACAAGTGCGACATCGACAGCACGCTCAGCGGATGCCCAGATACGCTGCGGTTTTCGGGCACACCTTCGGGATTGTCGTCGCGTCGTCCACATCGAGCACATAGGACTGCAGGAACATGTATGCCGCCTTATAACGGGGGCGCACCACCTGTGCGAACACCGTGTGGGCGACGGCCCACATCAAAACGGCAGACGCAAGGCTGCTGCAGGTGGCGACGTGGGTTCCGTCGACTTCCACTTTGTAGGAGCCGACCTCTCCCTCGATGACGCATGGTGAGCCCGGAACACCAATTGCTGTGATGTCCACTCCCAGCATGTCAAATAGGGCCTTCACGGCCTCTTCGTCTGGAACCAATCATTTTAACTTACACAATACGCACACTCAGAACAATGAATGCTTCCTACAATCAGGGTTGGATTTGTGTTTTTTTAAATATTGGATTCGAAGAACAAGATTGTGGAGCTTCATAATTCGGAAAGGCTAATTTCCTTTCTGTTCCTGATATCAGAACCACTTCTTACACTTTCCAATTAGTCCAGATCGTTATCAAACAATAATAAGCTTCAGGTCATTGTCAAATTGCCAACCATCATTATTCAATCGTTCGGCCAGAAAATTATAGAAAAAAATTATAGACAGGCTGTGTTGAATGACAAAAATTCAGGATAAGGTTCCAGCCATGGTTACAACTGGGCCTCAATGTGTTTGATGACGTAGATAGAGAATGGAAGCGCAGGGCATGCCGCTATAACTACATTGCTCATTTCTTAACACGCGAGCCGAAGGGCCCCTCACATGACGCGCATCGGAGGGGAGGTTCGCCCA
This sequence comes from Ashinkailepas kermadecensis, assembly GCA_034440615.1. Taxonomy (NCBI): domain Eukaryota; kingdom Metazoa; phylum Arthropoda; class Thecostraca; family Neolepadidae; genus Ashinkailepas; species Ashinkailepas kermadecensis. The sequence goes on from JAOTOM010005061.1 coordinate 169,129, forward strand.
CCTAAGATCTCGGAAAGTACTGAAACTAGAAGCACACAACTTCGATGGTACATTACGACTATAGCGACTCCCTTCAGTATAAATTGCATGACCCTAGGTCAATGCCTTCAGGGTCAAATGAGGTCGAGATCGGCCGCCACACCGCGCCACCTCACTGAATAATCGTTTGTGACCTTGAACGCTCGGCGTCCGGGCGTCCGGTCGGTCGGTCGACTTTGCACCCCGCAGTTCCTATATTTACCAACAGATCTTCATTTTGGTTGCATAGAATAGCCGTATCAATTTTTTACAGCGACAAAATTGCATTACAGTATTTACGCCCGTTTATGAGATATCGTTAAAAAACAGGAGGGGTGGGCGGATTTCCTCCCCGGTGCGCATGCTAAACCACCAGCAGAATCCACTGCAAACGCATGCATTCACATCATAAGCAGTTATTTCAACTTAGGGCAGATTGGCTGCATTGGTCGTGTACCGTCGTATAGGCTGCACACCTCACACGAACACAGAACGTACAGCACACCGGGAATAGATGCCAAATAATCAACAGCGGAGTCGCTACATCATACATGGCATCCAATGATAAACAAGCCATTCTTGACTGCATATGAAATGCAAAGAAAATCGCAGGGCAACTATAGAAGGACTGGTGGCAGTTAATGACAAATAAACAGTAAGGCTTGCAAGCATCAGCAGATAGCTGTGTTGGTAATACTGGGCATCAGTGGAGGATGCACTCCCAGAACAAAAATAGCTGATAGTAACCTGCTACCATCCGAATGACATGCTGACTAGAGTTTCCACTTTTCCCTAAAAACTGGGAGGCGCGGTACGGGACAGGAAACTCTGTTACGGCACGGCATATGACACGGCAAGATGGATGGTGGTACGCCAAAAGTTATGGCAAAATAAAGGACCATATTAACAGGTAAAATCTGACTTGATGAAGAAAGCAAGCACCAGCAGAGCTCCCAAACGTCCCACACAATTATTAATAAGCGCCATCTCCACGCTTCAGGGTTCTTCAAAATATCTTTACTTAAGCCTTTCTACTTGCGATCTTGAAACCATGGGTTCAACATTAAGGCATATTTGCACAAGGCAGAATCCTGGCAGAGTAGACATTTTGTTCGGCCACAGTCTGCTAAATCATGCCTAAACAGAACAGGTTCTTACTGTGTGGTGTGCATATTTGACTTGAACAGGGAGCTGATACCTTAAGTTCCCTGCTGTACATACTGACGTGATTATGAAGCAAATTGGAAGGAAAATGAATTGCAGACCTATTCTGTAATTTTGTTAAAAAAAGACAGATCGGCGCTGGCACGGCGGTGGCACGACAAATTCGGATATGACAGTAAGAAGCACGTGTACCATTTTACGACACGTAACTTGGTCAATGGACAGACGAGACGGTCGCTCTGTCCCGAAACGGTAACAGGCATGCACCAAATAACAGTTCATTGAGGCCTTTGTTTTTTTAATGGTGCACCACATATAGAAATCAGAATATCTTGATATCCTGAACTAGCCACCCGTTGAGATCCGAGGAACATTACATTATACCTGTCAGGGGTGCTGCGCCGTCATGTACACCAGGTGAACATTCTGGTGAGATGGCGCTGCGCACCTTGCCGATTGCATCGGCCCATCGCTCGTTGCACTCCCTCATTACCCCGTCCCGACCAGTTATCAGGTCGAACTCGTTCCACATCTGTTGACAAAGAGTTGATGAAACAACGCTTAACGTCTCACATCGACACTTGACACGGAAGAAACTGATGAGTTCAGAGCAGTTACAGATGGACTGGGATATGTGGCATGACAATATACCTAACTTAAACAACATACACACGAGGCTGCCGGCGCGGCTGCCGGCACGGCTGCCAACACGGCTGCCGACGCGGCTGCCAACGCGGCTGCCGGCGCGGCTGCCGACACGGCTGCCAACGCGGCTGCCGACGCGACTGCCAACACGGCTAAGCGGTGGCTGGCGGCCGGGCTGACGGCCGGCCAACCGACGAGGCTGCCCTGGATACGCAGAGACGTCCGTAAGCGGCAACTGAAGCAGTGCTTCCAGGTAACACGGAGCGTCAATGCACCGGCATTGACGTATTCATTCCTTCATCTGGTTGTGAAATGTAATAGCTCATTGCCGACATTTCATCATCATTGTCATAATAGCATAGCGCTATGCCGACCTGAACAGTGTAGTGAAGTCAAATTGTGAACATACATTTAGACAGCTGAAGGCGGCGCTAAATCCATGGCTAGCTCAAGGACCGACCGCATATGGTAAAGTCCATGTATTAAAATCAGAAGTTTTATCACAGCTGACGTACATCATCTCAGTCTTAGCGAATAAAAAACCAACTGACAGGCGTGTGCAGCAAATTGAGCGCATTATCTTTAAATTGTCGGAGGAAAAGTGATAAAATTACACGCTCAACCCTCAAGAACACATACGAACTAGGGGGCTTAAAAATGCCTGATATCCGATGCCAATGCCAGGATGCCAATTTGTGGTCTAAAGCTGGCATGGGTAAGAAAGCTTCTAGATCCAGATGCCAAAAGTAAATGGTAATATTTAGTCAGAGAAGATCTTTTTGTGACCAAACAATTGTAAATTTTTAACTGCGATGGCAGCTTGCCCGCACAAAAGTACATTGTACTCCACTCTGGTCCGGAAATGCAGCGTCTGCTTGAAGTTGTTAGATCTCTGCAACCCATCTGGCACTCAAATATTGTGGAAAATCATCGTGGAATAATCAGTACCTCCAATTGGAACGCAGCCCTCGTGTAAAAATGAGAGAGCTTGCACATCGGGGGTACTAAGTAGTTGATATCTACGATGTAAACATATGCCGCTGGAAAACAGTTCGGGAATTGAAGGTCATGTACCACAGCGGCAGCTTCCTCTCATGGTACACTATTATCCTGTGTCAGCCACGACCGTGGAAGGGAACCTGTTGAGCGCGACAAACCGTGGGCACCAGAGCTGCCGCAGTGCTTTACCGATATCCTTCAATCCTCAAAATATAGCCGAAAAGCTTTTGACATCTGTCACTGAGCCCGTGAAGGAGCAGACTAAATGGGAGATAGGAGATCTTCAATTACAAGATAATTGCCCGTGGCCCAAAGTGTTTGACAAATTATATTTATGGACGAAAGAGTTCTCGCTTGTAGTATCGTTCAGTCCACATAATTTTGTCACCCAATTCACGACTGACTCTGCATGGCTTTCGAAGCTCCAGCGACTGCGACCGTTGCCCAGGGCAAAGGTCGCATACCTCAATCCTGCACGTCTTTTGACATTGCCACTCAGTTAGCCATAATGGGAAAGACGCCCAGATTTTGCGTAGGTCAGTAGTTTCGGCTGAGTGTAGCTGCTATTATATTGGGCAGCCCCGTCAGAAGAGCCGGCCATTCAGTATGGCTCTTCTTCTGATCCTACTTGGCATTTGGCAAGGCTTACATTTGGCGATGCAGGAATTTCGGAACTATTCCCTGGCTTGGGGTATTTGCATATCATGCACTATATAAAACTACAACTCAGACTCGTGACGACTGCAAGACAGACCAACCACTCCAAACTCTAACTGAGACTAAACCGACACCCAGACCAACCACTAAACCGAACCGACACCCATACCAACTCCTATTACCCCTCCCCCTTTCCCCACCAATTCCTAATACAAACCACTCCCCCACCTACCAACCCTCTATTATCCCCCCCCCCCTTTTCCCCTACCAAGACATGACCAGACCACCGCTCCCCCTCCCCTCCAAACCAACCACCACCCCAACCTACACCTACCCCTCCCCATCCATCCCCCCACACCGACCCCGCCCCCGACCTCGCCGCCCTACACCACTGAAGAGCAGCATCGTACTGATCATTACTATGGTATTCTTTATATGATGACATTACTTTTAGGACATTGACAGCTGTGAAGATTTTGCTAACGGTGTTGGCTGATGACTTCTTGAAGCAAGGTGCGTGGGGCTGTTTGGTGTCTCTTCCACTACGCCACAATTAATGCTATCTGCAAATGTGCTGCAGCGGCTACCAGAAGACTACTGTCATCCGTGCTTGTTAAGCTGGATGTAGTCATCAAAAAGTAGGATGCCCTTTCTACATGCCTAGATGCCCTCCAAGGGAAGGCAGTGACGTCGCTGAAACCAGAGGACTTCCGATCCCGGCTAGCAGCCACGAAGACATTGCAGCATTGACGGAGCACTTGGAGTCTCTAGAACGGCGTAGCTCACTGGTATGGTTTGATTGATATATGTTTATCATATAGTTTCTTCAATGGAGACAGGACTATTATAGTTTTGAAGTTGTATTTTGTGTGATGGCTCCTTTGTTGACTGCGTGACATCGGTGACGTTTTTGTTCCTGTGTAACAGATTACCCTTGCCATATTTAACTGTTTTAGCTACCGAGTACTGCACTAAATATTCTTCGATAATCTAATTTACCCAGGAATTCGTCTCTGAGGAAAACTCGCCATTGTCTCATGCTGTCCCAATCGTGCTTTAATCCAAAAGATGCTAAAATTAACAGCCTGCTGCCGACTTATCCATGAGCGAAGGCGCCATTTTCGGCGTGCTTCTCTCTCCCTTAGGGAAGCATTAGGCGACAAGTCTTCCATTGTTCAATCAGGACAGCTTTTTCGCTTCTTATCCGAAATAAAATTTTCTGTGATTTATACTCCTCATTAACTCGCTTTTACATCTGACAAAATGAGGATTGTAGCACAGCATGGTATCACACTTGTATTTCACCCCGGGGCATGCCATTCTGGCTGACTTTCACTGACTTTCGCTTACTTCCACTGTTTCACTGACTATGTTGCTTGCATTTTACTGTTTGACTGACGATGTTATAGCGCTGAAAGACCCACACAGTCTATGCGCCCATAAATTACAATAACCAACTAACCAATCAACACAAACGAACAGTATACATCACCTTTTGTTGGCCTTCTTAAGCTGTTCTTTAGCTGTCAACAGCTGAAGAATCCCCATGGGTGGAAGACACTGTTGATTTGGGCATATTTTGGATTACATTGTCATTTTAACAGCATGAGACGGGCTGATTGTTCAAACAGTTTATGCCATGAGTCTCACAGTCAGCATCGGTCACCTGCAATGTAAGTTAATTATTTTGACTTTAGGGCGCATTGATTTCATTGGTAATGTAGCACCCTAATATGTTCCCTTCAATCAGATAAATAAACGTTGCTCATGTTTCCAGGCGTGCTACTTTGCCACCTTGGGTGATGACACCGTGACGGCAGTATTGCGGCTGTGTTGTTCGGCTCTCATGGACAGCGCCGCATCTGACCTCTTCTCACTAACCGGGAAGTCCAAGCGCGGAGGGAAGAAGTTCCAGGGAACGCGTCTGCATCAGACCATAATCCGTAAGTGATAAAATAACACACTATCATTTCATGATTGATTTGAGTTTCCCTTATAGCCCATTACAGAAGTAGTACGGCCAGGATTGTGGTTGGTAGCTTAACATTATTGTGTAAGGCATGAAAATATATCTCAATGTTACGTGGGTGCTTATTCCCCCCCCCTCCCCCCTTCTAACCCGTCTTCAGATCTCGATAACGCATGTGCCAATAATTTTGAAAGATATCGTTTGAAAGCTTGTGACATTGCCTGCAATATTGTTGTAAACAAAGCTGAAATTTCGAAAACGACGGGTGAGGGGGGAAAAGAATGTGAATTAATGACTTTTTTGGTTTCACAAAAGCTCTAATTTCACATTAAGGTCCAGTTATTGTTAATTGAGTACAATTTAATAATGCATTATTTGTGTTGTAATGCAGTTCAATTACAGAAACATGGATGCATCCATTGTAGCTGAACTTCAGGCGGACGTTTTTGGTCAATTACGGCCAATTATTGTCCATGGCCCCAAAGCTGGCCTTGATCCACCAATTTCGGAAATGATCCGCTTCCATTGCCATGCGAATTCCCAATGTCCAGGTTTCGGTTTACTATCATTTTGAAACCACCACTACCTCCCTACTTCGTTACCCTGGAACCGCCGCTGCCATTGATGCACATATCTAGTGACGTTAAATGTGCAATCAATATGTATGTTTTCTTCACCAACGGTGTTGTCAAAAAACTAGTCCTGATATACATATTATGTCTGTCTTTATAGGATATCTGTCTGGCTTTGAAAGCTCATCACGCTGTACAAAAATAGCCAGCCATGGCATCCAAGCTCACTGTCTAGCGCCGCCTCACCTCAATAACAAAAATCGGCATCATTCGCCGAAAAGAACTTTAGGAGATGTCGCGAAATTTAAGAACTCTAGCGTGCCGCGTTAAGAAACGTCGAACAAAAAACTATCGGAAGCTTCTGAAGCCCTCTTACATAATAGGGTTACGGTTCAACTGTTCGTAATGATTCGCTGAAGCTATGAATGCTAGTTTAGTTCATATGTACTGATGAATGATGCTTATATTCGGTGGAGAAGGTATGTGGCTATTGTGGTTGTCTACCTTCACGTGCATCCTCTCTCAATCCTTTGCAGCTGTAAGTACTTGTTAGTAGTCAACCGCTTAATAGACCCATCGTAATTATACTTTTTCATATCGGTGCTCTGGCTCTGAAAATGTCCAATCCTTTGAAAGGCGGCTGTGTAAGCAGGTCGTACCATGGTGAATGTGCCCAGGTAGCCGTTGGTCCTACACTGGGTATACCGATGACCTATTCGTATGACACAGTCCATAGTCCGCAAAGTTAGAGTGAAATTCCCTCATTAATCCGTGATTTACTGGAACCGTACGGCCTTCAAACTGACTTCAGCTTCCATGTTGTACCCGACATTCACCAACCATAAGCATCGTTCTTGTTATGTGATTTAAGCATATGTCTATCATACTATGCACTTTTGGGACTGGTGAGTTTCCTTCCTTTGGAGTGGTTCGGGAATACCATCCCCAATAATATCAGGTTGTGCCGAAGCAATATCACGAAGTTTGACGTTTATCATTTATCCGACCTCTGATTTGTTTATCTCTACCCATGGGTAGCATCACCTTACATGGTCAGATAAACCAGCTGATCCATACCAATTGCGGCATGCCTTCCGTAAACGGCGAACACTGCGTTTTTCCTGTGCAAGTGAGAATGTGGATTGGTTCACGCTGCGTCGCAAAACTCCCCCCCCCCCCAGTTTCTGTCTGCTGTTGGTTTTGATTTGGTTTACTCCCGCCCACAAGTGTAGCACATGGATATATATCACCTGACTGTGCAAAATACGAGGTCATGAAATGTCATAGCATGCTGTTTTGCGTACTATCGCCCCTTGGCATCGGTACGTTCATACCTGGCTCGACTAACCTAATGGGCGCGGTATAGCCTATGCATTTGATGCACCCCTAAACCCTAATAACGAAATGGTGGATTTGGCTGATTTAGTTAAGAGCGTAAATAGCCATTCAACCAACCTTAGTGTGCCTAACTTGTGTGAAGTAATAAAAGGGTTGATGCTACATCTGATGGTTTCGCGCTTTTCAGTGGCGGTGAAGAAGAACATGCGGACGGCCGAGAGTACCATGCGAGAAATCGATTTCGCATTGGGAAAATGGCTTCAGGTAGCCCCCGGTGGTAAATTGGAAGGGTAAAATTAAGAGACGTGAGTAAACTTGGCTTATGCCCCCAACATATATAAACCATTTGAACCTAACCGCTGGGTTCTAGCAAAGAAAAAAGGTCCCGCCATTCAGGTATCGCGAATTTAGATTTTCCGCCCATCTGCCGGCCAGCACCTATCACGGCTGCACACAAACGACGGATCCAGAACAATGTATCTACACAAAAGTAACAAACGGACATACAGAGGTTGTCATACACTTAGTTTCTGGCCATCCTCTTCACGTCCCCTCCCCCCTCACCATCTTCTCCAGGGTCCCCTGGAAGCTGGTGTACTGGATCGTCGCCCTGTTGCTCCTCTTCCCCAGCAGTGACATCAGCGCCTCGCCGTACTCAGCAGCGGTCTTCTGTCTTCTCTTCCCTGTCTCAGGAACGGTGATTTGTACTTGAAGAGAGGATGGATCTTGGGGAGGAGGGTGGAGCTGTCCCTGGCAAATAGCATCTCGGACTTCATCCTCTTCACCTTCTCCTTGTCCTCCAGATCCTCCCTGGCCAGATACGTATCCACTTCACTGACGTCAGTGAAAGGTCCCTCCCTTGGACTTGAGGAAGTCCAGGATGTCCAGCCTCCTCTCTTCCTTCCTCTTGGCTAGCTCCTGCTTCTCATCAGATCCCTTCTCCTGATTCCTCTTCATCTTCTCGCTCCACATCAGCTTCAGTTCCTTGACATCCTCCATCTCTTTCTTGTAGCTTCGGAAGTTGTCCGGCTTGCCTTCTCAGGGCCTGGGTCTTCTGGAGTATGATGGACCCGCTCACTGCATTCAGGTTCTTGAGCTTCTCCAGCCTGTGGTTCACCTTACCACAGATCCTCTCCATTCCAATGTTATGGACTGGAGTGTCATCTATGTTGACTGCCTGCTCCCGGATGGGAAACTGAGGAGGGAAGGCTTCCTGATCTATGCCATAATCCCTTCGCTGCCTGGCCAGCACAACCCTCAGCTCTGCCATGGTGAGGTTTGCCAGCTTGATCACCTCCTCCCTGTGCTGCACTGCCATGCCGACCACGGCCTCCACCACCTCCTGGCCGTAGTTCTCCTTGACACCGGTGAACAGGTCCTGCCCCACCCCATCCAGCATGGGCCTGACACAGCTGAAGAACTCCATGTCCACAGGTCTCACCATGCTGCTGTAGAGTCCCTTGTAGAACGCGGTGAGGCTGCTGTGGGTGGCCCCCTCCTGGATAGTGATGGCGTAAAAGGGCTCCACCAGGTGCAGGCCGAGGGTGGCCCACACCACCAGGACAGCCTTCAGGTAGGGCAAGTCCATGACCTCCCTGACCAGACAGGCCAGTCTGTTGTTGATGTCCGGGAACTGCTCCAGGAAGTCGCCGATGTTGTCGAAGTTGTAGATGGCGATGGCCGTGGCCTTGGACAGGCAGCCGAACCTGGCGTCCTTGTAGCAGAACAAGTTCCCCTCCAGGTCCCTCTCCTTCAGGAAGACCGTGTACTCTTTGTTCCGGTTCCATGGTTTGTGACTGTATTCTGGAGCGACCAAACGCAGGATCATATCGAGAGCCTGCCCTGCCAGGCTGGAGTTCTTGGAGTCATAGTCTAGATCCACCATAAAACCCTTCACTACTTGCTCAGTCTTCATGTCTGACTCCACCAGCCTCATGACCTTGTTCATTCCAGCAGCGAATCCCAGGGTGGTGTGTGTGCCGCAAAATATTTGGCCCGCTTGGTCTCCAGACTGTGCATCTCTGCCATCAGTGAGGTAATCCGCTTGTTGTGTTCAGTACTGTCGGCCATATGCGTGTCCACCTCCTTGTACAACTCCGCAGATGTCATGCCCTTGCACACCGCCATGCCCATGTCGCCATGCCCATGTCGACCTGCATGGCGACATCCTCAGCCCTTTCTCCGTAGATTGGAAGGATTGGAATGGGCAGAGGACAGCTCTGGCCCACGTGCAGTCCCTGGACAATGAACTACCCGACCGTTTTCTTGCTGGTGCTGTCCGAGGCATGAGTGATGGCCCTGCCCTCCTGCTTCCCCTTCATGACCTCCTCTACCTCCCTGGCCATCCCCTCCACCTCCTGCAGCTGGAGGGAGGTCCTGATGTTTCTGTCTGTGGGGGCGGTGTCTGCATCAAATGTGTTTTCATTCTCATTGGCCATTTTCCAGTTCATTCCAAACATGGTGTTGGCAACGACCACCACGGCTCCAGCAGCTTCAGGAATTGACAGACCGAGGCCAGAGAGATTTCCACATGCTCTGTAGAAGCTGTCCTTCACCTTTCTCTCCGACTCCCTTATGTGCATGAACTTTTCAGGAAGAGGAGCGTGGCCTGAGGCCTCGGTTTGCTGGTATGTTTTCTTTTTCTTCTTGGGAGGCTCTGACTCCACCTCAGCTTCTCCCTCTGCTTCATCCAGCATAGTGTCCTCCTGTTCCTCTGGGGTATCCTCACCGCTGTCACTACTGGGACTGACAAGCTCGCCATTCTCTTGAAGCACCTTCTTCACGGCATCCAGAGACTTGTACCTGAACTGCTCTGCCTTGCCTTTCTTATACTGATCATGAGCTTCCTGCAGTCTCTGATTCTTCAGCCAGATGTGGTAGAAGACAGGGTCGCACCGGTTGTCACAGTCCTGCAGCCTGGGGCCCTTCTGATCCTCGTAGTACTTGACATCTCTGTCCGTCATCTTCAGACCCCACTCCTCCCGACATTTTTTCCTCCTGGTTGTCTTGTCAGCGTAGATATCGAAGAGCTGATCTTTCTTGTCAAACAACTTCATAAACAACTGATAGTCGGCCTCGTTGGTCCTCCCTTGTGCCTGCCTCTGTTTCCCTTTCACATACAGGCTATGAACTTTTGCCACCTGACTTTCTATTGCATCAACTGACTTACAGTACACAGTGTCGTGGTACCACTTGGCGAATATCTGCTTGGCAACCTCTCTCTCTCCCATCTTCGAGGTCACCGCTCCTTTCCCTTCCACCTCAAGGTTGTACCTCAGCAAACCCACCACGCTTTTGTAGGTTGGCAGCTTGTTGGCAGGGCTGAAGTATTTAATCGGAGGGAAGTCATCATCAAAATCGTAGAACGGCCCGTCAGATCTGGTCTTGATGTTGCTGCCTCCCTGGCTCGCACCTTTGCTACTTCTCGCGCCACCAAGTTTCCCAGACATTTTTCTGAAAAAAAGGCATTGCGTTGTCATTGATTTCATTTATGCCGCATTTCATTCGTAATTTACAAATGAAGGAACAGGCTTTAAAGTGAGTGGAACTTATCCAGATCTTACGGCGGATACGTTGGACCTCTTGCGCCGAAATTCGATCATTCTAAGCGCTGAAATTTAGCCACACTGCCCCGAGAATCAGCTTCTCCTCGGGACACTGGCGACGGGAGGGGAGGGGGGAGGATCACCACCATTTAGTCGCAAAGTCTGCCGTTCAATGGTAACCGGCAACAGGCGACCGGAGGTGCGGTCAGCCAATTTCCATTATGCCGAGTTTCGGCGCAGAGCTGCCACGGCGAATACCTGCGACGAGATTTCAGCACAGGGCCACTACGGCGGATATCGAAGTCGAAATATTTGCACAGCCGCCACTATGGCGGATATAGGTATCGACCGCAACGCGTATTTTTTTCCAATCTGGCCCTCGTGTCACAAGAACAGGCTGATTTTCGGCGAAACGCGGCTAAATTTGGGCGGAGGGTGATCGACTTTCAATTCGAGGAAATATCGCACATAAATTCGGCGCATGAGGTTCAAAGTATCCGCCGTAAAAATGGAAATATTCCATACTGCCCGACGCCCGTGGTAGGTGAACAATGCCTTGACTCATCCTAAAAATGACCGCTCCAAGGCCTAGCGGGGTGCGAAATCTCTCTCCCCGGTCCCCCCAAGTGAAATTTCCTTAGACCGTACATTTCCTTGGTGCAGACCGTACGGCGTACGTTCTGCTCCAAAGTTTTGAAACGTTCCATAGAAAAAGTGAATAAATTTAAAAAAGGAAAATAACTCAGAACACGCGGCAAAGCGCCGCATGAGAGCCGTAAAATCTGCCCCTCGCCAAATGTACGGCGTTTGCTTGCTTCCGACTATTTACAGCCAATGTCGCACACACGCCAAATTAAATTCTTATAACGTAATCGTTAAGTAAACGGTTGTTTCTTGAAAAGAGATATTTCAGATGCCTTAGATGCCTGCTTTCAGATGGAAATGGTTCCGCAATCAGTAGAAATATATGCGTTATATGGTCAGGATACATTTCTACTGTAAAGCCATTTTGACGTACGCCATTCCTGCCTTCTACCCCATGTGTTCCCAACTGATCGTCAAATGTGATTTATTCATGGCGGGCACTTTATTTAAACCAATGAAACAATTTTATAGCCAGAGTGGCTTATATATACCCCTAGAATCAGGTAGTACCACTCATGTCATCTGATTTTCATCTTCAGCTTTTCGGTCTAGTTATCACCGGGTGCTACTTCAGGGATCGCGGGATCGCGGCGGCAGGAGGCTAGAACGCGTGCACATTGACCGCCAGTCACCGCCGGTCGAGCGCCGCGCTCCGGAGCACAATACCGCTACGGAAGAGCTTGAGGCGTCAGTTCGATCTGAAAACGACAGTCCGAGGAACTCAGAGCTTGCGTTTAGCGACTATTAGAGTAGTAGAGATGTGCGTCGTTGTATCATGCGAAGAATTAATATACGTTTTGCAATATACACGGCATTTAAAAACCGGTGACAGCTGGGAGCGAACCGCGCTAATCGGTGGAAACGTGGTGTGTCTGGTGTGCGTCTCACTACGTTACTATTACGCTGAAATGCTATATTTTTCGAATCAGGCGACCGCGAGCGGCACCCCGCACCAGTGCGAACCAGGATGGGATACCCAGTTGTGGCGCAACCTGGCCCTGCTCGTTGCACACTCAACTCCGCCCAGTTCGTGCAGAGCCTCAGCCCGGTCTGCGCCCAACCCGTGCCCAGCCTCAGCCCGGTCCGCGCCCAGTCTGCGCCACGCTCGTGCTCGGCGTAGACTCGCGCGCCCAGCCGGGGCCCGGTCCGTGCCCAGTCCGCGCCACGCTCGTGCTCGGCGTAGACTCGCGCGCCCAGTTGCTGCCCAGCTGGGGCCCGGTCCGTGCCCAGTCCGCGCCACGCCTGTGCTCGGCGTAGACTCGCGCGCCCAGTCGCTGCCCAGCTGGGCCCCGGTCGGAAAACCGACCGGGGCCATGTCGGGCCCCAGCGAATAAATGTTGCATGGGCCAACTGGGGCCCAGTCGGGCTGCCCGGTCGCTGCCCTGCCGTCTGCCCGGCTGGGCCCCAGTCGGGGCCCGATTAAAATGCTGGCTGGGTGGGTAAGCTTCAACAAGTCCAGTCCATGCATTCTTGTTTCTGATTTGCTTTCAGGGACTTCTATATCAGTAAACAAAAATGAAGTCTTGGTTGGGAAGAAAAACTGATTGGATTTTACTTGAATGCCTCTTTTTGGTGTGTCATGCTTGTGTAGAATGGACAAAAGTATTCACGCCTATATTAGTAAAAATTGTTGACGGTTCATACAATACCTTTTTTGTGCGTGTGTGTAAAGAAGTAGTCATGTAAAGACCCATTTGACGTAAAATACCTTGCAATATTTGCTTCAGTTTACCAAAGTACATGCACAACTTAACATGACTATATTAATTGTAGTTTTTCAAACAATTGTGACCGGAAACTTTTTATCTTAACCAACATTATGCCTGGATCTGCCCCTGGATCTGTGGAATCCACGTTCTGTCTCAATATATATATATATGTAATATCTGTTATCTACAACATCCTCACTGATATCGGCCATCATCAATAATAAGAAATCTCACTGATAAATCCTTGAAGCATAGTTTTCTTATATATCATATAAGGAGAAATTACACGTCACCAAGAAAGAACCAGGGAAGCCAGCTCTGTTTTGGGAAGCCCAGGCAGGGGCAGATGCAGAGGTATCTGGAGGCATGTACCCCTCATGGATGGTGGTGCCCCTCCGGCCGGGAAAAGACTCCACTCCGGGAAGGCTCAAGTGCAACCTTACCTCAAAATTTTCAGCCAGATGCACCCCTGGAGAGAAACAGCTGTGCATTTTCGGAACCAAAGAAATAAAGCGGGGGAAAATCCAAGGACATTTTGTTCAAGAGAGGGGTGGGGTACAGTCGCGATTTTTTTCCTCACCTCATTTTGGTGCCTCGGACCGCCCCTGGCCGGAAGACAAAGGTACCCGTCCGTGAGGTCAGGCGCCTATCTCGCCAATACAGGTGCTATTCCGAACAGCTGTGTGGCTTGAGAATGTAGGCGCCCTCTTGGGCCATTCGGACACCGTTCTTCGTAATATGCGAAACATTATTGGCTATATATGCTCCTCGACCGAGATGAAAGGCGTATTTCTAAGCAGTTAGGTGCTTTGGAATGCAGGCGTCCTCCTGCGTCATCCCGTGCTCTCATCTCGGGGGCATTGCAGATCTGAGATGGAGCCTCACTAGTTCACTTTAGCCCTTAGGGGTCTTGCTCTTCCGTCAAAGCACTTTCAAATCCAAAGATCATCTCAGCCCTCTCTGACCCTCAGGTACCCTGTTTATTCCTCAGCTGTTAGGGGCCCATTTCAGCTGAGATTGCTCTTTCCAGCTGGCATAGGCATTCCACAGGGACTCGGACACATGAAACAGCACCCCTGAACAGGGGTGTTGTTTTATGTATTTTGTTATTTTTGAAAGGTCTCTGTTTCATATTTTTATCGTCAAAACCCCCTTAAGATACTCCTCGCTGTATCACTGCCTGATTATGCCACTGAAACGTAGCATGAGCATTTCTGGACAAATGTGGGCATCCTCCAAATCCATCTGCCCCCCTCGACACAAATTCTAGGTACGCCATTGGTCTTCAGCGTAAGCATACCTATTACATGCAAGGGAGCACCACGAGCGCGCGATCTCCTCTCCTTCAGCCCGGCCGCGGTCAAGGCGGAGTAATCGGCCCCTGCCCCTATAAAACTGGATCCGCCCCTGGTGTGGTCTGCCTAGACACTGAAATTACCTTTTCGTAGAACCAGTGACTCAGCTTAGAAATCACCGACAAGTAATTCAATTCAGGGAGCATCCACTCCAATATCCCGCTCTTCACGAGCCAAATGCATGAACGCGGCCGGCCAGTGCGGCGAGCAATCCATGTCCTACACTCACATGTGTCGCCGCTCTGGCGGATGCACCTGGAAGCTTGCACGCGGTGTCTCCCATTGGTAGACTACGGTGGAGAGGTGGAGTGAACCGTACGGTCGATTATGGCATGCAGTCGTCAGCTGATATTATAGCTCATATTATAGCATTATAGGCTCTGAGCATTATAGATTCTGTGCATTATAGGCTTTGAGCATTAGTGGTTTTGAAGCATTCAATGCTTCCAGAGTTATACTTTCTGAATATTAGTTGAAACGAAGCATTATAGGAATTGAGCATTATAGGTTTCTAAGCATTATAGGTTTTGAGCATTATATGTTTTGAAACATCCCACAGGACGTAGTATTAGAGGCTTTGAAGCATTATAGCATTTGGATATTAGATATTCTGAACAACTATGCGTTCCAAGCATTATATGGTTTGAGACATTACAAGTTTTGAGTATTATAGGTATTGAACATTCCCCCAAGACGACGATTTAGAGGCTCTGAAGCACTATAGGTTTTGAGTATTATAGGTTCTGAAGCATTATCGGTTTCGAGTATTAGAGGTTCTGATATGTCCCCGATATATCATGTTGTGTCCAGGCCAGCTGCAATGAGAAGATCAGAATCATTCTGGTCAACATAGGTAGAGAATCATTATTTGCAGTGCTTTCCGCGATAACTAATTTTCGGACCTGCGATAACGATAAAACGATAAGAAAGGTTTGCGATAACGATAAACGATAAACGATAAAAAATTTTCACAAAATTAACAGCGATAGCGATAAAACGATAACGATAATTGTTTTTTTTAACAGCGATAACGTCCAGAATATACGCGATTTTCAGTGGCACGGAGTCCGCCCCTGACCTATTTTCACGTCCAAAATCAAGGTCCAAAACAGAGTACAAATAGCATTAGTGTTTACAAGAAATGGACGCGTACAGATGCTGGTGTTGCATACCTGGCACCATGCAAACCCCAGCTGCCATGCAGCCCCGTCGCTGAGGGGCACTGATTCCGACTCACCAAGATGACCAAGCGCCGCAAAAGCGCAGTACACTCAGCGGCCGCTTGTACACTCAGCGCCGTGGACGCATTCAGTCCGCCGCTTTGTTGGATGATGGTTCGGTGCTTGAGACATCTGGCCCAGCTACAGACCAATTATAGGCTACTTTAACACATTGTCTTCAATAGGTACCTACTTATTGTATATCCCAATATTCGCCAATGTCCAAGACAACGTTTAGCACAGTGGAAGTACATATATTCTGTCACTCCGTAAGTACCGACATACCGGCAGAAGTAATTATATTTTCGACGCAACCACTTTCGATAAACCCTCGTACGTCATGCGTAACGTCGTCTGTTTTGCGGCGCGAGGAATATGCTTTTGACAAACCCTCGTATGTCCATCGTCCCTACCAGTTCTTAAAGGTTTTATGTAAATAAGCCTCAATCAATAACTACAAAATCTTATTTCAAATTCTTTATACTGAGTAAACAATTTTATTTTCAAACGATAATGAAATAATAAAATTATCTCAATTATGATTAACTTTGAAGATAGGCTAATATTAACTTGAAGATATGCATAGTTGCCAGATATGCGGGAGTGTAGAACAATGCCAGTTCTTAAAGGTTTTTTGAAAATAAGCCTCAATCAATAACTACATGTTATTTCAAGTTCTTTACACTGAGTACAGAATGCTATTTTCAAATGATAATGAAATAATCCAATTATCTCAATGACGATTAACTTTGAAAATAGGCTTATTTTAACCTGAAGATTTGGATAGTTGCCAGATATGCGGGAGTGGACCCCCCTGTGACTGACCTCTGCCCGGCCCGCCGCGCAAATTTATACCACCCGTCGGCCGTCTGACAGATCTGTACACTTAGCAGATGGCAACAGGTTGCGCACACACACTGTCGCGCGGCATACACTGTCGATCGTCTTCCATTTTTCCATCATCCCGTTTTACATTTTATCGTTTATCGTTCATAATTTTTGGAACTTGCGATAAGTGGATGAGCGATAATTTTGAAAATTTAGCGATAAACGATAACGATAACCGATTTACTTAACAGCGATAATTATCGTTTATCGTTTATCGCTCATCCTATCGCATGCGGAAACCACTGATTATTTGATGGGTGCCTGTGCACCACTGCAGTCTATCGAGCACCTCAGAAGTTTAACATATAACCCTATGGGAAAGCACCCCTGAAAGTTTTCAGGGCCTGTTGTAATGAATGGAAAGGCACCCCTGAAAATGTATGCAATTCTCCACCAATGCTGGTAAGAACAGACTTCATCCACGAAATTTGGCTTCAAAGTGCCTAGAGATCGAGTCATCCATCAGAAAACATAGTTTGGTGCAAGACACGTACAGGGGCAACATTAATTATCACTATTTTAAGACAAAAAAATTACTTGTCCTTTTGATAGCCATATTCACAGCCCGTGCAATCTAATTAACCTCGCGTTCCCTTCGCCTGGGAAAATTAAGGAAACAACTTTGCGTCATAGTACCATGCCAGTTTCCCGTACTAGGTTTGGGAGGAGCATCGCTGATAGACCACGTGAATCAGTTCACTCCATTCCTTCTCGGTGATGGGAACAGACCCATGCAGGGCCATCCACAGCTGCAGCGTGAAGTGCGTCTGGTCCAGCAGGTGCTCCGAAGAGACAGTTAGTTCTGCACCCTGCAATGCCGAGAGTAATGTCATTACTGCGACAATATAACTAATAGATGTGGGTGTGAGTTGGTAACGCAGGCTAAGGATCCAAAGAACTTGAGCCACTGCTCAGTCTTATTGCCATAGGAATAAGAGTTAACAGTGGCTCAAGTGGCTAAGTTCAAATATGAGATAAAGACCCAACAATGCACATAACATTAGAATAAACACGAGTTAGTGGGGACTAGATCCGGAATAATACTTTACATTGTCAACAATCATACCGTAGACGACATGTGCATGCTGTGGCCAGAATTACTACCCGAATAATATAGAAAAAGGCAATAATCAGGCTGAGAATTAGGCCTCACACTGGGCAGCTCAAATTCGAATCTGAGTGGCTAAACTTATCAGAGTTCGACTGCAAATTAACACTGCTGTCTGAAGGATTCCAAAGGGTTCCCGGTTAAGCATCAGGTGACATCAGACGAATTCATACGCTTTTGCATTGTATATGGCCCAGAAACAGCGTATCAAACTTATTAAATATTTATAATGGTGCCTGAAGTCTAGTGCTTATATACTCGGTCGATTCCGAATCTTGGAATTATCTCGGAGACAATTTTCTTCATAAAATGTCATTTTCAATCATACGTGTTAGCACGCCGCAAAAACCACTGACCAGATCTCACCTATCGAGCGAAATGGGGCCAGCCCTCGCCTTCACGACGCGCAGGGCTCTCTTCTTCTGTGACTGCCGACGGCCCAGCGTTCGGCTCGTCGACGGCCAGCTCCATCACGACATGGACATCACTAGCAGCAGTGCTGGCGCCCGTCTGTCCACGGTCAGGGGCGGACACACTGGTGCCGGTATTATTTCCCACGCAGTGGGTGCCGGCCGTCTGCTGGGTTCCGACAGCTTGACCGAGGCCTGTACTCTCAATGATGACATGTGCCTTGTCGGGTAGTTCACCAGTCTTCCACAATCATGTCACCGAAATCCTCGTCTACATATTTAATTACTAATACTTCCTCCGAGGGTAAACCGAAAGCCACTTTGGCCCACCCTAGAACATCTCGCTTTCTATCCGTTCTGCACACTTTTTCTCGTCCTCGACACGACACCTTAAACTTATACATGTCGCGGAGCAAGGGCTGGTCCCTGAAAATAATGACAGTTTGGAACGACGATGACATATGAGTAGATACTCAGGGGCTTAAGGTCTACTAAGTTATGTAACAACATCATGATGTTTCTTTGTCCACATCTCACCCGATACGTTTGTGAATGTTCATCGACACTAGTAACGGAAAGGTCGACGCATGAAAATGCTATGTCACCGTCCTTGATGTTGTTTTGACTGACAACTGTTCGTGATGTTTCAGGGCGATTGTTCTACATATATTTTTGTAATTTTTGCTTTCGCGTGCATAGGATTTCAATTCCTGGTGCTTGCTTTCGAAGCGTAGCGTATTGTAGAAAATAGGACACCCATGCTTCCGAATCTGTTCGACGTAGTGTAATAGGTAATGCAATTTCGGAGTAACCTTAACGGACGGAAAGTGAGTTGCAAACCTAGAGAGCCATCCTTCAATTTATTCTTGTAGGCCTGGCAGTGCACTACGAGGAATGACAGTTGCTGATATTTTTCTAACAATTGCTATGTACTGTATCAGAATTCTCCACACCTCGCACCCGGGTGGAACCTTTGGCCCAATGATAATTGGTAGAAGCTTTAGTAGGCAACAGGCCTCTTTCGCCGTTTGCTTTACAACAACGCCGTTACGCAACACAAGCGCTCTGGGCTTGTTGTGCCTATCAGGAGATGCGTAGGTTAAGTTCTCAATACCATTATTGACATCATCCAAGGTGAACAGCTTCAACCCCATGCACGCCTCGAGCACTACCGAGATGACAATGGGTGATGCACCTTCGTATATGTCGTGCGCAATATCCGGGGGTAATCCGTTGATCACGTGGAATGACCGTAGATGGTTAAGTTTACACTCAGTCTTAATGCCAAATTTAGCGCGGGTTTTAGCATCCCATTCACATGCATTCAGCTCGCGCAGCTGTTCTTCATATTGCTCAACAGTTCTGGGTGCGAATTCCTCCAATTGGAAAGTACCTCGGACTCCCTGAATTGTGGCGTTACAAAAACGACATACTCTGCTTGATGTACTGAAATTGTATGTGTAACCTGCAAGTCCGTGGGCTCCTAGGTTATCGGCTACGACAAAAGCAAGTCGACAGCGCACTCGCAATTCACGGCTGGTGGAATAAGTCAGCAAACCAGTCTCTTCCGAAAATTTCAGCTCGTCAGTGATACGTCCAAGCACCTGTGACCTATGCTGTTTTAGATAACTTGATCGAATAAGTGCAACCAAAAAAATGTGTCTCTTACGAGACCTTAAGCGGGGATATCCAACAGCGAAATATACACCGGTAAGCTTGTATATTGCAGTCTTGTTCCCTAACGGATTCGAAACCTGAAACTCGTCAATATAAAAAAATACATGAAACTTGTCACTGTGCCTTAGGTGTACATCTCCACTTGAAAAGTCTCCTATGTGTTCCCTCCCAAAAGTGTCAAGCTGGGTGCTTGATTGAACAAAAGTATCTATCAATGTTTTATGCCGTAGAAGAACTCCAAGAGTACTAATCACCGACACATATTGGTATGACTGCAAGATTCCATGATTTCTAGATAATACGATTGTTTCTGGTTTCACATAAGAAGAAGAACTTTTGCAATGAGATTCCACAAAGCGATGGCTTAAAGCGCGAGCACAGTCTGAAACAATGGGCAATGCTTCAATTGAATCCACTGGCCGTTCCCTTGCCTCCCGAGCAGCCTGGATACATGCAGAATGAACAAAGGATGCAACGTCTACGCACGTTTCGTTCCTAACTCTATGATCAGTTCTAAGGCTGACAATGAAATCTGAAACACATACATCCTTCGCTGCATGCTGCTTAGTCACAGACTGACCCTCTGAACTATCAGTACATGATACAGCACTTGTGGATGGTCCGGCGCACTCTGGCGGTTGGTGCTGTTGAGAAAAATCACTTTGTGCTTGTCCTGTGCCTGTTGCTCCCTGACTGTGATTTCTGTCTATGTGCAGTTTCCAATAGCGTACAGTACGAAACACCCGTCGGCAGAACAGACAGTGGATTATCACACTGTTGCTTCTAGCATGGTGAAGTAGGTGTTTTGCAAGTGATGCAATGCTCTCCACTTGCAGTGAACAGAACTCACAAATGAATTTCTGAAATAAACAATGTATAAGCATTAGTAAAATACAGTAATAACACCCATTCTACATACAAAATATCGGAAACACCATTTCCCAGCACATCTAGTTCCATTGAATATTTGGTAGCCGGTGGAAATGTTTCATTAGTGATATGCAGAGCCACCCATGGCACCTTTGATTTCACTATCCTAGAACACACCTGGGGACAGTGACATACCTAGGATTTGCACCAGGGGGGGGGCAAATTGATTTGGAGTTGGCCCATCTACGCCCAAAATAAAACAGATTTTGCCGACTGTTTTTCAGAGGCCTATTTTTATTTTTTAAAGTAAAATAATTAGTGACCAACTTAGTTGTCCTGTGCAAGGGGCCCAATCTACCACCATCGTTTCTGAGTCACCGGATTTCAACCTCTCCCTCCCCCACCCTGTTCCAAGGTTTTCCTTTCGGTATCCCTTGATAAGTTCGGTTCATACTGCTGAAATTACATCTGCACAAATAACTTTAAAATGTAAAATTTTCCAATTTCACTATTTTGGCCATAATTGTGCTAAGATCAATTTGAAAGCCAATGCATCAATAAACTAATACATAAACTTGATATGTGGACTTTCAAGGCCAACCAAAGATTTGATCTCAGGTCAGGCCAAGGAACAAAATTTGCCAAAAAATGGGCTATTTTTGTCTAAATTAAGTCATGCACAGAAAGCAATCACTGAACACATTCAATCACTTTTAACAGTGCAAACTCACTTCCCTGCTGTTTCAGCGGCTGAACCCAGACAACCACCCCTTACTTACTGTAAAACTAAAATATCCCCCCTTACGGTCACCCCATACTGGTATTCACCCCCTAAATTTGGAAAGGGCACCAAACTCTTGTTACAAAGACAAATCAAAATGTAGCTCAACATACCAAAGTACAACAGGCCTTCCTCATTGGTGGGAATGCTTATCGATTTGGTTCTGCCAATGCAACACCAATAATTTTCACACTTCAGCATTCAGTGTATGCCAATACTTACGTGAACGCAATGCGGTTGAATCACATGTTGGCAACACCAATAATTATATAAAGCCTACACCTATGATTAGAACCCCTTCCCTCCCCCACTCCCAGTATTCCAAATTTCGAATTCAAGGTGTCCTCAAAACAAAACCGATGGAATGGCGATAGGAACCTCCATTGGAATTAAGTTTTCCAGTGTCTCAAAATCCCAATGCTTGAAAGCCTCTTAGATAGCAGGAGCTATCAATACAAGTAGCACACAACTCACATGCATCCATCAACAGAAAAGTAATGCTATATGGCCTTGCACGCAGCACCACGACCATGGGCGCAATATCCTGAAAATTATTGGGGGGGGACACAATACATGAAGGCAATGGGAGGGCCCAAATTGATTGGGGGCATAACACGTAAGGTTCCATGTTAAAAGTCGAAATTATTGGGGGGGGGGGGAGGGCAGGGCACAACCAACATGGGGGGGGGGGGGACAAGTGCCCTCCCAAAAAGTGTACAAAGCTACACTCGTTACCAGGACTATTGGCACAGAACCGCGGGAAGGGGGAGGGGAAAAGGCCTGCGCATCGTCGTCGAACTCTGGACGATTGACGGCGACTAACAAGGCTATCAAGATACTAGGCGACAACGATCATGACCAGAGGTTTTGATCGCCCCGGCCAAGCTAGGCCTTGGGCCCGGCACAGGGTCAAAATGTCCGAGCGGTAGAATGTCCAGCAGCCAAGGACACGCGGATGTAACAGAATGTTCAAGGCGCAGATTGCAGAATGTCATATACGATAGAATGTCCAAAACCTCCAATGCCCCATGTTAATTTATGAAATGTTTTGCAATTGTACATCCTGTCACCAGTGTTCTTCGCTGTTGGTCATTGTGGCATAACGGTACACCGCGACATAGAGGTTGAACTTTCTATACTTTTGTGAGGCACTCCCCCTCCCGAATGCTACTCTAGTCTAGCATGGGACCTATATGGCCCCATGCTAGACCTCCATTCCCATCCAGTCTTACAGCCAACGCATTAAGGCGTTTGCTGGATGTGCCATGCCAACGCGCATAATTATGGGCGTTGGTTTGATAGTCGTGGCGTTGGCTGGAAAGAATGGCATGAAAACCTCCAAATAATGTTGGGAAACTTCTACCCCTGCCGCGACAGAATGTCCAAGCGTCGTAATGCTCAATTTATCAGCATATCGAAAATTTGCTTCCTTTCCTACATAAGCCAGCAGAAGAGTTTAAGCTTCATCGACAAGGTGTAGCTTTGTATGCTTTTGGTGGGGAACTTGCTCCCTAACCCCCAATGTTGGCTTTGACCTCCCAATGATTTCAAATTCCAACATGGACTAATGTGGCATGCCCCCCCCCCCCCAATCCTTTCGGGCTCGCCCATTGCATTCATGTATTGTGCCCTCCAAATAATTTTCAGAAACCTACACCTATGGACAAAGACATATTGGACTCCTGTATTCCCACGCCAGATCCGTTTCATCTGCTTGATACAGGCTTAAGATAGCAGAACGGGGTTTGGTGGGTCCCCCTGCAGATTGCATAGGGGCATCCCGGCAGTTGTAGGACCTGTTCTTTAAAAAAAAAATGTTATGCAAAGGTTTCATATACACCTAGGTAGACAGCATCTTGACAGAAAGAAAGGGGCAGTCTAGGGGAGAAGGTAGATACTCCTCTGGCACCCCCACCTCCGAAAAACAATATTGGCTGCATTGTGCGTGCAAACATTTTATTTTTTAAACTGACAATTACCAGGCTAAACATGTCGGGCGGAGAAGGGAACGGGAATTCCACCAGGTATGTTCATTTATGAAAGACATGGGGTAAATGCATGGAGGCAATGGGTGGGGCCAAACGGATTGGAGGTCTCACTCCAAATGATCCAAAGTTAAAAGTTGAAATTATTGAGTGGATGAACCCAACAGTGGAGGAGGGGCAATGCCTTCTTAAAATCATCAGAAAATATTCCACTATGCAGACAAAGATTAAGTAGATGGGTAATCTGTTTCAATGATTCAATGAATGATGATGGGTAATCAGTTCATGTTCGTTTCATCAGTTCACGTTCATGCTCCTCCAGCATCAAAATTTTTGTGTTGGTTCCATTTATGCCACATCCAACATATTTCAAGTTCTTAATAATTGATTTTACTTGAGCTTCATTGGGTACTAATATCAGAAAACTTTGCATAGGTAGGTTCAGCTATGTATTCAGTTGGATAATTTTCTGTAGATGCTATTTTTTATTCTAGTCTTTCTCCAATAGAGACAAAGCAATTATTAAATCCAATAGGTACACAATTCCTTTCATATTCATTGCCATCTTGAATCTTCATTGTTCTAAAGCATTGATTCCAAATTTTGCTAAGGGGAATTACAATGAGTTCAGGAACTACCTCAATTAAATTCACTGGGAAGAGTCATTGAGGGGCTTAGATGCCTATGAAATATGGAAAACGGAAAAAGACAAACTGTTCCAAAGTCAAGACAGGTTCATTCCCAATAGGCTTAGATTAAACAAGATTAAGCACCCTTCATGGCTGACCAAGGAAGTAAAACACTTACTGTAGTCAAAGAAGCAGGCATGTAAGAAACTCAAATATTTTAACTCTGAGGAAAATCTAGAATCATATAGAATAGCTAGAAATAAGGTTAGCAGGAGTGTTAAGGCATCTAAAAGACTGGCTGAAATCAAATTAGCTCATGAATGTTCGGCAGGCAATGCTACGAGGCTATAAAAGTCATAAAGTCATAAAGTGTTAAGGCTCAATCAGAGCCACAGGGGCGATCTCGGTTAAGCCTATCTAGAAAAAGACACTAGATAAGTACATGCTCACACCCCAATCAATCCATTATCTCCAGTCCTAGGGAACTATATATCCCAGCCTATCTAGCGCCATTCACCTGATATTGCATAACATACTCAACAATTCCCAAATCATCGAATCACACCCCATTGTGCTACCATAGCCAATCCCATCAGTATCACATACCCGAAGGTCGGTGCTGAATCCACTGCTAGGTACACCCTAGACCAGTATAATGTACTATTAGTGTAATATACCCTATATAGCTAGTATACTACTCAACTTATCAGCATAATCTAAAACATATGGGTCAAAGTTCCAACAATAACACAGGGCCCATCATTCCCCAGATCCATCAATGTCTCTCCACCTTACCCATCCAACCCCATTCACTTGATCCCATGTAACAAATGTGACTTGAGTGCCCTACCAATAATTTTCAGGCCTCATCCATACCTGCTTAAATGGGCCTGTACAGTGCATTCCTACTTAGCATAAATATCACCCCATCCACCACTACTTAGAACTAAAAAGCAAGATTTTAGAACTTAAAATAGTTATCCACCCTATTTTAAAATATATTCATTGTGGGACTCCCGACGACATCAGCAGGCAGACTATTCCACTGATCAACAATCCTTTGACTGAAGACCTGTTGTCGCTTAACTGTCCCACACCTTGATTTGTCTAACCTGAATTGATAAACCCTATGTGATAGTTTAACTATAAGGGCATCATTCAGATTGACCTGTTCTAGGCCTTTAATACTTTTATACATTTCAATCATATCACCCCTCAATCTCCTATACTTCAGTGAGTACATATCTAATGCCATAAGTCTTTCCCCATATGCTAAGTTACGTAGTCCACTGATGAGTCTAGTGGCGTCATTAAGTCACACTCCTATTAGTGATTCCCATCATTCTGATTGACCTGCTCCTAGCTGAGACGCACTGGTTTTTTATGCTTTGAGATTATTTGAAACCAACACACCTAAATCTCTTTCCTCTTCAATAACATCCAATTTCCTACCTCCAATTGTATATCTGAAAGTCTTACCTCCAGACACAAGGTTCTTTTGTTTCTACAAACTTAAGTCTAAAAGTCTAATGTTGGGCCCCTGGGGGTAGATGGTGAAATAGTGGTTGATGATTGTGATATAGTGGAGTCCCGAAGCAAGCAATTCTCATCAGTCTTTACTAAAGAGAACAATGGTACATTGGAAACAACTGAAATCTATGCCATATTAGGTGATAGGTTGGAGGATCTTACAATAACAACAGAAGCTGTAGAAAAACAGTTGCAGCACATAAAACCTAATAAAGCTTCTGGGCCAGATGATATATATAAGCTAGGATCTTAGTAGTGTGCTAAAGCATTGGCAGTTCCCCTAGGTATCATTTTCAGGCATTCTATGGAGTATTCTGAAGTACCGGAAGATTGGCGAAATGCAAATGTCGTACCAATTTTCAAAAAGGGAAGTATGAAGTGTGTGGAAAACTACAGGCCAGTCAGTTTGACCTCAATGGTTTGCAAGGCACTAGAAAAACTTGTCAAACAGAATATTCAGACTCATTTAGATAGGCACAACCTTCTAAGGGATACCCAACATGGATTTCGATCTCAAATATCTTGTTTAACTAACCTATTGGAGTTTATGGAGTATGTAACTAAAGAAGCAGACAATCAAAGCAGGATAGGATGTAGTGCACTTGGACTTTAGCAAAGCTTTTGATGAAGTTCCACATGGACATCTAATTCAGCAACTAGAACAGCATGGGATTGATGGTAAGGTCCTAGGTTGGAGTGAAGCATGGTTAAGGGGAAGGAAACAAAGGGTAGTGTTAAATGGATGTAAATCTGAATGGAACGATGTTCTTAGTGGAGTGCCACAGGGATCTGTTCTAGGGCCACTTCTCTTTATCATCTTTGTGAATAACGTTGAGGTAGGGCTGAGGATTAGGGTGTTTGCTAATGACATCAAATTGGTAGGAGTGGCTAACAGTAGTGAGCAATCTAGTAATATTCAACTAGACTTGGGGGGCCTAAAAAGTGGGCTGATCAATTGCATATGACTATCAACTATGAAAATGTAAGGTTGAGCATCTTGGGTCTGGAGGTGATACCTTCAGATATACAATGGGAGGTAGGAAATTGGATGTTATTGAAGAGGAAAGAGATTTAGGTGTGTCAGTTTCAATCGATCTCAAAGTAGAAAAACAATGTGTCTCAGCTAGGAACAGGGCAATCAGAATGCTGGGAATCATTAATAAGAGTGTGAGGTATAAAAGCGAAGAAGTGATGAAAATGCTATACTTGGCCTATGTGCAACCCCGCTTAGAATATTCTGTAGAGGCAGGGATAAAGATATAGAAAGATATTGGGATAAAGATTTAGAAAAAGATATAGATATGCTAGAAAGAGTGCTGCGCAAAGCCACTAGACTCATAAGTGGACTCGGTAACTTAGAATATGGGGACAGACTTATGGCATTAGATATGTGCTCACTCAAGTATAGATTAAGGGGCGATATGATTGAAATGTACACAAGAATTAAAGGGCTAGATCAGGTCAAGCTGAATGATGCCCTGCTATGTGGACTATCACATAGGGGTCATCAATTTAGATTAGACAAATCAAGGTGTAGAACAGCTAAACGGCAACAGGTCTTCGGTCAAAGGATTGTTGATCGGTGGAATAGTCTGCCTGCTGATGTTGTGGGGAGTCCCTCATTGAATGTATTTAAAAATAGGGCGGTCAACTATTTTAGGTTGCAAAATATGGATTTTAGATCTAAGTGGTGCTGGATGGGGTGATATCTGTGCTAAGTGGGTGTGCACTGTACGGGCCCCTTTAGGCGGGCGTGGATGGAGTCTGAAAATTAGTGGTAAGGCACTCAAGTCACCTTTGTTACATGAGATCAAGTGAATAGGGCTGGACAGGTAAGGTAGAAAGACATTGATGAGTGCGGAGGATGTTGGTCCCTGTGTTATTGTTGGAACTTGGACCCTATGTTTTGATCATGTTAATTGAATACTATACTAGCTATATAGGGTATATTATACTCATAGTATTATATTATACTATATAGGGTGGCACCTAGCAGTGGATTCAGCACCGACCTTTTGGTATGTGATACTGATGAGATTGGATATGGTAGCACAGTGGGGCATGATTGGAGGAGTTTGGAATTGTTCAGGAGTGTGTTATGCAATATCAGGTGATTGGTGCTAGATATGCTGGGATATATAGTTCCCTTGGAACTTGAGATAATGGATTGATTGAGATGTGAGCATGTACATTTATAGTATCTTTTCTAGTTTGGCTTAACCCAGTTGGCCCCTGTAGCCCTCATTAAGCCTTAGCACTTTGTGAACTTTATCTTCATCTACTAATGCATCAGGAAGTTTGGATCTAGTTTTTTTTTTCTTATTTATCAGTTCATTTACGATTCTCCAAGTATTTTGTCCTTCCTGCTGATTGTGATAGAGTGCTGTTTGATAATACAGATTTTTCCATCTCTCAAATTATTAAATAAAATGCTTCGATGTCGTTTATACTCATGTTCATTTTGTATGGTTTGATTTTGTATGCACTTCTTGTACATTTTTATTTATTTATGGAACATAATATTCCTGCAGTTATCCATGGTTTCATAGCGGCTCTCTTTCCGCTGTATGCAGGTGTTTTAGTCCAAAGCTTCATACCATCTATGTATGCTTTAATCAGCTGAGAACATGCAATGCTTGCATCAGTGTTGTTGTGAAACAAATTTCAGTGTCAATACCAAACAATCATTCGATTTTGTCACTTGATTATAATCAAATACAATCTATTAGCTTTTGTTGAGATTATTTTTTCATCAAAAGTTAAAGTCACACAAATGGGAAGATGATCAGATAAGTCCTCTAGCAATACCCAGAAGAGCAGGTAAAGGAGAGATCATTTATAAATATATTGTCTAGCAATGATATTCCAGCACTATGTGCATGAGTGGCTTTTGTTATAGTGGGCCAAAATCCATATGAGGTGAGCAAGTTTAGAAAGACTCCGCTATTTCTATCATTTCTGATATTTAGTAAAATATAGTTGAAATATCCTGTTATGATTGTAAGTTTTCCTTTCCTTTCTATACTGTCTAGTAACCTATCCAGCATGTTTTGGAAATCACAATGGGAGAAACATGAGGGATGGTATATCTGACATACTATTACAGATTTCTTATTGTTTTCAATTCCAAGGTTTACTTCCACAAATGAGGCTTCAATGAGGTTGCTTTCTATGATATTCATACTTCTTGTTACATAGCTTTTGCATGCATCAATTGCTGATCCCCACCCTCCCTGTAACATCGACTAGATGCAAACATAGTGTAGGGGAAGAGGGGGGGGGGGGGTCCGAACACTCAAGACATCATGCAACAAATAGCTCTACTGCTGCTTCTGTATGGCAGGACCAGCAATTGTACTGTGTTTACCGAACACGAAAATGAACAAGCTATCCATATTCAAACAGTTCCTTTCAATGAAAATCCCCTAACCACTTGCAAAAAGCAACTATAAAACAGATAATTATTTTTTAGTGGTGTGCCGTATTCCGAACACGAAAATGTGGTTGTGCAGGATTACTTCACTGTAGGTGTTCTGGTGTAAGATATTAGTAGCTACTAAAAAATACTGGTGTAATCGGAAAAAAATATGGTAGGTCGCTTCCTTTTGGTTTTCTCAAGCTGACGGCAATGTGAAACCTAATATGGCACCTGCGGACTTCGTTAGCTCCGTACACAAAGAATCTGTAGAACTATGCAGTCAGACCTTTGTATTTCAGTAGATAAAGGTCCATCGTTTATGAATACGACCATCTTGTTGTTATTTATCCTCCGAACATGGCGCGGAAGACGTCCAAAGGTAGGTGTTCGGGAAACGGAACGTGTTCAGATACCCCCCGCCCCTCCCTCTTCCCCTAATTGTTAATTTCAAAGAATTGTTTGGTGCCATTCCTAAGTCATACTTCAGAGATGCATATCACTGCCAATTGGATGCCAGTGGCAGGTAAAAAAAAACTTGTATATCATCAAATTTGTTCTTAATGGACCTAGGTTACTAAGTGTGCGGTGGTGGCGCACCCATCCCAGCCATGCACCTTTCCCACTTGGTGATACTTTCAGCTTGGTAAAATCGCAACACTAAAGAAGACGTCCACTACATTCTTTTAATTTGACTGACATCTTCTCTCTATTTACTGGTAATTCATAAAGGCTAGATACATGGACTGATACTCACCATGCACGGCTATTCCATCAAGCGGTCGAAAAAGGAAGATGGCGTCGAATTGCACTGCAGGAGACGCACGGTTGAGAACTGTGAGAACCAGTATGGATACCTTTCCTGGCTCTCGCACCAATTCTGTATCATCGAGAACCATATCCAACATTGCTATGATTATCGGATACTCCCGCTATTAGACATGAACATGCACCATGAGCTCGGAGAACATAAAATTGTATTACAAAGTTCTCGTGTCGTTCTCGGAGACTCGCGACGAGTATAAAACGATAACTTTGTGAGAAGGGTGTCGAGGGGTGCTGTCAGTGTATGTATGTATGTATGTATGTATGTATGTATGTATTTATGTATGTATGTATGTATGTATGTAAGTCTGTACATGAACCTGTATGCCATGTATGCATCGGCCCTTTACGCCACGTTCTTTGTTTGACGGCGTCTCATCTTTTCTCTCTTGCTTAATTGATATAACCTGATGCCACATAAGCCGGATTAACGTAATTCCTTCCTTAACGTAACAATCTCTAGTGGATGGCACTCTGCCTCTGCTAAATATATATTTTTTTTAATGTTATCATTTGGTGCAAGTAGTTGGGAGGAGGGGAAGGGCATGGACCAATTGTACAAACATGCTCCAATCCTAGAAATTGTCATCCTCAGCGCTTAAGAAAGTGATGAACGACATGATCAAGCACACCCCTTCGTCTTTTTATGCTCTTCTCATTTCCTTTGTCATATCAGATTTCTCGTATTTTCCTTACAGTTGCGAGAACAGTTCTCATTAAGGCTCAGGTGTGATGATGATCTTGGTCTCCTCCCCAGTGCTATATTTTAATATGCAATCACTTTTCAGTACCAACGGGCGACTCTCTGTGGTGTGATGCGAATGCAACCCGATGAAATCCAATTTGAAAGATATGGTGACGTGCTGTGTAGCTATGCCAACCACCTCAGTCGCAGTCGGCGCGAATGTTACGCAGGCTGCCTGAAAGTGTAACACTGGTGCTTCAGGCGATGCTTTTACTAACTGTGCAAGCGAAACTCCTCACGAGTAATCTTAATTCTTCTTCTGATACTGCTCTACGGTTCTCGGAACAGCATCCTATGCTTCAAAGCCTGGTGTCCCAACTACCGACAAGTTTGTACTATAAATGTGTCGTCACCATGAAACAAAACTTGGATGGGCCTAACCCTTGCCCTCATCTTAATGAACCGTTCAGGAATAAAAATACATCAAACATCTCATATAAATGCATTTTTATACAACCAGCTGGACGTGTTCTGCTTAAAGGTGAGATGACAATCATCGGATGCAAAATTGAATAAACATTGTATTGTCTATAAACGATGGCATCGGTATTTATAATAAGTCATTTATTGGAGTTGTTTAATGTCATAAGCTGACTATAATGCCGAATCATGCTTATGCAGATGGGATACATGGGCATGACTCTTCTGTGTCGCATTGTTCCGAAAAACGCATATCAAGGAGTTAAGCAATTATACAGGGTGAATAAATAGTTCCTGACTCAGAAATCAAACGTCAGTCAGTCGACTGAAGAACTTTGCAGGCAGGGGCGTCTATTTCTGAAAATAATTTGGGGGTGGGGCACAATACATGAAGGCGATGGGCGAGCCCAAATGGATTGGGGCACACTCCACAAGGTCCCATGTTAAAAGTTAAAATTATTGGGGGACGGGCAAAGTCAGCATTGAGGGGGCCCCCGTCAATTTTGACCATCAAAAATATATGAAGCAGCACTCGTTTTTGCAGGTGAGAAGGTGCGCGTTCGCTCTACATCTGTATTATTGTGGAAATGAGTGCATGCTTTGTAATGTAAGTGGAGACTTTTTGAGCTCCAACATGGCCCACAAAATATTGCATTGATATAATTCCGTACGATTTACGAGAATGCAACCTCTTATGGTTGTTGCAATGGTACGTTGGAAAGATTGTTCAGGCGGGTTTCTCATGGCGGGACCGGGGATTACCCAGAATGCATGTGCTGAGTGGCAGGGCGCTGAATCTTGGTTGTACACTTTTATGGCGCTTTTATGGCTATTACGCACGCTCTTCACATTGATAACTAAATAACTATGAAGGGTGGGTGAAGGCTGATAGATGTGGCATTACTGTTATCAAGGAATTAGAACCTAAGTAGGTAGATCAGAGGCTCTGAGGGGACTCGCTGGTTTGCTCACCTTCTGCTGGAGAGTTGGACATTTTTTTTGGAATGCAAAGTCTAATTGGTAGCTGAAGCTACTGAAAATGTAATCCAAAAATGTTAATAAAAACATTCGGACTGCAAACCCTCACCTTCAGTGTAGACGGGTGTCCAGAAATTCCCCCATACCTCCTTGGTGGCTCCGCTGTGCTGTTTCTACTGGAGTTTCGCTAGTTTATCGGTGGGCACCGAATTCAGAAGAGCATATATAAACCGGAGATTAAGTGTTTTTGTGGCTGATAATGCCTTGCTTGTTCTAATTATCTTGGCGAGGGGCAGGAGTTTGCGGTTGAGCCGCGTTGAGGGACATAGCAGCTTGCTCTCAATTAAGGAACCTATATTTTTCGATGGGTATAATTTCCTTGGAGCCGTGCCAAATGTCACTCAGGTTGCCATTTTTCCCTGCAGGTAGATTGCCCAACGTTGCTAAGATCGCAGAGGGTGGAGTAAGGGTGGAGGGTGGGCCCTATGGAAGTTGTCGGGTATATTACCCAATGTTGCTAAGATCGCAGAGGGTGGAGTAAGGGTGGAGGGTGGGCCCTATGGAAGTTGTCGGGTAGATTACCCAACGTTGCTAAGATCGCAGAGGGTGGAGTAAGGGTGGAGGGTGGGCCCTATGGAAGTTGTCGGGTATATTACCCAATGTTGCTAAGATCGCAGAGGGTGGAGTAAGGGTGGAGGGTGGGCCCTATGGAAGTTGTCGGGTATATTACCCAATGTTGCTAAAATCGCAGAGGGCGGAGTACGGGTAGAGGGTGGGCCCTATGGAAGTTGTCGGGTAGATTACCCAACGTTGCTAAGATTGCATAGCATGGGCCCTGTGCCCTATGGAAGTTGTCGGGAACGAATGATGACAAACATTTTCTTCTTCGCCTCCCCTTCAATCATGAAACAAAATGATTTGTTGAATACTACAACACCTGGGAGAAGGTTGTAGGTTCGAGTCCCACCTGTCGCACTTTTCGCCCGCGACCAACCGGCGTGAGATATTTGGAACGCTATATGATCCAACAGTCGACGCGTGGAGAAACCAATTGCCATCACAAAAATAATGACACGCAGCGCGCTATTTTATTTTTTAACAGTAAAGGAATTTCCCTTCGTCAAGCTTCAAAAATTTCCGACATGTCAATTCGTACTCTGAGAGACCAGTTGCACATAAACTTGAAGTACATGTTGCGAGGCCATCCACCACTGCTTACTTGAGGAGGAGGAACTTTTATCAGCGGCAGCACGGACTGGCCAAAATAGGGTTTGGTCTCAACCGAGCCGAACTGCAATTCGAGTACTGCGAGCATCTCCAGAAGCCGGACTTGCTGGGAACCAATATCAGACCGTCGGCCATCGCTGTGTCTGAAACTTTTTCAAACGGAACACTAATATCAGGATTAGACAGAGCGAAAAATGAATTATGCCAGAGGGCGGAAGATGAATAAGGAGGTCGTGCTCCAGTAGATCAACCTTCTGGAGACTGACATGATTCAGCAAGGCATCACGAGCCGTCCTGAGATGATCTGCGGCGCCGACGACACGGCGGTCCAGCTCACACTGGGCTCACACTGGGCTCGGCACACGACGGTCCAGCTCACACTGGGCTCACGCTGGGCTCACACTGGGCTCGGCACTGGGCTCGGCACACGATGGTCCAGCTCACACTGGGCTCACACTGGGCTCACACTGAGCTCACACTGGGCTCACACTGGGCTCACACTGGTGTCGGCACTGGGCTCACACTGGGCTCGGCACTGGGCTCGACACACGATGGTCCAGCTCACACTGGGCTCACACTGGGCTCGGCACTGGGCTCGGCACACGACGGTCAAGCTCACATTGGGCTCACACTGGGCTCACACTGGGCTCGGCACTGGGCTCGGCAAACGACGGTCCAGCTCACACTGGGCTCGGCACACGACGGTCCAGCTCACACTGGGCTCACACTAGGCTCGGCACTGGGCTCGGCACACGACGGTCCAGCTCACACTGGGCTCACACTGGGCTCACACTAGGCTCGGCACTGGGCTCGGCACACGACGGTCCAGCTCACACTGGGCTCACACTGGGCTCACACTAGGCTCGGCACTGGGCTCGGCACACGACGGTCCAGCCCACACTGGGTTCGGCACCGAAGGGGTTTGCTTGGCAAGGCAGCAAACCAGTTTATCGTCATTTTCCCAGGGAAAAGGTGGGGACTGTGTCCATAACTTGTGCCACCAACGCCAGCGGCGCCTTTATTTCCGTCCTTTATAGTGCACAATTGGTAGGACCAGCAGCCACACTTCTGAACCTCTCTGTCCACCGCAGGCCAGCAGACGCTAAGTGACAAGGGGTATTTGGAGACCGAGACCTCTCTTCAGTGGCTGGACCATTGCAACCGTCACCGTCCTAAACAAATGAAAATAAAAATGCCTACTGATCGTCGATGGCCACTGAAGTCAAGTGAACTTCGCCGTCCCGGAGATGGCTGAAGAGTTGCAGATACAGCTGCTCTGTCCGCCAGCCAATACGACACATGAACCCATGGATAATGCCTTCTTCCCTACTTAAGAGGGAACTTGGCGGCGAATTTGGAAAGTGGATTTAAGGATATGTTGGGAAGGCTACTTCGAAGCCTTCGAAGTAACCTTTACGGTCCGGTCCGACCGTCACACCTTTGAAACCTCAAGAACGTTTTTGTTACAGCCTGTCAAGTCCTAATTCCTTCATTCAAAATTAGACATCGTCTTTTCATTTAATTTTGAGTACTAGCAGCTTTCACCACGATATTTGCTTTGAAGTGCGCGAATGCTTTGTTGAAAGCAAAGCTCATGTGGCGAAACTTAGTCGGTGCTGGTCCAGCCAGTACCGGCTTACAGTCAGCCAACCGTTAGTTACTTGGTTATGTCGTCATGTGGCATGACCTGCGCGCCCCGAAGTCGAGCGACTAGTGTTAGTCGGATGGAGTGTGCTGCACATAATTGTATGCGGCACGTTAGGCGTCACCAGCGAGCACATTACCGATGGCGTCGCTCTGGTGGTGGGTTTGTGAAGTAACACCATCAAAG
Source organism: Ashinkailepas kermadecensis (assembly GCA_034440615.1). NCBI lineage: Eukaryota > Metazoa > Arthropoda > Thecostraca > Neolepadidae > Ashinkailepas > Ashinkailepas kermadecensis. The sequence goes on from JAOTOM010005061.1 coordinate 204,284, forward strand.
TGGGCTTGCTATGATTAATCCCATACTCTAGTTTCTGGATGAGGTGCAAGTAATTTCAAATGGCCAAATTTGAACAACATTGAAACAAGCTCTCTTATGATGTGTATTTATTATTATCAAATCATTTCGCCCTGTTACTTTGCCCTTAAAGTGAAATAGGAGCAATTGGCCACTCAACTTCTTGGAATAAAACGCGTCACACATATTCCGTGTAATGCGCTGACAATTGTCAATGTTCTTAACACCACGAAAATCGGAAGTGGTACCTTTTGATATCACCTTGAATAGCTTCCATGAAGTTTTAACCCTGTCGTTTTTGCATTACATTTCAGGATATGTGTCCCATTATCACATTGTATTCCCCTAAATTGTATGTCAGATATTCTACTATAGCGAATTAATTTGTAATGGTCTCAAATAAACCGGCATAAAATCATTTGCCTTCGGATGCCATGTTGGACTACTTTTATAGAAATCTAACACTGCCATTTTTCACCTTTTGACAAGAATCTTTCAGACATTATTGAGGTTCTGGCATGGCTCGATACGCGTCAAGCGCCGACATTTGCTGCCTAGAGGATCCGCAGGGCCGCCAAGCGGCGGCACGACAAAAACATAGTTACATTATTGATCAATACAAAGCAACATCGGCTCCGCCACGCCAGATTATTGTACGAGAAATTCAGCATTCTTTCCATTCAACGCCCATCATGTTCTTAAACAATATCGAGGGAACCTGTAGGTCTCAACTACAATGGTGGCGGAAATCATGCCCGGCACATCGCCTATCGTTCCAAATATGAAAATCTGCCTGTAGCTTTAACATTAGGCCCATTAGCGTTCAGGGAATGGTTTCGCGCCATGTCGTAGCATGCATGGCAGGCTGTAGGCGGCGGGTCGCGGGCCGCGGACGTCCTGCCATGTATGGTGGATGAAGAGCAGAAAATAGTTCCAGAAGACAATATGCAAAATAACAATATTCACAACATTTCACTGAAAGTGGCAATACAATTGACATCTGAAAGAAAGCTAACTTTGGTAAATGCATTTCGCATCATATTTTATGGAGCCTGAGCCTCATAAATGGTAGCTATGGCCTTCGTGCACACACTAGTGCGCATCCGGGCGCGCTTGTCACTGGCGCATATTTCAGAGTTTTTGGTTGGCATCAGGAACCTACCTGTTTTCTTTCTTACTGGAGATCCACCCAATGTCCGCATTAGCATTGCGTCTGCCGCCCAGCGATACACTGAACGGGAAGGCTGTGAGAGAAAAAGAACATTGACAGAGCGTGGCACCTATGCTAATTCGACAACTAGCTATAATACATTTAGGTGGGAGATGTGTTCACCATATTCAGCAGTCTGCCCGATTTCAGCAAGATTGCAGTCAATCGGGGCTAAATCAAATTGTTTTTCAATGCATATATGCCTAAATTGTGGGCACTATTTTCACAATCGAACTCCTCTGTCAAACATGCAGCAGGCACCTTAAGATTCAATGCCCTGTGTCGAATTGCCTGCATCGGTTTCATTTATCTCTGAAATCCCTGCACCTTCATGGAACTTGGACGCAATAAGATGATTATCTTGGCGGGTTGCCAAGAGAACCAGGGCAGATGTGATCGGCCCACAAATTCCTCATCTCAGTATGGTGCCTGATTCTGTGCCTGAAGCAGGTGATCCCCACAGCCCGCTTCTTACCCTCAACAGGGGAGCCCCACAGCCCGCTTCTTACCTTCAGCAGGGGAGCCCGCAGCCTGCTTCTTACCCTCAGCAGGGGAACCCCACAGCCCGCTTCTTACCATCAGCAGCGAAGCCCCACTGCCTGCTTCTTAACTTCAGCAGGGGAGCCTCACAACCCGCTTCTTACTTTCAGCGGGGGAGCCCACAGCCCGCTTCTCACCCTCTGCAAAGGAGCCCCACAGCCCGCTTTTTACCTTCAGCAGGGGAGCCCCCACAGTCCGCTTCTTACCCTCAGCAGGGGAGCCCCACAGCCTGCTTTTTACCCTCAGCAGGGGAGCCCCACAGCCCGTCCAGCGCCCCATAGGCGCCTTGCTGTACACTGGTGCATGATGCAGGTTCAATGTCACATCGGAGACTGGAGACAATTCGCATCCCGATAATAATTTAGCCCTCGCACTGCGGGGAGGTCAACTTAACTACATGCTCCTTCCCTTCGCATTCCGCGGAGGGGAGCAACTTGGCTACCTGCCTCCTCCGCTTGCAGTGCTGAGAGGGGTCAACTTGACTACCTTCCCTCTCCCCTCGGAGTGGGGAGAAGGTGCAGTTGACTGCACGACCCTCCCTTTGCAGTGCGGGGAGGGGAGCAACTTGTTTACCTGCCCCTCACCTCGCAATGCGGGTAGGTCAACTTGACTACCTTCCCCCTCCACAAGGCTTTTGCTAGATAAATCCGTATACGCAGCGTAGAATGTCGCGTTAAAATTTAGCATGCCTTCTAATAACTGTTATGTACGCATCGAAGAGCTCCAGTTTATTACGTTCATAGGACTGGTGAATATAGAAATCAGGTAACGTCCTGATTTAAATGGGATTATTATACTATATTGAAGCATTAATATTGCGCAAGCCATGCAAGAAATAGTCAGAAGCTAATGAGTGCATAGAGAAGTAATGGAAAAGTAAAACGACAAATGAGTGTCGTCATGTCAGGGCAGCGAGCCAGTCGACGCCTGAAGCGTGAACAATGCATTTGTTGTATCATTTTGTCGCTCCTTGATATTTTAGAGAGCAGGACATCATCACATGACAGAATACGTCCTCTAATGATGTTCCAGGCTCTAAGTTACCACCATGTCAAGTAACGGAGAATGATTTGAATTGTTCCGAGAATAAACATATCACATGAGTACTGGGAGCCAAAATACGGACAATAACGGTGATGAATGGGATCGGGATTTACAGACTTACAGGCTTTCAGATGTCTTAGATGGCTCGGGATTTACATATTCACATCGGAATTTACAGGGGTATTTTTGCATGCCGACTGCGTTTATAATGATGGCGCGACCAATTTTAATTGTTGAAACATTTATTTTTCATGTAAAAAAATGTAATTTTTGTACTTTTTTCCTCACCTTGTCAACAAAGAGGACAACACTTGACTTTATATTTGTGTCATTGTGTGTCATCACTGCCTCTTCATGTGCGCATGTTTAAACATTGTCGCCCTTAGCATTTCAGCACAAATTTTATAGTGCTTCACTTTGACTTCATCGGTGATCTTGACCTGCGTAAGTGGTCTTGGAAGTCTTCAGTTTTAATATTATCAGTATGACTGCGCAAGCCAGGTGACTATCTGCACCCCCGAAGCTAAACTATTCGATCTAACTTGGAAGCCAACTAAGAGGGAAATAAAAAATAAGGTATCTTGAAGTCCAAGGTTGGAGCTACGTCATGTCGTGTACAGCATATTTCTGTCTAGCTCAGAAGAAAAGTTAGTGTGGAGGTCAAATCGCTTCCCCCGCCGTGAAGTGTATGACAGTTGGCCACATTGCAAGGGTTAAGTACTGGGTGTTGGAAGCAAGCACTGGGTACAGTAGGAACATGGGGGCCAGAGGCATGCTTCCCCAAACTTTTCATGAAGTTTAACATTATTTAGTTTATTATTAGAAAGTTTAACACTAACAGAAAAGGAAGGTGAAATCGACCATGGCCATGCAATTTTTGCCCACCCAAAAATAAATATTTTATGTTATTTTAAAGCTTCAAAACCTTGAGTTTTCAAAATTCCTTAATTTGTATTTTTCTCATGGGTAGAGCGGACCGCAAAACGTTGTTTTAAGTCAACTTGCCCTCATGAGAATGCTTACTTTAGCCAGATTTTAACCCTAATGGGCAGATATGCAAAACTAATACATAAAAAACATAAAAAGATTTTTTAAAAACATTTTAAAAAATCCTCTGGTGCGTTTCTTTGCCAGTCTAAAGATAAGAAAACGCTGAAAGTTCCACTCAAATATCTGTATCCGTTAAAGCGTGACGACTGGTTGAACGTTTTCGGATGTGACCTCTCTTGACCTGAATGGCCGTGGATGATCTGACATCAAAATTTTAACACAACATGCCATATTGATGTGGGAAAAGATGTGCAAAATTTACGCGGGCTGCCACGCGCCGTTTTTCACTACCTGCGGAAATTTTCAGGGAGCGTAAAAAGACCACTCGAGACGTTGCGGGTTAATGCTGCACCCCAGCCGTATTCGGAGCAGAACACAACGGCTATTCAGCATGTGACCAGCACACTCGACAAGGTGTAGCCTCATTTCCTCATGTTAAGTTTGAAAATGAGCATGCTCCGCTCTCCAGGGTGTACGTGTATACCAACCAAAATGCAGTTTCTGCAGAGGAACATCGGGATGCACTTTCACAGAGTTGAAGAAAATGGCCAAGGTATTGCCCACATGGGAGTGGGATCAGGAAGGGATTGGCATATTAAGTACATCTGACATCTTTGCTGCTTTCGTCTAAGTTGTCTGAATAACAACACCCAACTGGTCTGACATGAGATGGTTTTTTGTTTGTTTGTTATTTAGCTTGAAGTTTGGCTGCACCGTCATGATCAGTGGCCAATGCACGGCGGTAAAATGGAAGGTATTCACAATCCACAAAATGTTCTTCTTTAAGTGAAATCCATGAAGTTTCTGAACATATTGGCGCTATGAAGTCAGTGTGCTTATGCATATACTGAGAGTGACATTGAACATCAAGCAAGCATACCCGTCCTTTATTTTTATTTTTGAAGATAAATAATGAAGTTTGACGTCTGCACTTCCTGACATGGGATTCTGAGTTCCTCATGGTTCACAGCAGGTTACGTGAACTTAGGTCACGAGGTTATGGCATGATGTTTGTCCTCAAAATGTCGCGATGGCTAATAGATAGAGCGGACGAAAGCGAGCTGTAAAAAACAGGCTTATTTAATATGACTTAGTCATCACAGAGTTACAGGTCTCGAAATATAACCTTGACAGCTGACCTGACCACATTTTCCGAGGCTAGTCCTTGACCGTTTCCCAGAGGCATGTACACCGATGTTGCCAAAACCCTGAGACGTAAGTTGAGGTGGTCTGGACTAAATGTTATGGAACATAGCCTGTTATAACACATGGCACATGTAACTGGCAAGGGTAAGAGTGTAAGGCATATTGACATTCAAAATCATTTGCACTGGCCTCACAGCTTTCATCAAAAGGAGCAAATCAAACACATCACATCAAAGCAATCAATTGGCCAACCCGGTACCAATACCGAAGCACTCGAGCTCAATTGTTTGGCTTAGCTTGTGTTGACTGTAGGTTGCATACCTGTGCTACGTGGGTCTACCCGTCTGTGTTGCCCGTCTGTATTTGGTGGGGAAGGGCGTGCAAGTGATGGTGGTACACTCGGTTTCGGTGGGATGTTCGGGGGTACCCTTAGCATGGCTGGCTCACTAGGAACGTAGGCTGTGACGCTGCACACCAAAAATTACTGGTAGGCTGCGCCGTTTCACAGTTATGAGTTGCGTGACAGCCTACCAGCTTCGCCACCGGCCAGCGTCCGAGCCATAGGAATTCGCGTTTGTGGTCGTCACGCGACCATTTGCCCTGCAGCCATGCAGTGGTAAACACGGGTCTTCCCTGTTCCCGCCTTGCATTCCTCTGTCGGCGAAACAACATTGGCAATTAAACGAGCAGGTTACTGGACTTCTGTCGATAAATAACAATTGATAGCTGCGGATTTCTGACTGCAGCAACACAGAATGAGCAGGAAAGGTTGGAAACAGCTCAGTTGCAAAGATGTAGCGAAAGGAGATGGGAGGTTCATGATGTCAATGAAGTATTCTCTGGCCCCAAAATAATAATAGAATGTCCAACATTTATGCGTTTTAGAAATGTAGTTCGAACTCTTGCCAGGGTGGCTTCATGAACCAGGATCCAACTGCTAAGAAGAGCTGGTTTAGTGAACCCTGGCCATGTTTCCATGAGTTACAGTTTTACAGTCTAAGTTTGGCAAAGCGCTTCACGTGCCGTCAATACACCGACACGGCGACCCAGGCAGCTCGCTCTCGACCTTATCGTGCTAATTGCCAACTGACCCTCCCAGCCGGGAACTAAAAGCGAGCAGGCGAAGCGACTCGAACCCAGCATTGCCAGGACAGCGGAGACGGGTGCACGACAGCGCTCTAGCCAACTAAGCTACCGAGGCGGCAAGTCACGGGGAGGCACTTGCTTCCTTAATTCAGATTCATTGACAAGTCAATTAGTTTCTTGATTAAATTGCATTTACTTCATTGAGAATCACATGTTTTAGGGGGCAAGGAATGTGTTGCATGATATCATATTATTTATTGCATATGTTGTGCACTGTACTGCAAGCGACATATTCAGAATTCCGTGGGAATAAAGTATTTCTTCACGCTGATGCCATCCGACTATTTTACAATACAAAGATTTTACTTTATATTGCTTCATATAAAGTAAAATCTTTGTATGGTAAAATAGTTGGATGGCATCAGCGTGAAGAAATACTTTATTCCCACGGAATTCTGAATATGTCGCTTGCAGTACAGTGCACAACATATGCAATAAATAATATGATATCATGCAACACATTCCTTGCCCCCTAAAACATGTGATTCTCAATGAAGTAAATGCAATTTAATCAAGTAACTAATTGACTTGCCAATGAATCTGAATTAAGCAAGCAAGTGGCTCCCTGCGACTTGCCGCCTCGGTAGCTTAGTTTGCTGGAGCGCTGTCGTGCACCCGTCTCCGCTGTCCTGGCAATGCTGGGTTCGAGTCGCTTCGCGTGCTCGCTTTTAGTCCCCGGCTGGGAGGGTCAGTTGGCAATTGGCACGATAAGGTCGAGAGCGAGCTGCCGGGGTCGCCGTGTCGGTGTATTGACGGCACGTGAAGCGCTTTGCCAAATTTAGACTGTAAAACTGTAATTCATGGCATCATGGCCAGGGTTCACGAAACCAGCTCTTCTTAGCAATTGGATCCTGGTTCATAAAGCCACCCCAGCAAGAGTTCGAACTACATTTCTAAAACGTATAAATGTTGGACATTCTATTATTATTTTGGGGCCAGAGAATGCTTCATTGACATCATAAACCTGCCATCTCCTTTCGCTACATCTTTGCAACTGAGCTTTTTCCAACCTTTCCTGCTCATTCTGTGTTGCTGCAGTCAGAAATCCGCAGCTATCAATTGTTGTTTATCGACAGAAGTCCAGTAACCTGCTCGATTAACTGTCAATGTTGTTTCGCCGACAGAGGAATGCAAGGCGGGAACAGGGAAGACCCGTGTTTACCACTGCATGGCTGCAGGGCAAATGGTCGCGTGACGACCACAAACGCGAATTCCTATGGCTCGGACGCCGGCCGGTGGCGAAGCTGGTAGGCTGTCACGCAACTCATAACTGTGAAACGGCGCAGCCTACCAGTAATTTTTGGTGTGCAGCGTCACAGCCTACGTTCCTAGTGAGCCAGCCATGCTAAGGGTACCCCGGAACATCCCACCGAAACCGAGTGTACAAGATGATGAGTGGTGTTGATGATGTCCATCAATCTTCATTGATTTGAGTAGTGGAGGGTGGGTGTGAGTAGATTCCAGGATGAAGTTCGTTTGTTGAGGGTGGGCTTACGGATCCTAATTTGTATTGACAACGAATTTGAATTCGGCTACGTCTTTGCATGTTAGAAGGATACTAAAGAATTATGATGCAATTGCATCATCAAGTTGGTTGCTACTAATGTGGCGAACTAAATGAGTAGCCTGAGTTCCGATTATTACGTCTCTGAGGTACTACGTTGTCGAGTCTGCGAGGTACAGACACTCGGCCGCCGTCCGGGACCGGTCCTGAAGCTCGGCTTCAGAACCATGCACCCCCCTCCGCCCACATCATGGCAGGATACCTACGGGTCGCACTACGCCAGTGGACACCGCCACCCGCACGATGCGCTTTCTGGCAGCGCTATGGCCACCAAAGCAGAGTGTGTCGGGCCCGGGCCCGGGTATGCGGACAATGTGCCGAGGGGCACCTGACGGACACCTGCTCGAACAACGAGCCCTGCTGCGCGGCGTGTCAGGGGCCGCATCCTGCTTCCTCCCCCCGGTGCCCGGCGTGGCAGGAGGCCAAGGACAAGGTCCAGCGCCGCCTAGCTATCCAGCGCGGTCCTCCACCCCCGTCCTCTCCAGCCGTGTGGACCCGGCCCCAGCTGGCTCCCCTATGGCCGAGCCCAGCAGAGGCGGCTACCCGCACCCCGTCCCTCTTGCCAGGACCATCGGAGTCTCGCCCTGCCCCCTTCTCCACAACTCCCCCTCCGTCGTCCGGACGACCCGCCACTGTCGCGGGTCCTATCTCCGCACGGCAACCCCTCCGCCAACAGGATGCCCAGCCCACCGAGGCACAGGCTTCCCCGGCACAGGATTCTCCGCCGCCGGCCACGTGCCCCGCCCCCGTCGCGGGTCCCACAGCCACCCGGCTAACCCACCGCCACCAGGCAGTCCCGCCCACCGAGGCACAGGCCTCCCAAGCGCAGCCCCCCCCCCCAGGGCCATACCCCATCCTCACGTCCCCCCTCTCTGGCCACCCAGGGGGATTCCCTCTCCCGGTCCCCGAGCCCGGACAACCCCAGGGATCCAGAGCTCCCCTCCCCTACATCAGAGTCGTTCGACTCCTATGAGTCGGACGATGCCGCCACACCCTCCCCGCCGCACACACGCCTGCGGGGGCGTGATCACCACCACCAGCACTAATGCAGACACCCACCACTGAATACCGGGCAGAATGACCACCTTCATCGCCAACTTTCTCAAAAACCGTTCCTTTGTCGTCCGCTGCGGCAACATCAATTCCCAGCCTCACACTCTTGAGCAAGGCGTGCCGCAAGGCAGCGTCCTGTCACAAACCCTATTTCTCATTATGACTAACGATGCTTTAGACCAACTTCCCCTGATTTCTCCCCTTCTAAAATATTATATATACGCCGATGATTTAGCCATTTGGTGTACCCATCCATTAGCAGACACAGCTAACCATTACATGCAATTCGCCATGAATCACATTGATTCATGGTGCTCCCTCTGGGGGCTACAGATCTCCCCCACTAAATCGGTGCCCGACACTGGCCGAACCAAATTAGCACTACATCATTCGGTGCACACAGCAGAATTAGTCGCCATACTCACTTGCCTCCAACACATCATCGCACGACACATCACTATCCCTACCACAATCTGCATTGACTCACGATCCTCCGTTGACGCCCTCGCAGCCATACACAACACCACACACCCCACACTCCACGCCATCCGACACCTCTATCATGACAACCATGCACACCTACAGCTCACCCTCCTCTGGATCCCCGGGCATAGGGGTATCCTGGGTAACCAGCGCGCGGACGGCCTTGCAAGGGCGGCAATTGGCCTCCCTCAGGATAATTGTTCCCCAGTACCACCCGGTGATCTCCTTACTGTAGCCAACATGTTATTCCACAAATATATGCAGGCCTGCTGGTCACACGACACTACACACCTACACACTATCAAACCCACACTCTCCAACTGGCTCTCTTCCCACCAGCTCTCCCGTTTGAATGAGGTGATACTCGCCAGACTTCGCCTCGGACACACCAGCTTAACACACAATTATATTTTTCATCGATCACGTTGGCCCCCGATTTGCACCACATGCCGAGTTCGCATCACTGTCGCCCACGTTTTACTCACATGTCCAGCATATGCTCGTCATCGCCGCGCTATTCTCCATTATTTCAACTGCAACCATACGCAGATATCGCTCCGGGCACTCCTCGGGAATGACCACCCGGCACTCCTCGAGCTGCTCTTCCGCTTTTTACACAATACCAAGCTTTCCGAACTGATTTTATTTCTTTGTCACATGTTACCTGGCTCCACCTGATTTGACGTGAAGTTGATGGATATATGACACGCATTGCATCCTATGTTAGCTGTATGACTGCGTTACACACGTGTTCCTCTCCGTAGTCGAAAAACATATACATATAGGATATTCTACACTAGGTAGGAAGAGACCGATCCAATTTGGCAAAAGCGGACGTTTCTTCTTATAAATTGCGCTTGGTTTTTTACCTACGGGTTTTCCAAGCTGCTTGGTTTTTCCCCTTCTCAGATTTTTCCAAGCTTTAACTCAAACATACACCTACACATACAAGGTCGGGTCCGACACCTACGACTCGCCCTGGGCGCCGGGCCTCTGCTTCGCTTTTCAAGTCGCAGGTGGGCAGTGGAGCCTCTCCGCAGGTTACGATGCTGCACACCATCCAAGTGTCCTTCTGATTGTCGTGTATGTATGTATGTATGTCCGTGTATGAACCTGTATGCTATGTATGTATCGGCCCTTTACGCCATGTTGTTTGTTTGCCGGCGTCTCATCTTTCTTCTCTTACTTCTTTGATATAACCGGATGCCACATAAGCCGGATTAACGTAACTCTTTCTTTAACGTAACAAATCTCTAGCCTCTGCTAAAGATGGAAACAAATGTTCGTTGAAATGCTGCCTGACAATGCGTTTTGCTCCCATAATGTGTGTGGTGCTGTTGGTATTGGTATCATATAAAACGTTATAGTCACACAGAAAGCTACCACGCACAGAAAGCAGACACAAGCCCGAACTTTCAAAAGAAAATGCAGGTGTAGGTAGGTCGAGTCTCCAAGCGAGTCACTATTCACCCAAGTTATTGCAGACAGAGTGTAGCGCATGAATATGCTCTGGCTTCTGAGTCAATGTACTGTAGATGGCATGCGTTTATGACCAGTTCTGACCGCAGTATACACAAGAACATTGATGGAACCTAGTATTTGCGTCAGGAGAGAGAAGCGTATTTGGAGGGCATGCCCCATTAAATAATCCCTATATTTCGATTACCATTTCCTTTCAAAGAATCCCATTTTATTTCATTTTCATTTTAAAAAATAATTAGTAACAACTTAATTTGTATGTGCAGGGTGACCAACCTATCACCATCGTTTATAAGTCACTGGATTTCAAGCCCCTTTCACTGTGGAAAGTTTCACTGAGCTTCACTGGAGGTCCGCTAGGAAAATTCGATGAATTAAATTCGAAGATCAGTTCTCTTCTTCCAACATTTTTTTGGTATGGGCGCTAAATGACCTAGTAGTCGGCGCGCCCTTAACCCCAAATAATCAATAAATCAAAATTTTCCGGTAGAAAGTAAATCGGAATATCCTGCTGAGCTTTGATGTACCCCATATTTTTACTTCAATATGCCCCAAGATCGGCAACCCAACCAAGACGCTAGATCGGTGTCCTTTTTTGCTCCCGTTGCGTTTCTTTTTTCGTGCACTGGTGTGATTTAGGGCCCCAGCTGATTTTTGTCCCGGCCCCGGCACATTTGTTTAGACTCAGGCGTTTTTAGGGTTGTGTTGCTTTTGCGTAGACCAACTTGGCTTTTGAAGGACGAGAGCATTTTGAAAGGGCCGGATGTGTTGATTTATTTTATTTAGTGTATTTTTAAGGCCCATGTCGCTTTTTTTGCGGGCCACAGCCTGGTTTTAAGTTCCTCTGCCTCATGCTGTCTTTGCGGACCCCATGTGCTTTCAGGGCCTCCGATGTGTTTTCTCAGTGCTCGAGGTGTGCTTATTTAGGGCCCCAGCACACATTGTAAAGCCATGTCGCTTTTTAGGAGACTCAGTGCACTTTGGAGGTCTCCGGTACGTTTTCGGGCACAGGTGTGCTTTTAGGGTTCCGCTATGTTTATTCGAACCCTCGACATACATTTTTGGGGCCTCATCTTTTGCTATGTGTGTATATGATATATGTGAGCTCCGTCGCGATTTCTTGCGGTCCCGGCGCGATTTTTTTCAGCGCCGGTGCGAGATTCCACAGTCCCATCCCAGACCAGTGGCGTACCCAAGGAGGAGGAAAGGAGGCACATTCCCTCCTGAAATGATGTTATTGACCCCCAAGAATCGCGCCGCCCTCAATCGTTTGGCGTCTAAAAATGCTCTCGGGGTCCCAAAAATCGAGTCGGTGCCACAAACAAATACCACAAAGGGGTCCGGTTTAAATACAGCGGGGCCAGGCAACTTGCACCAGGACAACAAAAGTCCTGCTGGCCCCAAATCTTTATGTTGGGCCCTCATAAATTCGCATGGATGGTTCCAAATAAATACAAAGGGGTTTGAAAGCTTACGCCTGGGGCCGACAACCGCACCGGGACTCCAAAATCGTAGTGGACACCCAAGAATTCCCGTGGGGTCCAAATTGACCCATCATAGCCCCAAAAATATCTCCGGGAACCGAAAAAAATAAAGGCCCCATCACCCACCCCCTCGAAAAAAAAGACACGCCGCGATCCAGAAAAAATAAATGTTCGGGCCAGGCAAATCGCTCCGGAGCCCCCAAATTCTCCAATTTGGCTCCGAAAAACGTGACAGGGTTCGACAAATCAAGTAAAGGTCAGGTATAGCGACATGAGCTTTAAAAATCAGAAGAGATCCCGAAAAATCGCGTTGAGCCCAACAAACACGCGTGAGGTCCCCAGAACCTCGCACCAGTACTCGAACAATCGCGCCGAGACGCCAAGAACTCGCACGGGAGCCCCAAAAACCACATTAAGCCTACACATTTTGCATCGGGAGCTCCAAATATGCATAGCGGGCCCTAAGAGCACACCGGGAGATCGAAAAAGCACCGGGGCCCTTAAATGCTCACCGAGGCTCACAAAAAAAGTGTTTCAACAATTGCGCTGGGCCCTAAATAAGCACATCGGTAGCCTGAAAGCGTACCAGCTCCGCAAAGATAACTTGGTTTAAAAAAAACAAGCAGGGACCCGCAAAAAACGACATGGCCCCCCAAAAAAGAAAGAGTCCCTGGCACGAAAGTAAATACATCGGAGCCTTCGAAAACACACGGATCCCGTAAAACACCTCCGGTTGACAGAAAAGTTTGAAATCCATAAATAGCGTCGGGGTCTTGGAAAACGTGCCCGTTTTCTCACCAAAATGCACTGGGGCCTTAAAAGACATCAATGGATGTAGAAGAACGTAGCGAGCCGAAACAAAACACCGAGCAACGTCTCGGTTCGGTAGCCAACTTGGGAACATGTTTAAACAAAGAGATCAGGTACATCAAAGCTCAGCGGGCTATCCTTGTTTTTTCCCCACCATAAATGTGGGAGAAAATAGATACTCTTCTAATTTAATTCATCGAAGTTTCTCAGCGAACCCCCAAAAGAAGCATTCCATGACGTTAAATCTAGTACAAGGCTATCACTTGGCAGCAATTGGCAAAACGTAGGGTGCCTAGCTAAAACCGCAGTAAAGCAACGAAGTGTGGCAAACGCGCCGAATACGCAGGGCAGGTGGTGTGCATGTGTACGAGCGTTGTCGTCGTGACGACCGGGTGCTATAAGCTGAAGTTCACAAATAGGTAAACTTTAAGTTTTTAAGTGATTTCCCCAGGTTTAATTTCAGCCGTGTAACCTGACTCATCAATGGATACCAGAAAAAACCTTTGAACAGGGGCAGGAGGTTTAAATCCGGTGACTTAGAAACGAACGCGATAGTTTGGGCCCTTTTCACGGGAAGCTGACACTAATTATTTCAATTTGTTATAAAAAATGGGTCACTTTGAAAAATATGGTTGGCCGAAATCCGTCCCCGTCCCCGGATTAAAACGTCCCCGGATTGGCCGGAATCCGGGGACGTTTTATAGATTGAAGTTAGGTGGACCACCTGCAAGTTCGTCCCCGCACCCCGACGTAAATCCTAGGCACGCTACTCGTCTCGACGTGAGTTCTCGGAAGGTTCGATGCGATTTTTCTGAACATTCACTGATGTTTTCGGAGCCCGAGTTGTTTTTCCTGGCGCCTCGTGCTGTTTCCATACCCCGGCGCCATATTTGTGTGCCCGCCGCGATTTGTCGGAGTCCCGGTAAGCTTTGCGGGAGCAAACATAATCCTTGCGGGTCTCTAGCACGATTTTTATGGCCCAGCGCATTATATGTTGAGGAGTTGCGTAAGTTTTTGAGCCTATGGTGTGATTTGTGATACTTCGAAGCCATTGTCCGGTTCAGGATTGATTTTACAGAATCTTTGCTTAATATTTCAGTGACTCGTCTTGATATTTTAGTGGTTCAGGTGGGATATTTGAGGTCCGACACGATTTTGTGTGGGCCTCGCGCGAGTTTTCGGGTCCTTCCGTTAATTTTCGAGGCGATGTTATATTTATTTTGGGTCCCCGATTATATTTTTGTAGGGTCCAGATATGAATTGTGTGGCCCCAGTACGATTTGTGGGCCCCGGCGAGAGCTTTCGTGGCAAACTCTGTTTATTTTGGACACGACGCGAAATTTGTCGGGACCCGAAGGGGCCCGATCAATAGGGCCCGTTTGAGCCCCCAGCACGACTTTTATGCGTCTTGGCGCCATTTTTCGATGCCCCGATTTCTGGGCCCCGCTGTTGATAACCGATGATAATTTGTGTGGCCGCAACGGAAATTTGTGGTACACTAGCGCGATTTTTGGATAGTTCGGAGTATTGTTTTCCTGACACCGGCGCAGTTCTTGTGAGCCCACAATCTCTGCGGGGTATTTTCCCAGTTTATCCCTACCCCTTGGTTACACCACTGCAAAATAATTAAAAAATTTGAAATATTCGAGAACAATTTTAGAACTCTGAAAGGGAAGATTAACAGCTGGTGCGTTCCACGACAGATCGACCAATGCACTTCACCACATACATTTTGATTGAGACCCATATTTGTTCACAGGGTAGTTCTTTGGCTCCGAACACGGCTGTGCAATTTTCAGCCCCATTCGGCCAACGGTTTTTAGCTATAGCCTCCGGCATTATTTTAGATCAAATAACATGGATTGGTTTGACGACGGATATCTCATCAATAAGAAGCGAAAAGGGTTGCAAATGATATATATTTCAGACTAACAAGGATCCACTGAAACAATCCCGACATAAAATATCAATATGTCTTACATTTGACATCGCGACCTCATGACGTCGTGACCTCGTGACCTACTGTGACCCCTAGCCCATCGAAATTGATATGTTTGATGGCGGAAATAAAAGGAGGCATGATTTCGCTGACCAAACAAAAGAATACAAAAATGTGTTCTTCTAAATATCCGATATAACCATCCGTTATTCATGACTTTTTGCTAATTTGCGTTTTCCGGGTAGGAAGAACATTGTGTAAGCTTTGTTCCATTGGGGAGCTACATTAGGTAGAACAATGGCCTACAGACACGTGATAGGAAAACGTTTTCCGAAACAAAAACATTCATACCTGTTTAATGTAGCGCTTATAGTTTTCTTTAACAACCTTCACGAATTTCAAGGTCACCAATTACCGACAGGTCAGCAGTGGTTTTATTTACGCGTAGTGATGCAATTGTACTTCAGAACAACTGACAGGTATTTAATTTATAAATACCTGTCAGTAACGTGCCAAGGCGCATGAATTCATTGAATGAATGCAATATTAATTGATTGAATGACATCAAACAATAACGCCACCCGGCCCTATTAAATCAGGTTCCATTACCTACATATTAAATCTGGCGCGGTAGGGAGGTACCTATAACGAACATGAGGATATCATATTGTGCCAAAGAAGAAAGCATTGCTTCTCTGTGGACTGCTGATGACTATGTGTTAAAGGCAAATAAACGCCGAGGTGTTTGTCTCGCGTATGTCTTCCCTCACACCCCACCCATACCATAGCTCAATACTCTCCAGCCTGTTGGCGGTTCCGATGGAGATAAGGGCGCCGGTGTTAATGACGACGGACAACAGAGGGGTTGACATGGGGGAGGAGAAACGATAACAGGCTTGGCACAGCTGGAGCAGTGCACGACTCAGTTTTGGACAACCCCTGGTGGAAAGAGGACGTGACGATTTTTTTCGACGTGCATAAACGCTACAAGCAATGGTGCATAGTTACTGTGTCGATCCTTATCATCGTCATGAAAGCGAATAACAAAAAGTGTTGCTGAAGTATCAGTAAGCCTCATTGAAAACGTGAGCGATTCCCACATTACCAGAGGTGTGATTTTGTGTGTGGAATGTCGGATTAGGCTGACCAAGAACCCAACAAGCCTTCCTGACACTGAGGCCAAGAGTTCCAGTTCAACACAGGAAAGCAATGCAAGCGCTGCCAGTGGATCAGCAAATGTTGGTGAACTGCATCAATATGATGCATAAGGCAGTCGTCAAGACATGGACCTAGTAATGCCAGTTATCGGCATCACACCCATCAGCACAAGTAAGTTACTTACCTGCTCGCTCATGCTTGCGTAGCGTCGACGCGTGGGAGGTGCAAATGAAATGCCCGAGGAGTGAGGGACGGCAGTGAGGTGGATATTTGCACCTCTCTATTAAAGGCGAGGCTAAGATCAGTCCTAATCAGTTTGAAAAGATGACGCGAAACGGTTGCATACAAGCTTATAGTAATCCAACGGATCAGTTGAGCGGTGTTTATATTATAGTACCCGCTGCTCACTGGTCACCGCCCTGTTCGCAATTTAGATAATGAGCAATTCTTATTCAGTTGTGATTTGTGTGCTATTTGAATTTTTCGGTACATTTTCGCCATCAAGTGGTCGTTGCAGCATTAAAATTAGGCACGACATTCGTGGGTGCCTGTAAAACATTATATCAGACCTGATGCGTTTCTGATAAATATACCGGCCTACAATTGCTACAACCGTAGTTGTACATCCCATTGGTATTCCTTTTCAGAAGGAATGCACAAGGATCAGAGGGCAAATGTCGGAAGAGATAAGCTGAGAAACTGGGGATTGAGATTGCTACGCCTACGACCACGCCTGCAAAACAGCAGAAGCGAGCAGTGGATGACGACTTGGCGAGGTATGTACAATCTCGTGCGAAATGCATGCAATTACGAGCTATTAATTTGTACTTTCATTTGAAAACGCTAAGCATACCAACAGATCTGCATGCACAACATCCTTAATCATTTCAGATAGCTTCAGTGGCACGGGAATTGTGCCAAAGTTGAGATGGGGTGTGTAGAGTAAGAGACATTTTGAAATCAATACCTTCCATGCAACACCCATAGGGTCAATGCTGAACTCGTCCGAAGTTGGGGTAGGGGCGCTGTCCCTACCCCTCGGGTTCCCGGGTTCTTAGGTACTCTCTCCCTCTCTTTTTTATCTCTCCATCTCTCCCTCTCGTAGCACCGTTATTAAGTATTTATGTTGGTCTTTTGTTTCAGATACGACAGTCGCATGTAGGAGCTGAAAGTCGCTTTCCATAGCAGCAGCGACTACAAAAGACGACTAGCCATCTTGACCCTATCGCCATTTCAGCAGACCCGTACGGCTGAATTCTTCGAGACGATAAATTACATGGTGAAGAAGAGTCGCCAGATGAAACAGACATGCGGTATCCTTCCAGATGTTCAGAAGCTGCATAAAGGTCGGTTGATAAGCAAGGAAAATCAGGCAACAATACGATCTTTCTACGAGTCGGACAGTGTTAGTAGGATGTGTCCTGGCAAAAGCGACTACGTTATGGTCCGCGCTTCTGATGGCAGTAAAGTAAAAGTACAAAAAACGTCTCATCCTCGGAAATCGCCGGAAACAAGCTGTACAAAGAAGATTCTAATAACCCGCGCGTCGGGTTTTCGCGCTTCGCCACCCTGCGACCGAGACACTGTGTGCTGGCTGGAAGTAGCGGCACCCACTCGGTGTGTGTGTACACACCATCAGAATCCAAAACTGATGATCTCGGCGCTGGATCTAAAAGACATCAGCTACCGCGATCTATTATGCCACGCAGTATGTGACGTCAACAGCCGCGACCGTATGATGCATGCCTGCGAGCAGTGCCCGGGCGAAGAAGGGATTTTGGCATTCCTCACAGAACTGGGCAGCGATGGTCCGAATAACGAGCCTGATGACGAAATTAAGTTTAAGCAGTGGGTAACTACGGATCGCTGCACTTTGGTGCACTATTCTGAAAATAGAGAAGAGTTACACAAAATACTCAGCTAAAAATTGCAAAGCTGACGAAACACCACCATGTAGGTATTTTCCGCACTTGAAGGTAAATGTTAAGGAAGCAGTAATTTAAAGTGATTTGGCTGAAAATTACTATTTCGTGGTGCAAGATGCTGCCCAGGGGTTTCATTAGGACGCACCCCAGTGCACGGTTCACCCGTTTGTTGTGTACTGGAGGAAGGGCGGCAAAGTACACCACCAAAACTATTGCTTCATCTCGGATAGCACAAAGCATAGCACGGCAATGGTGCACACATTCATTCGAAAGTTGATTTCAGTGAATCAAAGCTCCGTGCCAGTCCTCCAAAAAGTGCACTACTTCAGTGACGGCTGCGCCGCTCAGTATAAAAATAAACATAATTTTGTAAATATCTGTCGCCACGAGCAGGACTTTGGTGTTTTATGTGCTTGGAACTTCTTTGCTACTTGACACGGCAAGGGAGGATGTGACGGTATTGGTGGTACGGCAAAGCGAGCCACGTATCATGGAAGCCTGAAGCGTCCTACGACGAGTCAGATTTTAACGACTAATGCAATGTTTCAATTCTTGACTGAAAAAAATTCGTGAGTAGTGTTCATTTCATGTTTGTCACGAAGGACGAACTCAATGAAACAGCAGTGGCACTTCGCAGCCGTTTCGCAAAAGCGATCACTCTCAAAGGCACGCAGCAATTTCACAGTATTTCACCTTTCAGCCACACAGCGGTGCTCGTAAGACAGTTGTCATGGGATCAAGGGCGAAGGATGAAGGCATCCAGATGAATGCGATCTAAAGACATGACAGTAGTGCGATTACAGTGGTGGTGTTTAGATTTCAGTTCCATTTATGTAATGCTTATCCGCGAATATTATCATAGACATATCAGCTTGAACATCCGTGATACTCTGAAATGAATGCACCCTCAATCATTTGGCGCGTGTCACATAAACTCGCATGTTTTGTCCATTCAATATTTCGTCACTCGCGCTTGTTAACTTGTTGTAAGTGCACATACCATCGTGTAAGTGCACTGTACCATCGTGCAGTGCAGTGCCCCATGCGCAATGTCCACATCCGTAGTGTCCCAAGAGCGTAAACAATGAAGCCACATGAAGGTGGTGAAAATGATGTTTCCGGGCACAGCCTACGTGCACCGTGACAGTAAAGAGTGGCTTGCAATAGGCGTTCGACTGTCCATGTAAACGATGCTCGGTAGGTAGAAAGAAAGCATAATTGTACTTCTTGTTGTGATGTTAGCATGGTCGAGTATGGTCAGACTGCATCGTTGTCATGTTTGATGGCATTCAATACGTACTATAAGTAACCACCAGACGCTATGAAGTAAAACCACGCATTTGTATGGCAATAAGCTACGACACCATGATGTTCATAAAATGTGCAACCCTTGTTAAGGAAACTACAAGGGCTACATTGGAGAGCTGCAAATGTGTAAGTTGGAAAAATAATTTATCATCATCTGACGTTTATTTCGTTGTCATATCCCATAGTTGTTCTACTATGAAGTGCAGTGCAGTAATGCGCACTAATGTGCAATATGCAAGGAGTACCCAATACGTGAACAATGAAATCACAGGAGGCTTGCGAGAATGTTTTTGAGGACACGCTATGTATACCGTGACAGAAACGCGAGTGTTCGCATTGCAATAGGGATTCGACTGTACGTCCATGTAAATGATACCTACGGGTAGAATGGAGGCACAATTGTACTTCTTGTTGCGAGGCCAGTACAGTTGAACATGGTCAGATGTTACGATCACCAGATCACCAGATTTGCCGAAGCAAAATTACGTCGCTACACGTATATTCCTATCGATGACCTATCGGTAATCGATGACCTTGAAATTTGTGTAATTAATAAAGGTTATAAGGCTTACATTAATACGTTTTGAATGTTTTTGTTAAACAAACGTTTCTATATCACCGGTTTTTAATTTCATTGTTCGGTGTCCCGTAGTTGTCCAATGGGAGAAAACATATTCGAAATCCGCCCGTCCCGAAAAGCGCAAAAGCACGAAAAGTCATGGAGAACGCACTCCTATATGGGATATTTAAATGCAAAACGTTTTTTTTACATGACAGCCAAATCATGCCCGTTTGTATTTCTACCGTCAAATTTATGAATTTCAATGGCCAGGGGTCACAGCAGGTCACGAGGTCAGGAGGTCATGGGGTCACGAGGTCAAACGTGATAAATATTGATGTTATCACAGATATGTTTTCGTTACTCATTTTTCTTCCAAAAGATGCATAATATGTCATACTTTCTCTTCATTATCTATGAGATATCCATCGCCAAAGATACCCTTGATGTATGACTTAAAAACATTGCCGGAGGCTATAACTCCGAAACTGTTGGTCGAATCGGGCTGAAACTTGTTCAGACGTGTTCAGAGCCTAAGACTACCTTGTAAGCAAATTCTGGTCCAAATATAAATTTAGTGGGTGTAAAATTGTAAAAAATTTGGTCGATCTGTCATGGAACTCACTACCTGACAAAATGAGGATCGTAGCACGGCATGATGTCACACGTACATCGAACCCTTCACATGCAGTTGTTTCGTCGACTGACCTTCGTGCATTTGCCATTGTTTGACTGACGATTATATGGGCGCTGAATAATCGACGTAGTCGATGTACCCATTGTAGGAAAGTCCCTATATTGGCACGCGAAAGTCTAGCAACCTCGTCGTCTCGATAACCCCGGTTGTAAAAGCACCAATGTCTTTTTAGCTGCCCTGTATTGCACTGCAGCACTCGCACGATCACACGAGACCGACATACACCGTACAGAACTTTCTGCTCTGAAGGTAAACCGTGATACTGCCTTTCCTATGAATTTAGAAGCCGAATTTAGTTGGGAAGGGAGCGCGCGCAGCAGCGGTCCGCTCCCAGTGAGAATCCAAGCCGGACTTACTAGCCGCCTGGGGTGGGGCCCTCACAGGCACAGACCCCCGGCATTTCATTGGTCGTTGAGCCAGAACCGCCCATTTACGTCACATCCATGTTCTAGAAGGTTCGTCGGAAGTGGGCCTGCATTTAGTGATGGGTACTATGCGATATTTACGGTACAATTTTACAATCGGAAGGCTTACGGGATTATACCAATTACGGTTACGGGACAGCCAAACGTATAACTTTATGTGAACTCTGTTACATATAACAATTAACGACGGCGGCGGGGCGCGCCGGAGAGGGGAGGGGTTTGGTACCGGCTGCACAGTATTGAGGTCACATCTCTGGCGCCAGGCGCCGGAGAGGGCGGGGGAGGTGCAAGGTCCATTGAACGGCCCCGACTGGAGCGGTGACTGAATTTATGAGATTAAGACGCTCCAAGCTAACTCTTTTACACCATAAACTCCAATAACCAACCTATCGGTAATGGGTGACCTTGGCTTTGTGAAGTTTATTAAGGCAAGCTGTAAGACTTACATCAATAAGTTTATAATATTTGTATTTGTCAAGCAAACATTTTTATATCACCATTGTTTATTTCCTTGTTCGATCTCTCGTAGTTTTCCGATGGGAGACCACTTACACGAAATCTGTCCGTTCCGAAAATCGGAAAATCATAGAAACCATGGAGAACGACGCCTTTATGGGGTATTTATAGCAAAACACATTTTTTTTTAATGGCAGCCAAATCATGTCCGTTTGTATTTCTGACATAAGATTTATCAATTTCAATGGACTAGGGGTCACAGAAGGTCACCAGGTCACGAGGTCATGGGGTCACGAGGCCAAGCGTGATAAATGGTGATATTTTATCGCGGATGTGTTTTCTTTACTCATTTTTATTCTCAACGATGCATAATATGTCACATTTTCTCTTCATTATCGATGAGATATCTATCGCCAAAGATACCCTTGTTGTGTGACCTCAAAGTACTGCCGGAGGGTATAACTCCGAAACCATTAGTCGGATAGGTCGGATCGGATCGAAGCTTGTTCAGGCGTGTTCAGAGCACAAGACTATCCTGTACACTAATCTTCGTCCAAATACAAATTTATTGGGTGTAAAATTGAGAAAAACAAATTTGGTCGATCTGTCGTGGAACGCACCATCTGTTACTAGCTTATGGTAGATCACGCTGCTCCGCCCGTGAGGTTTAGCTGGGGCCTTATGGTAGATCACGCTGCTCCGTCCGTGAGGTTTAGCTGGGGCCTTATGGTAGGTCACGCTGCTCCGCCCGTGAGGTTTAGCTGGGGCCTTATGGTAGATCACGCTGCTCCGCATGCCGGGGACGAGTGGTCTGGGGGTAAGATGCTCGTCTCGCAATCGAAAGATCGTGGGTTCGAATCTCACCTGTCGCTACTCTTCGCCCGCGACCAATCGGCGTGAGAGATTGGCGACGCTATATGACTCAACGGTCGACGTGCCGTAAAACCAATAACCAAACAACGCTGCTCCGCCCGTGAGGTTTAGCTGGGGCCTTATGACCTATGCTTGTGTTTGATACACATAACAATCCGATGCAGTTGGAATTAGAGCTATAATGTAAGGAACATATTCCCTACCTATAAATATTCCTGCCTACCCAAGGATGGTTCGCTGAATGCATTGGTGGCTAAGCCTTACATCTTAGTCTCTGACACGACGTAGGCATTTTCTACTATTGTATATCTAGTATCTAGTAGATAGTAAGTATTGTGACATGTTAGGCTCAACAGTCAATTCGCTTTCTAGAGAATGCAATCCCTATGTGATCCTCGACTACTAGCGGTGTTAGGTAGGTCACAAAAGCTGCAGTACATGCAGCTACAGTTGAGCGACCACAGTCCGCTTCCAATGTGGCTAAATTTATACCGTTGTGATCGATCAATTGAAAGTAATAAAGGGAGCGCATGATGGTTTTCAGTGTTATAGCTCTCCCGCGGCAGGGGTAATTAGCGCAAATGAACAGTCTGCGAACGTGCTGGCCACGGCATAGGCGAACTAAACTTAGAAATCACCCGGCAGCTCCTTCCAGACTCCTCAATCATACCAAATACAGACGATGTTGGTAAAACCAGTGAAGTAAACTCGCCTTAATATCTCAATAGGAATCTTAACAACGCCTACTGGACATCAGCTTCTAAACAGTGCCACCTATGCAACCTATTTGAAACATAATCCTTAAAACCACAGTGCAATACTTCTAATAGTCCATTTCCGCCCACATCCACAGCAGTGGCGTACCGAAGGGGGGAGGGGGGTGGGGCACTTGGGCAGTGTCTAGAGGGGCCCTCTTAGGGGGCACCCCCATGAGAGGTTGTGGATCCCCCAGAACGCACCGGGGTTCGGAACAATTGCTTGCAGCTCCATAAAAATATCCCTGGGACCCATAGAAAACAAATTGAAGCCCAAAAACGTCGCACAGGGACCCTGAAAATGACACTGGGGGCCACAAATCCGCACCAAAGAGCCTGAAATCCATATTGGGGGCACACAAATCCTTCCGCACCACCAAAATGACACTGAGGGTTCAAAAAAGTGGCAGCGGGCCCCTGAAAATACCGCTGGATCCCCCAAATAGTCGCGCCGAGGCCCCCGAAAAGTCGCTCCGGGGCCCTTGAAAATTACGCTGTGCACCAAAAAAAGACGGACCGGTCCCCTGAAAATCACGTTGGGACCCAAAAGAACGGGACCGGGCCCCTGGAAATCGCGCTAGGGCTCCGAACACATCGCTCCTGAAATTCACGCTAAGGGTCTTAAAAGTTCGCACCTGGACCACTGAAAATCACGCTTGGGGCTAAAAGAGTCGTGCCGGGGTCCTTGAAAATCAAGATGGGGGTCAAAAAAGTCGAGCTGGGTCCCTGAAAATCAGATTTGGGACCCAAAAGATCACGCCGGAACCCTGAAAATCGTGTTGGGCTCCCGAAATTCAGACCGGTGTCCTTTTAAATCACGTTCTGGGCCTCAAAAGTTCGCGCCTGGGCCCCTGAAAATCACGCCGGGGGTTAAAAAAAAGTCGCGCGGAGGTTTATGAAAATCACGACGGTGGTCCCAAAAGGTCGGGCCGGGGCCCCTGAAAATCATGCTAAGGTCTGGACAGGTCGCACCGGTGCCCCAAAAGTCCCATCGGGACCACACAAAAAATGAAACCGTGGCGACGAAAAAACAGTCCGGAAATGGAAAATCACTCTGGGTTCCCAGTTGGGATAGTCTTTTCTTATAGGTTGGAAAAAAATCAAGATTGTTTTTTTTTAAATCCTAAGAAGTTAATTTTTTCCCTTCAAAAACATGTCAGTCTATGTTAGGTTAGATAATGTTCGGTTTTGTAGTCACAAAATATTTGAGAAATAAGAATTCAATGCTCAATTTAAATATCAAATCAAATCAAATTCAAGTAAAAAATAATTTTATTTCTTGCATGAAAAGTTTGACTCGGTTAGGTTACATCATGTCACTTTGTTTCCTTCTTTTGACCATTATTTACTATGCTATATCATCCAACTCCAAGCTCTTTTTTAGTGTTATTCTGCCTGCCAACTTAAAAGTATGCATTTGTAGAGGAAATCAATGGTCGCATCATGTGAACTACCTTCGTAAACATTGTATTTGAAAAAGAAGTTCTAAGAAAACAAAAATGTATTTGAACTGCAAATTTGGTTCATCGAAGCTTACGCCATGCTTGGCTGAAAGGCGATGATGCTGTGTTTCCGCTCCAGTAACTATCACAATAATGCAATGCAATATCACATTAACTACTTAACTTTATGACACGGATTCTGATAGGAAACTCCTCGGAATCGGCGACCAAGGACGGGTTATTGCCACCTAGCGGTGGGAGGCCGAAGCTAATCCTGCCTAGGATATTGTTTGTTTCCATCGGCACATTCCCGCATTGGAGAGTAACGCGTCGTTTAGTTTCAGCTAATTTCCGCTTTTTGGAGAAGCTAGGAAGCCGTGATCCTGCTGCATGAAGCCCTGTGGCGGTAAGGAAATAATTATAAATATATATGCCTCCATTTCTTTGTTTCAGGGGACATTTAAACGCATGGTTTGGTGTACTACGTTTATGGCGCGTTGTGTGTGTTTTTGGAAGTAACTTATGCGTTTTGGATCAAGTAAAGCATGTAATTCTCCATTGCATTGCCCAGTTATTTACTCTAAATCACGTGAAAATCTGAATCAGTGGTATTTAGTCTGTTTGAGCTTTTGTCTGGCTTGAAGCATTGGTCAAAGAGGGCGCCGTAAATGTACCCATTTTCACCTTCATATGCAGCTCTGAAACTAAGGGTTTTGTCTGGAGGATGTCCGATTTGAGGCTGTGGAGCAGTCTGAAGGAGGAATTGTCTGACACAAAATATTGCAATCTTTATCTAA
This sequence comes from Ashinkailepas kermadecensis, assembly GCA_034440615.1. Lineage (NCBI taxonomy): Eukaryota > Metazoa > Arthropoda > Thecostraca > Neolepadidae > Ashinkailepas > Ashinkailepas kermadecensis. The sequence continues at coordinate 229,645 of JAOTOM010005061.1, forward strand.
GGTACATGGCTCAATATTTTGAAAGGTTACCAAGGTTTTGGGTTGGTGATATGTGTCATGTATTCAAAAGTCATGCAGGCTTGTCATAATGATTTAGTAAGAAAAAGTAATTATGGGGTACAAATGTTAAATGCTATTGCTATACCTGCACACAGTACATGTTTCTTTCTGCCTATGTTGATTTGGTTTGTAAGTAATTATATATTTGCATTTTTGCCATTTAACCTACAACCTTCCACCACCATTTTTAGGCACGTGCTCATGATACATATATTTGCTTATTTTTCATTATTGTATGCTATCTTGTCCATCATATATATGATATATCATATGCTTGTATGTCATGTTAGGTAGGAAGACCACCATTTCCTGTTGCAAATGCCTTCCCATGATTTTGCATTCCATCTCTTACGTGGAAGGGTGGGGCATTCCACGACAGATCGACAAGGGCCCGGTACCCTCATCTCTCAGATCTTGACCAAAATTGTTCTATGTGGTTATCCTATGCCCTGAATCCACCTGTGCAAATTTTACTTCGATCAGGTAAACGGTTCAGGAGTTATAGCCTGGGACATTTCTGGAAGGTCACTCTGCATAGTTATGCTCGGTGGCCGATAACTATGTTAACACGAGCACTGGAGGGGGGCGCGAAATCCGCCCACCCCTCTGGTTTTTCGTATGTTACTCCAGATTTTACTGGTCGATATACGCCATTTTACGTACCTGCTTAGAAATGTACGGCGCGTCGTTTAAAGCAAGAAAAATGGAAATCAGTCGAAACATTTTCGGGTTAAAGTCCGTTGAAATCAAAACATTTCGTAGCGCCAGACCACAAAAATCGGCGCTGATGCGCTTCCCGTATATTAGCAAAAGGGAAGTGTTCTTGGAAACACTATCGACTTGCTTGATGTATATTGTTATGCTATATAGTTTCAAGGCCATGTTAGGTCACCGAGGTCAAGTCAGGTCAAGTTCATGACAGGTTAATGGAACCAAACTCGGTCAACTGGAATGCTGTCATAAATGCAAATGACTGTCATGCGATTGATGTCACTTTGCATGTTACTCCCTACACATCCTGAAAACTACTGTTTGTCATTGTGTACCTAAGCGTTCCCATGCTTTATTCATGTATTTCACTCCTTTCTTCGCGAAGCCGATTGCGCCGAGCCGCCCGACGGAGCAGTCCGGCGGACGACCCGGTTCCGGTAACTGGAACAGGTAACTGACCTGATAGAGTGCTGCTATATAGGTGACCTGAGGTCAAATTCCGGGTCTAGCATCTGTATTACATCATTAGTAATGTCAAATACACCATTGATGCCCATTTTGGAGCATTTAAACACAATCACAGCGATCCATAACAATGACAAGCCAAGCCACGCAAAACAAGACAATTTTGACATATGTGACCTGATTTGACCTGGAAGATATTGATCTAAGGTCATGAAATTTGCACACAAGAGAGCTCACTACCGTACCCATCCACCCTGAGAATTTCGTTACTCCAGCTTTAATAGGAGCCGAGATCTTATGGGGGCGGAATCCGCCCCCCCTCCAGTGCTCGTATTTTTCAGAGGCCCTCCAGGGCGCGTGTTAAATATCATTCAAAATATAAATATCCGGACATTTTTGAATTCGCAAAGGTCAAAAGAATCCAATTTCGACAATATTTTTATATGTGATAAATGATTAAAAAGTTATCCCATGACGTCAGGTCATGTGACCTCCGGTGACCTCGATGCCCGTGAACATATGCTTTTTAAAATTGATAGGATGGAAGAACCATATTTTGCTTGACATGTCGCAAATAAAAACATAGCGCTTTTGTTACAAATGCTCGCTTGGAGAGTGTACATTTTGCCACGTTTCAAGCTTTTCGTAGAATGAGCTTCTAACTCGGCCGGGCCGGGCTGTCGGCGGAGCCCAAGCCGAGAAAGGAACCCTGACCTGATGGACTGGGTCCAAGCGTTTGAAAAGGGTCCTCCGGCTTGTCGGAAAAAGCTCTGGATCGTCAAACAGGGCCCATGAAATGACGAACGGGGTCCTAATTCCCGAAGAGGACCTTTGGCTGTCAGAAAAGGCCCTTTGGCCGACGGATGTAGCCCAAGCCGTACAAAGCACCTGGCCTGACAGAGGAGGCTCTGGATCATTAAGGAGGATCATTAAGGAGGATTAAGCCAACAGGGAATTTTTAGCTCGGGGGGGGGGCTTTGGTCAACCATTAGGGGCAGGTCTCAACATCAGAAGAATCCTAGTCCAGTCCTCTCTGACTCTCATGAGGTCCTCTGCATCATTCAGGGTCTTCTCCTGCTTGTAGGGCCCGTCACAGTTATCAATAGTCATGCATAGCTCTCAACTCGGGGAATTTCGGATCCGAGATGGGCCCTCACTTCCTCTTCAGCTCTCAGGGTCCTGTTCATCCCTCAGGGGCCTTTTCAAACCAAAAGAGCATCTCAGCCTTCTCAGACCCTCACGTGCCCTGTTTATTCCTCAGTTGTTAGAGGCCATTTCCACCTGAAACTGCTCTTTCGAGCTGATATAGGCATTCCAGCTCTCGTGCGGATCCTCTTCTGTCTTCAAGGCCCTTGCTAGCCCTGATACTGGACGTCTTCAGGTCTCAAGGACACTTTCCACACAAGCTATTAGATGCATTTAAACTTGTTCTCGTTTATATTTCCATGCCGTCAAGCTTTTTCGATGGGGTGTCATTTGCATCTCCTAGCCAGGATTAGTTATCCGATCGTCCGATATATGTTGCTAGTATAGGTCGGTGGTCGCAAACATCAAAGTGCCGAACGAGAGTCTCCGATCCGTTTACTATTATTCGTGCTTGTGATATCTATCCACCGGAACAGAAAACGATTATTGTGTTTGCCACTTCATGGATACAAAATTACATAGTGTTTCATGCTATCTGAGGCAGCATCTGTTTCAAGATGTGACAGCCTTGTGGTGTTTCATATTTTGCAGATGACAAGCTGGACACTTTTTCACCTCTGGAATGATCAGCGAAGTGACGCATTAAAAAAAATCAGCAAGGTGGTCTCAAGAAAACGAAGGCACGTTCCCGCATGTGTGTCGGATCAGTTCAAAGAGCGCTGAGCAGCAGGACCACAAGAGCGCCGATCTCGAGAGCAACTCCAACCTCGACTAGAAGGGCGCAAATTTCATCACATAACGATAAACAGACCTTCGGCGCATCATCGACGTCCATGATCTGGGCAACATGGCACCTTCGGCAATGGGTGCATTATTGACCCAGGACATGAACTCTGCCATGGCCTATGCAGGGAGCAGAACTTCGGCTAGCATGTTTACTGGATGGGCAAGTGTTCCTCAAGTCGGCCACCCACTGGGTCGAGTTTATCCACTCACTGGGTCGATTTTATCCACCCAGCTAACATTTGCAAAATAATAAGGAAGATGGAAAGCATAGGCACCCGTCCTTGACGGTCAGGCACTTCGCCAATGCGGGTGGTTTTCGACACAACCGTGTGCTTTGAAAATATATAGGCATCCTCTTGGACCAATGTTGTGTGTCCAACTGACGAATGCAAAGCAGGAACGGTATACACCAGTCCCTCTCACTCCCATAGACCAGTCCCTCTCACTCCCATAGACCAGTCCCTCTCACTCCATGGCTGCAAGGCCGGTCACGTGATGACCGCAAACGCGACCTCTTGCCCTTGAACACTGGCCTGTGGTCATCATCCTGGGAGGCTGCCACGGAAGGTCTGAAGGTGAAGCGGCACAGTATACCATCTCAATAATGGGTTGTGATTCATCGTGTACGAAATACACAGCATGTGTAATAGTTTGCTGCTTCTGTATTATTTTACGGGTCTCTGTGGCTATCCTAAGATGTCGAGATTTCTGATATTTCTCCGTCCCCTATATCTCAAATGGTAAATTACACCTTCGTCGCCATTCTACTAAGTAGGTACGTGTCTGTGAAATAGGCGATAGAGTCTTGAAATAACAAGTCATGTATGGTATAAAAGAAGGTATCTTATCACCCATATAGTAAAAATAGGCAAGGAAAGAATTATTCCCCGTCAAAACAATAGCTGGGAAGCGACACAGTCTATGCTCCCAGTCACTGTCCATGTAAAGCCTTTTCGGGACATAATTCAGTAACACGGTGTACCATTGCCATAATGTCTTACAAGACACAACAGAATGTCACTTACTCGAGAAAATGCCTGAAGATAACGCACGAAGAAAAATATATCGTCGCACACACTACCATGAATCATCCAGACCAGCAGTACGAAGACATGTGAGCTAGCCTGAATACATCTATTGGATTAGCCAAGGGAGAGAGAGAGAGAGAGAGCCATATCTGGACATGAGAGCACTCAGCGCTAATGCATGGCCAAACCCGGGAAACTTTTCTTTCTAGCAGATTACGCAACCAATATGCCAACCAGCTGGTCGTACTTGGCGATAACTGCTGTATTACCTTCACTATCTAGAGGAATACATAATCAATCAAATTCCTCAAAATATAACTAAAGATAGTTTCCTCTTGAATTGCTGTAGCATTCTATGACAGCGATTAGGTTAGCACATGCAGTTCATTTTAGAAACATTGGGATTCAATCACGTTATTTGGAAGATTTTGTTTGTGCTACTCCAGGAAAAAAATCCTGTGGAGTGGAGTGGAAATGGAGGAGGCGGGAGTGAACTGCGGATTTTTTTTCCGAACCTAACTTTGGGTGGGCACAAGTTAGCGTTGTAGTGGCACAGTTCAGCATTGGAATGTTGCGGATCTCTCCAAAAGCATACAAACCGAATCCTATGTATCCGAGTGCTAGGTGAATAAAATAGGTAAATTAGAGGCAGTTGCGTACCAAGGATTGGCTCCAGGAGGAGAACGGATTTGGAGGGGGCCCACCTAGGCCATTTAGAAAAGATCCCAGATTTCGACAAATTATTTTTTCAAAGGGGCCCATTTTATATTTTAAAATATAATATTTGCTGACCAACTTAATTGTCCTGTGCAGGGGCCGATCTACCACCATCGTTTATGAGCCACTGGATTTCAATCTTGACTCCCCCATCGTGTTCGAAGGTTTTTCTTTTGGTATCCCTTGACAAATGACCTCACACTGCTGAAATTACACCTGTGCAAATCAATTAAAAATACACAAATTTCAAATTTCAAGCAATTCAGTTAATAACGCCCGGTCGCCAAAACGCCAACGTTCGTGCACGTGTGCACCCGCCTTGCCCATTCGATGCATTCACCACACTTCGTGCCATTCTCCGGTTTCTGCTAGGCTCGTATGCATTGCTAATTGCTGCCACATGATAGTCTTGTGCCATAATTGACGTCTGTAATTCTTGGTATGGGGATTCGCTGGGAAAATTCGATTAATTTAATTCCTATATTTTTTTCCCACATTTTCTGGTAGTTAAGAATTCCGGATACCAGCTGAGCTTTGATGTACCTCATCTGTTTGCTTAAATACTCTCCCAGATTGGTTACCTAACCGAGGCCCTAGCTAGGTGTTGTTATTTTTTGACGCGTTGCATTTTTATTCGTCTACGGATGCATTTTATGTCACCAGCCAATATTTAGTTGGGGCCCGGCACGTTTTTGAGACCCAGAAAAACATTTTTTAGAGTTTGTTTTTGTTTGTTTTGTGCACCGACGATATTTTTTAGGTACCGGTGATTTGAGGTACCGTGATTTTCTTGGGTCCAGCTCGTTTTTGGGGGGCTGGACTCAAGAAGCCAATCGTGATCTTCAAGGATCCCGGCACGACATTTTTTATTTCCAGCGTGATTTTCAATGGCCCAGGTGCGAACGTTTGAGGCCCGTGCTTGATTTTTAGTGGCCCTGGTCCCACTTTTAGGGGCCAAAACGCGATTTTCAGGGACCCCGACCCGACCTTTTGGGTCCCAGCCTGATTTTCAGGGACCTGGCCCGTCTTTTTGGCTCCAGCGTGATTTCCATGGGCCCCGGCCCAACTTTTGAAGCCCCAACGTGATTTGTATGCACCCAGTCGACTTTTCTTGATTCCGTAGCCAATTTGTTGGGGGCCCAGCGGAATTGTCAGGGGCCCTGGTCCAAATTTTTGTAGCCCCCAGCGTCATTTTTTGGGCCCAGGAACGAAGTTTGGGCCCCCAATGTCATTTTCAGGGCCATGGTGCGAGGTGCGATTTTGGGGGCCCATCGTCATTTTCAGGGTCCCCTGCGCGACGTTTTGGGCCCCCAATGTGATTTTTAGGGGCCCGGTGCGATTTTGGGGGAGCCTGTGGATTTAGGGAACGCATTTTTTTCCGAACCTCGGCGCGATTCTTGGGGGTCCCAACCTATCAGGGGGGAGGCAACTGACCTTAATGGCCCCCTTCTGTACGCCACTGATTAAGAAGAAGTAAAGCGCAAGTCAAAAGAAGCAACTAGAGAAGGTTGAATATCATGTAAACGTGCTAGAATGGAGGTTTCCTTTAAGTACGCGGAAACAACCTCCATTGAATGTCCGTTAAATTAGCAACAGCCACAGCAAACGGCTCCAGCAGGCAGCTCCAGCAGGCAGCTCCAGCAGGCAGCTTCAGCAGACAGCTCCAGCAGGCAGCTCCAGCAGACGGCTTCAGCAGGCAGCTCCAGCAGGCAGCTCCAGCAGGCAGCTCCAGCAGGCAGCTCCAGCAGGCAGCTTCAGTAACGCGCAACTATGCAAACTAAATTATACACACAGGTCACATTTGTGTAGCTATAAATGATAAGGAATTGAAAAATAAGTAACAGATGAATGCACAACTATATACATTTACTCCATGGAATTAATTTAGTGACAATCGGTACTTGTTGCTGGAACCGTGGTATGCAACAGCAACAATGGAGGATTGTAACTAAATTCATGTCATGGAGTATATTTTATATTGTCATGCATTCATCTGTGACTTGCTTCTCAATACCTTATGACATGTACAGCTACAGAAATATGCCCTACAACATTCATTTAGCTGGCATGGTTATGTCTTGCTGGAGCTGTCCGCTGGAGCCGTCTGTTGTGGCTGTTGCTAACTTCACGGACATTTCCATTGACCGAAAAACTCAGCTTCTTACACTTCAAAGGAATTATGCTTTTTACGCTTTGGTTAAGAAGCACCGATAGGTGGGCACGATCCTGGGTAAGCAGCACGAGTGCGTAGCTAGTTCTTGCCACCCTGCCATCGGTTAACCGCTTCCCTTGGATGTCTACATCAAACACAAGAAAACTGGCACAATTCATTGTTCTTTCTCCCCGATATGCACCCAGAAAACATACGCTGCAATATATTGCAGCTGAAGTGCGGAACACTATCCATCATGTCTATCACACTAAAAAAAATTGCAATGTCCAGTTGGAAAGAGTGTGCAAAACAATTTCTTCATCACTGCGAAAACAGAAAACACTAGTAACTTTACACTAGCCCTACCAAGTAGTCCTCAGAGACTAAATACGATGAAATAAATCAATACATTAATACATTCGATAACATAATTGCAATGATGACCAGTCGTCCAAGTGAAAGGAACGCAGCTGAACGGAACAACAAGCCATCTAATTAAATTACCTCTCTCGCTCTCTCGCTCGCTCTCTCTCTCTCTCTGTCTCTATCTCTGTCTTTCTCTCTCTCTCTCTCCCACTCTGTCTCTCTCTCTCTCTCTCTCTCTCTCTCTCTCTCTCTCGCTCTCTGTCACTCTATACTGGAACCAATCGCTTATTGGGATCTGCCTTTTCTAATCGTGGCGCCCGCTATCGGCTTCGTAGAGTCAGAACACCCCCCCCCCCCCCGCTCCTCCTCCGGTAAAGTTACCTATGCCGTCGAGTGTTCGCCTCCGATGCAGATGAAGTATTCTGAACCACCAATGAAATAGAGTATTTTTGCATTTGGCATGACATGGCTTTGATTGGCATGCCAGACGCCTATGGTCGCCTGATCTTTAAATGCACAAGAGCCGTCATCAATGGTTCCTTGTGCAGGAGCCGCACCAGCGTGCATTTGATTCCCGGTGGATTCGACTTCAGAATTACAAATTGTCGTTGATGAGAAGATTCGTTGAGTTCTTTGATGTCGCTGCGGCAGTTGCCGTGCATTCAGTTCGCGGTTTGACATCAATCAGCTACCTCGTAGGTGCATTATTCATGTTAACGGTTTGGTGATTACCCGAACTGAATTGTGATAATGCGCTGCGCAGGCCATTCTTGCGGCATGCGTCATCCCAGGACGATGTCCACCGATATAATAATGCCCTGCGCAGGCCATTCTTGCGACATGGGTCATCCCAGGACGATGTCCTCCGCTGTGGGCCTGAGTGTGCAGACAGGGGCGAGCAGCCGCACTGCTGTCTGTGGACCTGTGATCTGACCTGTGATCCGCTGTGGGCCTCAGTGTGCATACAGAAGCGAGCAGCCGCACTGCTGTCTGTGGACCTGTGATCCGCTGTGGGCCTGAGTGTGCAGACAGAGGCGAGCAGCCGCACTGCTGTCTGTGGACCTGTGATCTGCGTCTACCCTAGTCATATCATTTGCGCGTGATGGAACCCGAGTCCTAAGCATTCCTTTACAAAAAAAATATTCAGGAACGCGAGGCAGATCCAACACAGGATTGCATACTGTCAAGGGCCGTGTATTGACGCTGTCAATTGATTGGACGCTTCCTAATCTGCTGCCCTCGAACTATCGGGATAGAGAAAATATTGCCCCACCCCTCTCCTCCCTAATATTGTTTTAGAATAACTATTGAGCTGTTGACGATATTCACTTTAAATTTTGACCACCTTTCTATAATGGACAAGTTTCATGTCGGGACAAACCGTATTTTTTCAAGTTTCACTACTGATTTATAATTCTAAAGACGATGGTGGCATGCATTTATTTTTTAAAAGTCCTTAAAGAGCTTAAATAATCCTAAAATCACTTCAGAATGCCTTGCTTTGTGATTGGTCAACACATCTGTGACGTCACGTATGTCGAGGGTAGCGAAGGTCCACTGCCGGCCATTCGATTTTTCATATAGGACGCCGCCGAGGTTGGATTAATCGTGACTGTTTTAGCTTAAATGGCATCCGACCGTCGGGTGACTTAGATATCCCGGCAGGTTGTTCGGGCTCTTGTCAAAAGGCACCCATCTCGGTATACCGGTGTGCCTCCAGAGCACTTCTATATCGTTGGTCTATTAGCCAATATGATTCAATATATAAACAGAGGTCAGGCTTGACAACGGAAGATTTAGTGTCTGGCACTGATGCGCATAAGATTAGACATGCCGAGTCACCTGCTCGCCGATCTGTTCGGTGTGAGCACTGGTTGCGTATCCAGGCTGCTAGCTCTTGTCGTGCCTTTGCTTGGGAGTTGTTTAAACGAATTGGTTGCTTCGCCAGAACAGCAACCGATCCATGATAATCTGCCTCATGCATTTATGGCACATTTTTCGTCTTGTGAAAGCATTATTGACTGCTTCGAGATCCAAATTTAAAAGCCGGCTCACGCGGTCGCGCAGAGCATGTCATGGCCAGAGTACAAAACATGCAATAGTGTAAAATATCTCATTTTTGCTACCCCTGACGGGCTGATCAACCTTGTATCGGATGGCAAACCAGGGCGCGTCAGTGACATGGACATCGTGTGCAGTTCAGAATACCTGGACTGTCTGCGCAACGGTGCAACAGTTTTAGCAGATAGAGGTTTCAAGGAGTTGGAGAGCGAGGCAGCAAAACGCGGCTGTTCATCAGTCCGGCCAGCAAGCGTTCGAAAGGATGAAACCCAGTTTAGTGCCACAGGCACTCACCTTGTCCCCCATGACGTGATTCGGTTGAAAAACCTGGCGTAGAACTACCCGATCCAGACTTCACTGGGGGACGAGTGGTCTAGGGGTAAGATGCTCGTCTCACAATCGAAAGGTTGTGGGTTCGAGTCTCACCTGTCGCTACTCTTCGCCCGCGACCAATCGGCGTGAAAGATTGGCGACGCTAGATGACTCAACGGTCGACGTGTCGTAAAACCAATAACCAACCACCCTTACCAGACTTCACTGCGCGTCTCCGGCCTGGCCGCTTCGAGGCTCGACATATCTGACGTCATCACTACAAGTAGGTTTTTAAATCGAAGACAACACTTAACTGAAATCATTTAATTAAGTAGGAAATGCACCTCCGATGAGCAAAATACTTCAGTTTTGTATACGAAATATTACATACGTTTTTTGCAACAAAATACCCATTATGTGAAACTTGTCCATTGGACGGCGGATCGCTTGGAAGTGATTGCAATTCCAGGTCACGAACGGTAACTGACCTACCCGAGGTCAAATCCAAAGTTTTTTTTTCTCGCGAAGCTGCAGGTATGATGACATTGTTTTGCATTGTCTCTCGGAACGACCCTTTGAGATATTGCTGCCAAACACATACAAGCGAACACATACCTGACACTTCGTGTAAAAACACAAAGATAGTTTTCGTTACCTGAGATCAGGTCGCGAGTTTACGTCACGTGAAATGTAGGATAATACATTAGTTTGTAGGAATTCGCCCCTAACTCGAAGAAAAAGATATATTTGTATATATATATATATATATATATATATATATATATATATATATATATATATATAAGCCACGTGTGTTCTCTATCCGTCCATTCAATCTCGTACTGATATCAGGCAAGAAGTCAATAGGTGTCACAACATCCCCACCTACACTCCGGAAATCGTTGTACCTTGGGGATCATTTTTCAGAATTTGGAAGCTGCGTTAGTTTGGGTTCTGGGGTAGTATTCACGCTGAATTTAGATTCTGCATGCAGAATCACTGGCCAAATCCAAAGACAAGTGCGTTAGGGTCATCCATCAGTGATCACATGCTGAAGGCTGGTCTGACTGTCACTTAATAATATTCACTAGAACATGGAGGCTGCTGGATTACTAATGTGGGGAGTGTCAATAGGTATCACATTTGTACCATCTTGAGCTACGCTAACGAATCAATGAATACTGCGGTATACCACTTCACGCGAATCTCATTCGTCAAGAATATTATTCAGCTCTACGGATCGAAAACAACTCCGATTTATGTGCAATTTACAACTGATCATCTTCATCTGCATCTGGTGCGTGACCTTGCACTTTCAACTGCATTTGTATAGCATGATGTATTCTGCTGTATATATTCACCCGTATGGTATCATTAGACGCTTATTAATGAGTACCTTCGGATGACACTACACTTGACCTTAACAAATGGAGGATGTAGAGAACAAAACACTGCAAAACTGGGTGGAGGTAGTGCAGAACTCTGACCTTCCCATTTCAGAAATTACAGGGAGAAACTATGAGAGCCAGAGTATTGTGAACAGTTGTCATGCAAAGTAGAAGGATGCCGATATCCAACGCCGAAAACCGTATTTTTTAACGTTATCTTGATCAAAAGGTAGAAGGGGAAATTTGCTTCCTCCCCTCCCCCCCCAGCAGGAGTAATCGACCGACTAACGGCAGTATGCGGGTTAATTTGTGATTCCGTGTTCTGCAAATTATCGCAAAGCAGGTTGAATCCAGTGGTCTCTTATCAATGTGGCAGATACTTTTAATTGCTTGGGGAGAGACTGAAGAGGACTGAAGCATAAAAACGTCCCGGTTTCGTACAAACGCATTGACTGATGAATGGGGTTGCGCACTTAAAATTTTCTTGAAAGGAGGCTGTGCGCATAAACTTTTCTTATTAGGGTTCCAGGTACGATTCATGTTTTTTAGTTCGGAAGTAGCCACAGCTGTAATTAGGCTTCAATGCTCCACAGTTCTTGACAGTGGCGTTTGGTACAGGCGATACGTAGATTGTCTCAGGCGGACATCTGGCCTCATCTAAATCTAGCCCTGAACTCCGATACAAATATGGGAAGCTTATTTGTGTCTTCACTCCTCCTTCCCCCAAAAGAAATACATGCCATCCTCGGAACCCCGCACTTCGAACAGGATGTCGAGAAGTGGACTTTGTGGTATAAAGTAACTTTTTTTTCGTATCACAGACGAGTCGATAGAATAAACATGTTGGCATGGCATCGTGCTTCGATGATGATATCCACCCTCCGAAAAAAGGAAGTGTGTATCGTCTTGCAAGAGCTTCAGGAACCCCTGAACATAACAATGCTTTAATACCCTGAACATAACAATGCTTTAATAGTGTTGGAAACATGGAGCTGCTTAAGGTACAATACACTAAGCAGCTTATGAGGAATTCAATTAAATTATTAAAATACTCTGATGTGTACTGACCGCACTGATTGCAGTCAGTGCGACTGCAAGGATCATGATGATATACCACAGTACTTTTGATATGACCTATGCCTTGACATTGGAAATTATATAATAAAATACTATTTTTTGATGATATTTTACAAGTTCAAGGAGAAGGTCAAATAAAATATCACTATGATAAAGCATTTTAATGTCTATTGAATATCAGTACTTCTCAATGGGCATGCTGAATGCTTCTAAACTGATTTTTCAATAATCAGTGGCTATGGTTCACGCCATAGCGAAGGAAGCATAAACTGGAGTTAATGGTTATCCTACACGGAGCAATGCACGCACTTCACTGGTGCGTGTCCAGTGTCGGTCGAATGTCGGCCTGCTCTCAAGTCCAGTCCTGATTGCTTTCACACTTCAGCTATGTGCTGCAGTGCTACATACAAAAACCTACATGGAGGGGAGGGAGATGGGACAACTTGTGCTCCCCTCTCACATTATAATTAATCGACATCCTGGAACTAAGATAGATACTCATACTTCCGATAACGGACCGAAATGCAAGCCATTCGACTTTACTTTTGTTTGTGGGATAATAAAGCTTATGATATGGTCTACAAACCCGCATTACTTTTCAAAATTCATCAACTCGGTTTCAAAGGACACTTAGCTCATTATTTAATAGGTCTTCTATCTGGTAGCCGTTCTTTTCACCTCAGATGTCGATCATCAATCTCCACTCAGCATATTATGCAGAACGGACTGCCACAGGGAAGCTGCATATCACCAGTTTTATTTAACATCATCATTAATGACCTTTTCGCTGACATGCCTGCAAATGTAACATTTTCTCTTTTCGCGGACGATAGTGCAATTTGGTGATCAGACAAAGATTACGAAAATTGTTTGATTCGGCTTCAAAACGCCCTTGACAGAGTACATCAATGGTCCATCAAATACGGTTTCAATTTTTCGGCCCCCAAATCTGCAACCATGATTTTTAGCAAATGCACTCCCTGCCAAAACCCAGATACACAACTTTACCTTGGACAAAATGACATACCTTTTGTACATTCAATTAAAGTTCCTGGTGTAATCTTTGATCGTAGGCTTTCCAAGCATCAACACATGAAACACATACAGAACAAATGTTTTCGCCGACTAAATCTATTTCGCTGCATTACTTCCACCTCCTTAGGAGCCGATCATCACACCCTTTTACAACTATATAAATCCTTAGTACTCCCCATCATTGAATATGACTCAGTAGTTTATGCTGGTGCCAGCCCATCCTCTTTACACATTTTAGACACAATTCAAAATAAATTTATCCGTATCGCACTTGGTGCAATGACCACTTCACCCATTATTTCTTTACAAGCAGAATCGAGAATTCCTCCGCTAGCCCTCCGTAGAATGTAGCAAACACTTAGGTACGTCTCCAAAATTCAATTTCACGCAAACCACCCCACACACGCGTCTTTACAAATTCTCCCAAATTTACATCATGATTATTTAGGTCCAGCCGAAAGGCGAACTGGTCTCACTATAGCTTCTCGGGTAAAAACATTTTCTGAACAACTTCACTTCACTATTCCACCCATTACTTCTCTTTCTCCACCAACTACACCACCGTGGCAGATAGCCGAACGACACATTTTCTATCTCACCACGACTCCAAAATCACAGCTTTGTCCGGAATATATCAAACAAAAATTTCACCAAATTCGGTCTCGTTATTACCATGTTCCTTTCGTTTTTACAGACGGTTCGAAAGAAGCTAACCTTACAGGAAATGCCGTAGTTTCTGGAACATACAAAAAACAACATCGCTTACCAAACGGAACATCAATTTTCATCGCAGAATTACATGTCATCCTCATAGCCCTCCGTTATATTCGCAACCGTTTTCTCTGTCACCCCATGCGCAGCGTCATCATTTGTTCCGACTCCAAATCTGTTTTACAATCTCTTTCGTCACTTTCTTTTTCACATCATTGCCATACTTATATTTATGAATCACTACAAACACTTCATCTGATGGGCGTGAAGGTCCGTTTCCTGTGGGTGCCCAGTCACTGCGGCGTCCCAGGAAACGAGGAAGCAGATCATCTCGCAAAACAATCATTACAATTACCACACATCACAGAAATTAAACCACATTTTGACACCATTAAATCAACAATACGACAGAACATTTGACATTTGTGGAACCAAACCTGGACACAAAGTACAAACTATACACAATTACGAAGCATTAAACCAGTCATCAATATTCGGACGCCATCGTTTCCAATCAACCGCCACGAAGAAAAAGTTCTATCGCGCATCCGCATGGGAGACACTTACCTCACACATATATTTATTTATTCTGCTTCACCTCGGCCTTCATGCCCATCATGTAACACTCATATTACAGTCCCACATATATTACTACACTGCCCGCAATACCCTGGTCCTAGAAAACAACTTATCGATTACTGCCACACACACATCATTCCATTCTCTTTGCCCTCATTGTTGGGGGACGATCATCCATTTCTTATCACGCTACTTTTCAATTTTATCCGAGAAACCAAATTGTTCCAGGATTTATAGAATGTCTTTTGCGATTTAATTACATATTCATTTGATATAAACGGCGCGAAATGGCCTGAGTAGGCCGAAGCGCCTAATCCAACAAAACAGAAACAGAATTGTTTGTGGGAAGTGTTATTACACTTAAAGTGCCGTCTCCATTGTTCTCATTGCCGGAATGTAGCGGTACCAAAAACGCACCGCTGTTCTGTATCCTCGTTTTACCACTATCACCATTAAACCATAGTCTAAAATGGGCAGAACTGGGGCTGAGAGAGGCGTCGAAGACCGGTCAAACCAACTGGCAGGAGGCCGTGTCTAATCACTGCACATGCTTTGTCGATGTCGATTCCGACCAGGATATTTCAGCTGCAGAAGCGCGGCTGGAACGACTCCGCTGCAAGATTACGACGCTCAGACACTCATTAATGCAGCCACGCAAACAATCTATCCGCGTCATCAGTGACGCACGCATTCGGCAGGCCAATCAGGGAAAATTCCCGGTGATTTAGGCGGGAGCTGCCACATTACAAATGTATATATATATATATATATATATATATATATATACCTTGGCATAATGCTTCTAGCATAATTACCAGAAAATTCATTCTTATTTGGACAGCCATCGATTCCCCAGCAGAATGATAGGCTTCCTAGGCAGATGGACTGGACTGGAGACATTGTCTCATATTGAGCAGAAGAGGGTGCACATCAAATAGACATGGGTCGTATACTATGTCAAGCTATGTATTATTAAGTGCAGCCACCACCGGGAACTGCTACCCGCTGGGATACAGATGCTGGCTGTAGCAAGGGTAGCGCTGACCATTACATATTTCACCGGGCGTCAGGATGACCGTTTATTATCGCAGTGCCCCGAGTATTGATCTTCCCTTAGCGTTCACGAGTAAGAGAGAGAGAGAGAGAGAGAGAGAGAGAGAGAGAGAGAGAGAGAGAGAGAGAGAGAGAGAGAGAGAGAGAGAGAGAGAGAGAGAGATAGAGATAGAGATAGAGATAGAGATAGAGATAGAGATAGAGATAGAGATAGAGATAGAGATAGAGATAGAGATAGAGATAGAGATAGAGATAGAGATAGAGATAGAGATAGAGATAGAGATAGAGATAGAGATAGAGATAGAGATAGAGATAGAGATAGAGATAGAGATAGAGATAGAGATAGAGATAGAGATAGAGATAGAGATAGAGATAGAGATAGAGATAGAGATAGAGATAGAGATAGAGATAGAGATAGAGATAGAGATAGAGATAGAGATAGAGATAGAGTAGAGAGAGAGAGAGAGATAGAGATAGAGATAGAGATAGAGATAGAGAGAGAGATAGAGAGAGAGAGAGAGAGAGAGAGAGAGAGAGAGAGAGAGAGAGAGAGTATAATAATCGGATTCAAATCATAGAATTGAAATCATATAATTCAAATCGGAATTCCTGCACCAAAAGCCGTTACCAGCTACGCTACAGGAAACTCACTTTCGAGACTGTAACTCCATTTTGAACAAAAATCCAAGTTACATTTGGCATGTCGATAACGAAAACGGCCTACACCGGAAATTGGGCGCAGCCATACTTATCGCTAACAGCGTACCACAAAATTGCCAATTGCCAACCCACAGTCATCTCACTATAAATTTAGCTGTCATCTGCAACCCCTACACCACAGGAGCTGAGCGACTTGCGGCTTTAGGCTCCTCTACCAGTTCTAATTATGGGAGACTTTAATGCTAAGCACCCCTCCTGGGGAAGCGATCGGACGGACACTAGAGGTCGCGAAATCCACAAGTTTATTTTGGATCACAACTTAGTACTTCTAAACACTGGCGGATCCAGGGGGGGGGGGGCATTCCGGCCATGCCCCCCCCAAGCGCTTCAAAGGGGGGGGCATAGTGTCTTTTGCCCCCCCCCCCCTAAACCAACAAAAGTAAACTGAATTAAAATGCGGTAACCTTTGCTGAGTTTAAAAAATAGCGTTCCGGGTGAAATCATCTCCAATTTTAAAGGTATTTTGTTATAATTGTTTGGAAGCACAATATGGTAGGATAGTAGATTCTGACACATCGAGGGTTCTATGCTGTTGAAGTTCTGCTTACAGCAAGAGATGACGAAATTAGCAGTTTCCTTATTCCTTCGTCAGATAGGTTCATGAAGTTAGTTTAGCCAGTAACGGGCAAGCGGACCCAGTGAGCCAGATTTCGAAAGCGGAATTTGAACAGGATGTTTTGTGCGAGTGACCAGTTGAGCCCAGTTGAGCAGCATGTTTCGTATGTTGGTGTTGGGGTTGCAAAGATGAAGAGACAGGCTATATTGACTGTTTTTTTTCTCAAGAAGAATAGCAAGAGGAGGTACACTGGCGGATCCAGATTCTGACACACATCGAAGGTTCCATGCTGCTCAAGTTCTGCTTACAGCAAGAGTCGACAAAATCGGATCCGCCAGTGTGTATACGTGCACGAACGTTGACGTGGTACAAGACGTTGAACGTGAACGTGAACGTTTTGGTAAACAAGAACAAAAATCCGGTGACATAGAAACGGTGGAGGTAGGCTGGGGCCCCTACACAGGCAATTATGTTGTCAAGTTGTATTTTATTTTTATTTTATTTTATTTTTTTCATGGGCCCCTTTGCCAAATAGTGGTCGAAATCCGGTGCTTTTAACCAAAAATAGTGGGAGAATAGGCACCCTCCAAATCCGTTCGACCCCACCCCTGACACAATTCCTACGTACGCCACTGGGAGGGGGAGGGGAGGGGCTGACGCCGAAAACCGAAAGTTGGCCCCCCCCCAAACCGGTGGGCTAGATCCACCAGTGCTTCTAAACACCGGGGCCGCCACCCACTATAATCCGACCTTAGGACGACCGGACAGTTGCATTAACTTGACGTGCTGCTTCTAACGATTAAGCTCAATATTTGACTAGTCAGTTTCATTCACGGGTTGACTTATTCCACTGATCAACAATGCTTTGACTGAAGACCTGTTGTCGCTTAACAGTCCTACGCCTTGATTCGTCTAACCTGAATTGATGACACCCATGTGATAGTCTAAATAGAGGGGCACCATTCAGATTTACCCGATCTAGCCCTTGAATGTTATACATCTCAATCATATCACCCCTTAATCTACAATACTTGAGTGAGTACATAGCCCATGCCATAGGCGTAGGAACGTCTCAAAAAGTGGGTGGGCCAAAGTCAACGGCACGGGCGCACCCAGGAATCTCGCAAAGTATCATTTGCTTCATGGTTGAGCACTTTTGGATAGAAAACCCGATACTTTTAATGGTGAACACACAACTTTCACCGCTAAGTGGGAGGGGGCAGACCCCCTGGGCGCGCATATGGGTAACAGCAACATGTGGTACTGAACAAGAACTATCAATGTAGCAGAAGTACTTTCAAATTCACACTTCTCGCTCAACCTGGAACTCTTTTCACCACTAATAAATTATTTTGTAATAATAGGTTTATCTTCCTGGTGCAAGTGAAACCATTAGTACCTATTACTGTTCAAATTTTGTTTCCTCAATTTCCGCTATGTGCGTGTGTGTGTGTGGGGGCGGGGTGCAAGCTCATTACAGCCTCACGAATGGGTATGTGGTGTGCCCTAGTTTCCATGATATAATACTATTTGCATGCAACGGCCAAATGATTAGTGGTTAGGGTAACCGGGAAGTAGAAAAGCCCCTAGGAAAACTTCCTTTCGGGACCTGTTCTGAATTTTCCGGTGCTCGGGTCGACTCGATGGAGTCCCTCTGTGATTTTTTGGGTAAACTTCTATTTTTTTTATAAGCCTCCTGCGTGATATTGTTGGGCCTCGGTATGATTCTTTTGGCTCACGGGGAATTTTTTCGGTGCTCCAACGCGCTTCTTTTCCGGGGCCCGATGCGTTCGTTGGGTTTTTGACGCAATTTTGTGGCCGCAGAGTGACTTTCCGGGTAGGAATTGATTTTTGTTAGGCTAGCTCCGACTTGTGGGGTTCGGCGCGACTTATGGGCCCCTAGTGTGTCATTTCCAAAGGCAGCGGCGCGACGTTTTTGGGTCTAAGTGCGATTTTTAGACCCTGTCGTCATTCATGGGATGCCTATCGCGAGTTGTAGTGGTCTCGACACGTCTTTGGGGGCCCAGCACGTTTTGGTTTCATTTGGAGCGATTGCTGGGACCCCGAAGTGATTTTCCATGTCCGGACTGGTTTTTTTTTCGTTGCCCCAGCTTCATTTATTGGGTGTTTCCGATGAGACTTTTAGGGCCCCGGTGCGACCTGCCGAGCCCCTAGAATATATAGAATATAATAGAACACCGCGCCCCGGCCCCT
Organism: Ashinkailepas kermadecensis; assembly: GCA_034440615.1. Classification (NCBI taxonomy): domain Eukaryota; kingdom Metazoa; phylum Arthropoda; class Thecostraca; family Neolepadidae; genus Ashinkailepas; species Ashinkailepas kermadecensis. The sequence goes on from JAOTOM010005061.1 coordinate 248,782, forward strand.
TTCAGGGGCCGGGGCGCGACTTTTTGGTACTTTCAGTCTCAGAATGATTTTCAGGGGCCCGGCCCGACTTTTTTGGACCCCTGTTGTGACTTTCAAGAAACCCGGCACGAGTTTTTTCGGCCCCCAGCGTGATTTTCGGGGCCCAGACGCGAACTTTTGTGGCCCCAGCGTGATTTTCAGGGGTCCAACCCGTCTTTTTGCGGCACCCATCGTGATTTTCAAGGACCACGGCCCGATTTTTGTGCTCCCAGTGTGACTAGCAGTGGCCCCGGCTCAGACGTTTTGGGGGCCCTAGTGTGATTATCAGGGCTCCGGCCCAAGCTTTTTGGTCCCAGCGTGATTTTGGGGGCTCGGCCAGTCTTTTGGAGCCCAACGTCATTTTCGGTGGGCCCCGGATATATTTTTTTTCGTACCCAGCGTGATTTCAAGAGGCCCGGCCCGACCTTTTAAGGCCTTAGCGTGATGTTCCGGGGCCCTGGCGCGACTTATCGGGGTCCCGGCGCGACGTTTTGGAGGCCCAGCGGTACTTTCAGGGGCCCGGTCCAACACTTTAGAGCCCTCAGCGCCATTTATAGGGTTCGAGAACGATTGTTGAGGCCCCAGTGTGATGTTTAGGGGCCTTGGTGGGATTTTGGAGCCCCAACCTCATTTTCAGGGACCTTAAGCGACTTTTTGGAGGCCCCAAAGTGATTCTTATGGGCCCCGGTGCAATTGCTGGGGACACCAACAGGATTTTTAGGAAGCCTAGCGCTATTTTTCCGAACCCCGGCGCGATTATTGGCGCCCATAACCTCTCATGGGGAGGGGGACTGATACAATGCCCCCCCCTTCGGTACGTCACTGCGTATGCCCCAATTATTTTATAGCTTAACAATGACGTCTATGGAGTACATCGCACAAAATCGACTTTGCTATGCCCATTTAACTGCTTGCACAACAAGTAGTGTTCAGAAATATACACCCTGCAATTGGCCTAAATTCATCCCATTATCTTCGGGGTTCTTAAATCTCAGCCTGGACGTACATATTACTGGACGATGAAAAGCCTTGCTGGCAGTCTCCGTTGTAGTGCGGTGTTTTAGTACTCTTAATCCAAATGTCTTCATTGAATAGATTCTGGCACCAGAGTCTTTGCTAAGCAGAGATGCCCACCATCTTACCGAACCATTTCTGTTGAACGACACAATTTGAATGAAATGTTTCATGTGCTGTCAATGCCATTACGCAGATACCCAGCTGAATATCCACTCGGGTCAGTTGCCATGCTCGTCACATCATCACTCTTCATATCACTCCTCATGTGACCTTGCCAGGTCGAATCACGAGCACCTAATGCTCTGGTGGTATTCTGAGCAGAGGCGAAAAAAGCCAACGACACGCCGACGCACGTCGGTGACAGCTAAAGGGACACGGAAGACTAATGAGACAGCCAAAGGCTGACATGTCTTTTTCTTTCCAAACTTGAAAACACTTTTATTTTTTAAATCAATCGTATCAGTCCATTTCTGGGCTAGTTTACATTAGAAGATGGCATATTTTATATAGTGGTAGCGTCCTTATGAGACAGCTGCTGGCTGAAAAAATCTGCGGTAGAAGTGGCGGCCTATGCTAAATACTCATAGACGTCGGCGGTATGCCGGTGAGACAGCAAGTGAGCTGTCTCATGCGGGACATTTGTGGCGCGTTGAACCTTATTGAATGACCTAGCCGAACGAAGTAGAATCGGGCCCTGGGAAAGCCCAGACATAAGACCCATCAGAAACTAACGGAATGTCGCAGCCCAGTGTCATCGAGCCTTGAAGGCAGTAACGGAAATAGTAGTCTATCATAAACAACCAACAGTGTCGCGTCAGCCGGTCACAGTTGTGGACCTAAGCACGGGTAATTAACATTTAACTTTGGGCCAGTAAGCCCTAAGCAGCGATCCGAGAAAGTAAGGCTTGCTGAATGTTCACATACCACTGGGAGGGAAAGAAATCGCGGGCCAAACATTTACATTTGTCCAAAAGTCGCGCTGGGGCCACCAAAATTCGCGTCGGTCCACCAGATTTCGCGGCAGGAAGGAAGGACGTCGCAATTAGCACCGTGCGACGGGAGACCTCAGCCTCCAGGACTCCGTCAACCCCGGGGGACGGACCGAGGGGGCGCGACTACCCCGATACAACTGAGCTGGAGGGCAGGACCGGGGAAGTTGTCCGACCTGCTCATAGTAGGGATAGTTGGTGTTGCAGGGCCAGGTGAAGGACATGGATGTTGACCTGGGATTGGCATTGGAATGGGAGCGTATGGATGGGAGGACGAGTGAGGCACTCTCAGTCTGGCCCTTCCTCGGCTTCCCGGTGGACTGGCCGCCAGATCCTTGGGGAACGCAATCCCCCCCACCACGGAAATGTGGTGCCTTGTCGGGGGGGGCTGAAAAGCTTTGCTAAAGTCCAAGTACACAACATCCATCCTGCTTTGATTGTCTACTTCTTTAGTTGCATACTCCATGAACTCCAATACGTTAGTTACACAAGATCTTCGAGATCGAAATCCATGTTTGGTATCTTTAGAAGGTTGTGCCCGTCTAGATCAGTCTGAATATTATGCTTGACCGTTTAATTATGCTTCATATTCCCATGAGCGGTTTGCACATATACCTGTGCATGTCGCTAGATCATTTGAAAAACGCTTGGTGACAATCCCGTATGATCAGCATTTTTTTCTTTCTAACAGTTTGCATGATGATTTCCCGTATCATCGAAGCATTCTGGCTGGTCGAGCAACACAAGAACTGCTATTTCGCCTCTATACATTTAGCATAAAATCGCATCCGCTACGGAGCCAAAGGGCGGTTTCAGTGGGGCACTGCTTCCTATTGCCAGACTGGGTGTCCGATAGTAACGAAACTGATGCCAGCTAATCGGTGAGCTGCACGTGTTCTATGTACTCTGCCGTTTTTATCATCGATATTGGCCGGGCATCAGCAGAATTTGTCCTCACCTTCCCCTTTGGTAGGGGAGGGGAATCAAAGCATGCTTTCATGAGTTTGGCACCAGTTGTTAAACTAGCGTCTATCGTTTCTGTTACTAGCTAACTAGCTAACTAGCTTCTGTTACTGGCTAACTAGCGTCTGTTGTTAAACTAGCGTCGATGATGTAGAGCAAGCTAAAACCTGCTCAAGAGAAGCATGTTCGTAATATAGTTGCGCTGAACCGTCAATACCTGACGAAGCGGAAGACCTCCTTCCGAGCAGTATTGCATGCAAAGTTTGAATGCATACGCAATGCACTTCCAAACTACACGTGCTCGCACGTGGAAGACGCGTGGGCATGGTATCGTGTCACCGGGCTCCAGTAGCGCAATCGGAATTTGTCTAAGGTATGGCCCGACGATAAACAGGGGGAAATATCAGAGGCATTTGGCGCGCTCCGCGCGTCGAAAATTTACTGCTTTGCGTGGTTGAAATATTATAATGTCTTCATTGCATTGCATCTAGTGTGGTTTTGGTTGCTAATGGGGAGGGGAATCGGGCCCCCTTGGCCGCGACTCTGGCGGGCACGGAGACAGCGGTGACAGCAAGAGGCCATATCATAACGTACAAGGTTCATTTACTACCAAAGTTCATAACGTACAAAGCTCACAACGTCCAAGGATCATAACGTACAAAAATCGAAATAAAGTCCAAAATGCATTGGATAGGGCGCGTTCACAATGCACAAAGTTCATAACGTCCAAAGTTCATTCAGGTCCAAGGATCATAAAGTACAAAAATAGTTTGTCTGTTGGCCGTTAGAGAAGCCAGCGAAACCCTGGCGGCGAAATCGTACGGCTGTGTCTCCACTTGCTGTCAACAGGTGGCAGTAGTGTGCGGTTATTGTCGCATCGCACCTGGCGTGAATGTGCTGCCAAGTGTGGTCTGGTGTTTTTTTTCAGGTTGTATTTGGACGTTTTGTCCAGTTTGAGTTAATTTAATGAAGCTTGTCCCCGAGTTCCTAATGCAATATTCTCTGTCAAAGCAACATTATTACTGTTGCATTGACAAAACCAAATACCGATATACATAAATAGGCGTTCCCTTTGTTGCACTCCTATTTATGGGTGTCTTTTTGTTGCACTCTAATATATGGAGCAACATTTGGCTCTTTCAGAGGTGTGCCCTCTTTAGCTTCGGTGAGTGAATGGGTATCTATCAGTTTTTGGTAAGCATTTGAAGGGAAATCAAAATATTTGTGTTTGGATGGTGTTGCCCCAGCATTACAAAGAGTAACAAGCATGCATCTCTGCGTTCGTGGATGATGTAGGTACCGGTAATCTTTTACTTTCTGCCGTAGCGTTGTTTACACTAGATATATAACCGAATGTGCCGCATATAGGCAAGGAATGTGGCACTGTTCCAATATACAACTGTATATTGTTTTGATGACGTCACAAACAGTCACAGTGATACGACTTATTCACCCATCGGGAAACCGGACGGTTTTACAACATTACATATGATTCAGGGCAGCGTGAAACCACCATGAAACAATCGAAGTGCCTCCAGATCATCAGGTCCTCTTCCAATAGATCCAGGGGTCATATTCTGGCGGCATTTCCACATGGGGATACCGAAAAGTGTATGAAGGCAGAAGGTAAAACAGAAGGTTATAGCATATTATGTATACGTTAGGGCAGCGTGAAACCACCATGAATCTATCGCAGGGGCTCCAGATCATCAGGACCTCTTCCCATAGATCCAGGGATCATATTCTGACGGTATTTCCACACGAGGATACCAGAAAGTGCACGACGGCAGAAAGTAAAAGAGAAGATAATACCACATTATGCATATGTTAGGGCACAAAGAAACCACCATGAAACCTTCGCAGTGGTTCCAGATCATCAGTGCCTCTTCCAATGACCATTTTCTGGCGGTATTTCCACATGGGAATGCCAAAAAGTGCATGGCGGCAGCAAGTAAAAGAGAAGGTTATATTATGTATACGTTACGGCAACGAGAAATCATCATGAAACCATCGTAGTGGCTCCAGATCATCAGACTCTCTTCCAATAGATCCAGGGATCATATTCTGGAGGTAGATAGATAGTAATACCAAAAATACCAGACCCACAAAAGTGTACGACGGCAGGAAGGAAGTAAAAAGGTTTGACACGATTATGTACGAATTGACATATCTCTCTATATATATACATATATATATATATACATGTATATATATATATATATATATATATATATATATATATATATATATATATATATATATATATATATATATATATATATATATATATATATATATATATATATATATATATATATATATATATATATATATATATATATATATATCTATATATATATATATATATATATAGATATGTATATATGTATATATATATATATATACATATATAGCTATATATATATATATATATATATATATATATATATATATATATGTATATATATATATAGAAACAGAATTGAATGCGACGGTGTCCACCGCATTCATCTTCTTCATATTCAAACTTTCTAGTCTTTGAACGAACGCATGGTCTGTGATGATCAGTAAGATGGTATAAAATATCTACAAGCGTTGCAATGATTAATACGGCTGGTATAATGTAAATAGTGTGGGAAGTCAGCATCGATGTGGAGCAAATCATGATTTGACGTTATGTTACTTTGTCGACGTTTCAACCAGCCTCGACCATCCTCAGGGCAACACAGTAGGAATCACGTAGATGCAATGCTAGCATAAATATTATTTGATGATATATCCAGTTTGAATTACAGCGCTTGCATTCTTTCTGGGGGCACGCTTCAAATCAAAAGGAAACGTATATGAATATTTCGTGAAATATGCTCATCAGACATGCAATGGTCAGAATGTAATGTACACAATACACAATGCAATGTAGTCATGCGCAGAGCACACCGCAAGCATGAAGAACACTCTGCACATATGCGGGCGGTAGGTGTGTAACACGAGTGAACACGAATACACACGAATAAGGGCCCACCACCTAACGACCAAGCAAACATAGATATTACGTTCCACTTTACGGCAATGGAAAGAGCAACAGCACAGCAACCGCAGCTACAGCAAGAAGCGTGCCCGCGTGCCGGCATTGTTAGTTTTCCAGAGCTCGGCAACCCTGGCCGTCGTCCCGTGGGAAACAGATATGCTGCGCAGTGGCGGATGCGGATCACGAATATACTGTTCAGACCTATTTGCATTCGATTTCACGGTTAGCTTAAAATGTTCGTTGCGCTGTGTTACTCACGCAATATTTGCATTTTTCCGCCTGCAATATGCTGGATAGTCATACGCCGCGCTGGTGACGCCATTGATCAGCTGTCTGGGAAAGGAACGAAGAAAGCGCAGGGTCTGTGGCGCGTCTAAGTCGCCGGTTCGCGCCACGAAGCGTGAGGGTGCCGCGCATGGGAATGTGAATCTAGCAGAAATGTAGGTAAGGACAAATGTACGTATGGCAGATGTACGTACGCGCAAAAGTGCGCATGGTATATGTACGTAAGCGCAGACGTACGAAAGCGAAAAAGTACATATTTAAAATGTACGTATGGCAGATGTACGTAAGAACAAATGCGCGTATGGCAAAGGTACATAAGCAAATGTACCTAAGCGCAAATGTATGTAAGCGCAAATGTACGTATGCGCAAATGTACGTATGCGTAAATGTACGTAAGTGAAAATGTAAGCAAGCGCAAATGTATGCAAGCACAAAAGTACGTGAGCGCAAATGTACGTAAGGGCATATGTACGTATGCGCAAATGTACGTAAGGGCAAATGTGCGTAAGCGCAAAAGCACATAAGCGCAAAAGTGCATCAGCGTAAAAGTACGTAAGCGCAAAAGTAAGCAAGCACAAATGTACGTAAGCGCAAATGTACGTATGCGCAAATGTATGTAAGTGAAAATGTACGTAAGCGCAAATGTATGTAAGCGTAAAAGTACGTAAGCGCAAATGTACGTAATGGCATATATACGTATGCGCAAATGTACGTATGCACAAATATACGTAAGCGCAAAAGTACGTAAGCTCAAATGCATGTATGCGCACGTAAACGGAAATAGGTGCACATAGCAAATGTATATAAGTGTAAAGGTACGTAAGCGCAAATTTACTTAAACGCAAAAGTACGTGAGAGCAAATATACGTAACCCAAATGTAAGTGTACGTACGACAGATGTACGTAAGCAACTGTACATAACCAAATGTACGCGTTTCAAATATACGGGTTTGAAATGTACGTGTTTCAAAAGTACGTGTTTCAAAAGAACGTGCTTCAAATGTACGTGTTTCAAATGTGCATGCATGTGTGCATAAACATATGCATGTGTGCTTGAAAGGTGCAAATGCATGTAAGCAAATGTACATGTGAAGAAAAGTAAGTATGGTAAATGTACGTAAGCACAGATATGCTTTCGCACAAACGCACATATGACAAATGTACTCATGGTAAATACACGTAAGAAGAAATGTACATTAGAGAAATTGCACGTATCGCATATGTACCTAACCAAATGTACGTAAACGCCAAGGTAAATATGCGTAAAAGTGCGTACATTGGATCATACGTACATTTACGTTTGCATGCATTTGCGTTGACATACTTTTACGTTCACGTACATTTTCGTTTCGTACATTTGCTTACATATATTTGTGTACGTACATCTGCTATACGTACTTTTGCTTTATGTACATTTGTCCGGTTGCCGGAAATGTACATTTCACCTGCGAGAACTGGTTACCCATAATTAAATGATAACCTCCCTCTAGCAATTGCCTGTGCAGTTCGCGTGCATTACAAGTTGGTTCTGATTTGCTCACGCGGTGTCGGAATATCCCTTTATACCTTGGGATAGATAGCTCTTGCTGTGCGAAGTAACTGCTTTTATATCTGAGCGACCACCAAGCCAGATCATCTTTCCGAACTTTCAAGGCAAGAATTACTCATGTTGGACTGAGTATATGTGCGCACATCTAAAGCACCTCGGTTTAATCAGTTCAGCAGTGGTGAAGTTTCTGCACCATGCAGTCACACTTTAAGTCTTGTTACACGTCATGCGATAAAGTGAAAAGCTCCGATCTATTTTCGTATAGTAACATTCTATTTTGTGGTTGAAAATTGATGCTGAAGTTTATGTTTTTCCTCTCTTACTTTTGTCTCGTAGTTATAGTGTCGAAGCCTATTTGTATTGTTCGATAAATATTTGGCGTAATCCAGTAACATGTTGGCACCACACATAGGGCTATATTCTGACCATAATGTTCGATGCTTCGGCTTTCATGTAGGGAGTGGTAACCGTAGACAAGCTAACGCATGTACGCTAGATTGTTTCAAACATGGTGCCACACGGCTCCGGGTAGGTTTGTTAAGGGTGGATTGGGGTAAAATAGTGCATGCACTAACATATCCTGGTGAATAATACATAATTTTTCAATGTGTTCAAGGGCGGCTGCAAGGAGCATGGTAAGATAGAGCAAGGACATTTAATGTGACCTCTTTGAAATTAAAAAAAAACATTGCCTATATTGTACTATGTGCCCATATGTCAGAGCGATTAAGCTGTCATTAACGGCATTTCGTCAGAATCACAAGCATGCAAAATTCACCTTCTTATCACTAAAACAGCACGTGGTTAATCTTGCCTGGCATCAGGCAACCGACAAACGAAACTAATGAAGTTCTGCGCTGCTATAGGCATAGCATGTGGCTTCGATACACGACACTGCCATTTGCAGGTTACATTGCCACAAAACCACAACAAAAACCACGATGCTACATTGCTGTTCATGGCTGGGTTCCTATCCCTAATACCGATCGACTCATATATTTTGATGTCGGCATGGTCCCTCGTCTTTTATAAAATTCGAGTGCTGAAAGGATTGCCACGCTTAAAATCTATATAACCTTATGTGCGAATATTTCCTATTTCCTATCTACATAACCTTCCTTATATGCGAATATTTCTCTTATACCCGTATAACCTTCACCTTTACTTGCTGCCGTCATGCACTTTTTGGCATCCCCATGTGGAAATACCGTCAGAAAATGATCCCTGGATCTATGGGAAGAGGTCCTGATGATCTGGAGCCACTGCGATGGTTCTAGGTGGTTTCTCGCTGCCCGAACATATACATAATGTGGTATACCCTTCTCTTTCACTTCCTGCCGTCATGGACATTTTGGTATCTCCAAGTGGAAATACCGCCAGAATATGATACCTGGATCTATTGGAAGAGGCCCTGATGATCTGGAGCCACTGCAATGGTTTCATGGTGGGTTCTTTGTGTCCTAACATATACATTATGTGGTATAACCTTCTCTTACTTTCTGCCGTCATGCACTTTTCGGTATCCCCATGTGGAAATACCGCCAGAATATGATCCCTGGATCTATGAGAAGAGGTCCTGATGATCTGGAGCCACTGCGATTGTTTCATGGTGGTTTCACGCTGTCCTAAAGTATGCATAATATGGTATAACTTTCTCTTTTACTTGCTGCCGTCATGCACTTTTTGTCATCCCCATGTGGAAATACCGCCAGAATATGATCCCTCGATCAATTGGAAGTGGTTCTGATGATCTGGATTCACTGCAATGATTTCATGGTGGTTTCTTGCTGCCCTGACATATACGTAATGTGGTATAACCTTCTCTTGTACTTTCTGCCGTCATGCACTTTTTGACATCCCCATGTGGAAATACCGTCAGACTATGATCCCTGGATCTACTGGAAGTGGTTCTGATGATCTGAATTCACCGCAATGGTTTCATGGTGGTCTCTTGTTGTATTGTGCTTCGAAATATTGGAACGAATTTGTGAGCCAAAGGCGCTCTTTTCGGAGGAAAAAGCGCCCCTTTGAGACGAAAAGGGGTCCCCTCAGTATTATCGAGCGCAGCCCCTGCATCCGCTCAACGAATTTTTCCACCGAAGGCGACCCTCTAAGGAAATGTGCTCGTCCCCTGGAGAAATTGTAGAAAACCTGAAGAAACCACCAGACCACATTTGGCAGCACATTTACCAGGTACCATGCATCAATAACCGCACACTCCTACCACCTGTTGACAGAAAGCGGAGACACAGCCGCAAGATTTCGCCGCCAGGGTTTCGCTGGCTCCTCCAGCGGACAACTGACGAACTAGTTTTGTACTTTATGATCCTTTGACCTAAATGAACTTTGGACGTTATGAACGCTCCCTCTGAAGCCAGTTTTGTACATTGTGATCGTTGTTCGTTATGAACTTTGTACATTGTGAATGCGCCCTATCCAATGCATTTTGGACTTTATTTCGATTTTCGTATGTCATGATCCTTGTACGTTGTGAGCTTTGTACGTTATGAACTTTGGTAGTAAATGAACCTTGTACGTTATGAATGCTCCCCGACAGGAACCTATCATAATATAATAGTTAATTGCTGAGTTCGTCAAGCGTGACCGGGGTAGCCTATGACGGTTTATTTGCGCTAATTTACGACGCATTCAACCGCTAGGTCATATAGCGTCGCCAACCTCCCACGCCGATTGGTCGCGGGTGGACTCAGTAATGCTGCCGGTTGCGGGATTCGAATCTACAATCTTGCGATCAAGAGTCCGATACTCTACCAACTGAGCTACCGCGGACCCCTCTCTGACGGTTTCCGTTTCCGTACAATGACAGGTCGCAACATTCGCCACGGACTACAACACGAATTTCTTTCGAGATTTCACGCTGTTAGAGATCACGAATGCCACAAAGAACGGCAGCCCGACACAGCCGGTTCCCCTTCATGCACCCAGATCGGTCTCCACTCGTCAGCGCCGCGCGACTCGGTACGGCCGGTACGCCGCCATCTTTTAAACGCACCGTTCAGTGACTTTGATCTTTGCACGTGTCAGAGTGTTAGACCAAGTTTTCATTTTGCTTAATACCGACGATAATGAGGCATGCAAACACCATTGCTTTGCGCCGAGATGCTGGAAACTACGGTGACCACCAGGCGACTGCCTGCAGTCTTGATATTGACCTATTTATCTGATTCGAAAGGTCAGCTATAAAGGTACACACAAATGTTCCCGATCTGCTGCAGCTCCAGCGCCAGCTGTCACGACCAGTTGACGTTGACGACCCAAACTCGGCCGGAGCATACCATAGTTCACCAATCAAAAATGGATCCGTCACAGTTGAACATGGTTGAATCATGGTGCTCTCGCTGTTGAATGTGTCATGAACAAGCCAGGGTGCAAATTCCGACCCTTTGTAGCCCATCGAATACACGCTCATTCGGTACTGAACGCTTCCGTGCGCATATCGACGAGGTCAATGGATATTCAGCGTTCCCAAATGTAGCACAATCCAGGGCGGGTAGCCCAGCTGACAGGTTCCCGACTACCGTCCAGATCGTGGCAATTTCCAACGATCCGACGAATCATGAACCACCAGCTGGAGCTCTGATTAAAATTGTAACGCTCGTCCACCGGGCATAAATCGTTTCATTAGGCATTCAAAGCATTCCTATTAATGCAGCATTCCGACGACTGGCCCAGCATCGCAGCGGCGGGCGACGGTGTACGATTGAAATTGAATACATAAATGAACGAATTAGGTTTCCGCAAGCAGGGACTGACTGTCCGCCAGATGTGACACAAAAATGAGGACCATCCACGTTACGATAGAGTAGTGCTGGAACGGAAACGATAGGTCAAAAGCACCGCGCTAGGAAAATGTGAGACGTTCGGGTTAAAATGCACTTGGGCAAAGAACATTTTATCAGCCTACTCACGCTACTGGCTGACGTTAATTGTTTTCCCTCCAATCCCTTCATATTCGCTTCGGGCCCATTCCACGACAAATCGACAAGTGAAAGGGCAAAAATAACACCTAATATTTTATATTTTGATGAGGAAAAAAAATTGTGCGGGGTTATCTGATGCGCCGAATCCAGCTGTGCCATTAAAAACAAGATCAGGTCAACGGTCAAGGAGTTATAGCCACGGGTATTTTTGAGATGTCACCTAACAAGAGTGTGTTTTTAGGTCTTTAACTCAATGAAGAACAACATGAATTGTGCAAAAGTATATTTCGGTGAACTCACAATGACCCACTGCATCTTTTGGCTATTTCAAAATTTTCGTTTACGGGATAATTGAAATGGTTACATCGTTACCTAAGGCCACGTGACATTTTTTTTTGCTTTCGGGACAGTCACATTGCGATTTGAAAAAGTGCAAAAATGAAGGTCGATATCCTATATTTCGAAGCAAAACATAAACAAGAAGGATTTTGCTCCTAAAACTGTACATATCCGTTCAAAATTAGGCATGTATAGTTGTTTTTGCGCTAGTTTGTCGCGGTCTGTATGAATGTGTTTAGAACGGTATATTACTGCAATACAAGGCTTTTGACGTTCGAGGCATGTAATGGGATGATAATGTTAGTCGTCTGATCTTGAATGTTGTGTTGCACAAGTGTTCTAACTCGTGAGGTCAAGAGTTAAACAAGAATGGCAGAAATGTCTCCAAATTGTGATAGTAGATTATTTAGAGTTATACCTTACCACGAATTACAAGGAGGGAGAAGCGTCCAGAATATAGCAATCACATTCCGATAACCGAGAAACCATTCGCATAACCATTTATTGTCAAAAATGTCAAAAATACAGCGCAAAGATGTCGTTTCCTCTGAAATGCGAGGCGCACTTATGTGTCCAGTGATAAAATATGGTCGATGGTGCTCATATTTTTGCGGAAGGCGCACTGCGTGCTTACAAAAATATCATGGTTATCCAAAACTAGGATAGGCGCCCATTGACAAGTTTCTCCACATGCTTACCTAAAGCGGATATAAAAGAGATTGGGCGATAATCTAGGGGGCAAAGGTGAAAAAGTGTTAAACCTGTCACCTACACAATATCAGACACCGCCATGCTGTCACATGTTGATGGCTCACAGTAAGAATCCGTACAACAGCGTGCGAACGCGAATTATCCCCGATAGATGCTGAAATGGAACAATGAAGAATGCCTTTGTCTATATATGATCTTCAATTTGGCATCCAGTCACTTATATCTCATGTCCATGATATTAGCAACGCATTCACATTCGCATTCAGCATCCTATTCGCATACTCTAAGATTTCGTTCATTTGCCAGGATATGATCTTTGTCGCTAGCAAAAGTAAGGCAAACAACAATTATCCAGCAGGACGAGCAGTTCGATCTCCAGAGGTCAAGAAAGGTCATTCTGATCAAAAACGGTGTACGGAATAAAATTCAAAGTGTTTCACTTAGCCGAATAATTCCAACGCCTAGATGTTCGCTATCCATCAAAGATGCTGCACATCGAATTACGTGACCTTCAATGTCACAGTTTGACCTCAGGTCACCAAAGTTGGTTTTACTCATGTACTATATCTATTTCCGGGGTACCGAATACAATCATGGTGACACATTGGATATACCTGATTTTTGCAGGTGGTAGTCTACATAGCACGTACATAGAACGCATCGATCAAAATCACCCATTATGGTCACGAATTCATCACCGTTCGCCAAAAAAAGGCCCAAAAATAGCAAAAATACCAAATTCTTGTGTACCCGATAATTTCCGCACAATTTTACTTCACACCACGAAATAACACCCAGATATTGGGCATGGCTCATGGATGCAGCACATTGAAGCGTAAGACTACAATCTCATAGCTTGACCTATGTTCACAAAATATTGTTTTGACCGTGCACTATAGCCATCTACGGGGTACCGAATAAAACCTTCCCAAATACATTCATCGGATGAGCATTAGCGCCAAATAATCTCCCATTGCAAAAGAAAGCAGCACATACAAGCACGTCACCTTCACGGTCCCCATTTGACCTCAGGTCAACGAAGACTTTAACATTACACCCTATGGGAAAATCACGGGATACCGAATAACATTTTCCTGAATACATTTATCGGATGGATGTTAGCGCCGAATAATCGCCCACCGAGTAAGGAAGCAGCGCATCCGAGCATGTAACCTGCAAGGTCAGCGTTTGACCTCACGTCAGGTTTGATGAAATTCAGAAAATGAAAGTGGTACACTGGGGTACCGCATGTGGGCCAAACGAAGCATTCAATGTAAACTATCTCAACACTGATGCATGCACTATCCATACAAGAAGCAGCACACCGCGTGACCTGACCTCTATCGATGATACATTTCATCAGGTAGCGCTAGCAGCACATTCAGCAACGCATTCAGAAACGCATTCACCAATATCCTCCGATTCGTCTGAAAATTTGACACAACCTTCGCACTATCACGGTGGCATGCAGCACACCAAGTCAACTGGTCACTCGCTAAAGGATTCGTCGTAGCAAAAAATCGTTTCGTGATGCATGTACGCCTGCGAGGGTATGCCTGCGAAGGATGTGTCAAATTAAAGGAAAATGTTATTCGGTACCCGGTGATTTTCCCATAGGGTGTAAAGTTAAAATCTTCGTTGACCTTAGGTCAAATGGTGACCGTTGAAGGTGACATGCTTGGATGTGCTGCTTTCTTGTGCGATGGGACATTATTTGGCTTTAATGCCCATCCGATGAATGTAGTTAGGAAGGTTTTATTCGGTACCCCGTAGATGACTATAGTGCACGGTCAAAACAATATTTTGTGAACATAGGTCAGACTATGGGATTGTAGGTCTTACGCTTCAATGTACTGCATCCATGAGCCATGCCCAATATCTGGGTGTTATTTCGTGTTGTCAAGTAAAATTTTGCGGAAATTATCGGGTGCACAAGAATTTGGTATATTTGCTATTTTGGGGCCTTTTTGGCGAACGGTGATGAATCCGTGACCATAATGGGTGATTTTGATCGATGTGTTCTATGTACGTGCTATGTAGAGTATCACCTGCAAAAAACAGATATATCCGATGTGTCACCGTGATTTTATTTGGTACCCCGGAAATAGATATAGTACATGAGTAAAACCAACTTTGGTGACCTGAGGTCAAACTGTGACATTGAAGGTCACGTACTTCGATGTGCTGCATCTTTGATGGACAGCGGACGTCTAGGCGTAGGAATTATTCGGCTCAGTGAAACACTTTGAATTTTATTCGGTACCCCGTTTTTGATCCGAATGACCTTTCTTGACCTCTGGAGATCGAACTGCTCGTCATACTGGATAATTGTTGTTTGCCTTACTTTTGCTAGCGACAAAGATCATATCCTGAAAAAATGAACGAAATCTGAGAGTATGCGAATAGGATGCTGAATGCGAATGCGAATGCGTTACTAATATCATGGACATTTATATCTCACAATTCAGCAGCATGTGTAACTGCAGGCTGAAGTGACGCACTCACTGCTCACTAAACTAATACAGGCTGAACAAGACACTGATTTGGTGGTCAAAAGTGATCTGAACGGTAGCAAAATATAAAAGTGGTAAAGTGAGCATGATATCTACGCTATTTATGCTATATGCTCGTGTGTACGTGTTTACGTGTGTACGTGTGTATTCTTCGGAAGTGTGTACGCACACTTCCGAAGAATAAGATGAACAATATACGAGTCACAGGTGCAGGGGAGACCGGGTCTAGTTGATACAATTTTAGCGAAACTCAAAATAATGCATCACTTTGGAAGGCTAGCGAGGAGATAGGAACACCTATGTCAAGCTTAAACCTTCTAGTATCATCCCCAATATATTTTTGTGTGGCATCTTCTGGGCTTTCCACCAGAGAGCCAAAAATCGCTCAACTACCGGTTCATCAACTTACCCCCTATAGGGGTAAGTTGCTACGGACGATTGGGTAAGTTGATAAAATGTAAGTTATATTAAATATACTATCTATAGGTGACATTATTCACGTCATCCGAAAGGTCCATGTTTCACCTTTACAGTAAAAATGATGTTTTGAGTCCTGGCTGACCATAGCTCACGGTTTATGCCATTTATAGAATGCACAAACGTGATAAAATACCAACATTTCTCACATTTGACCTAGTGACCCCATGGCCTCGTGACCTTCTGTGACCCCTAGCCCATTTAAATTGATAACTTTGATGGCAGGAACACAAACGGGCATGATTAGTCTGTCTTATGAAAAAACGAAAAGGTGTTTTGTTTCTAAATATCCCATATACGCGTCCGTTCTCCATGGTTTCTATGATTTTCCGATTTTCCGAACGGACGGATTTCAAGTAAGTTGTCTCGCACTGAAAAACAAACTACGGGGATTGACCAATGAGATGAAGAAGGATGATATAAAAACGTATGCTTAACAAGGAATATTAAAACTTAGTAATGTAAGTCTTATAGTTCGGCTTAATAAACTTCACAAAGTTCAAGGTCACCCATTACCGATAGGTTGGTTATTGGAGTTTATGGGCACATCGACTGCGTCGATCATGCAGTGCCCATATCATCGCCAATCAAACAATGACATATGCACGAAGGTCAGTCGTCGAGACAACTGCATGTAAAGGGGTCAATGTACGTATGACATGATGCCGTGCTGCTATCCTCATTTTGTCAGGTGTAAAGGCGAGTTAATGAGGGACATAAATCACCGAAAACATTGTTTCTTGTAGGAAGCGGAAGAGCCGTCCGGATTGAACAATTGATGACTCGTCCCCTAATATTTCCCTAAGGGAGAGAGAGGTACGTCCGAAATAGGTAAAAGGTACGGTAAAAAGGCAAAGAAGTAGGTAAGAGGTACGATTCAAAGGTACAGCCTTTGCTCATGGGTAAGTCGACTGCAGGCAATCAGTACGTGCCGCACTGACGGTGCAGCATGACATCTTGGACACAGCGGACTGCCACCGCCGGTCAGAAGGTATTGCCGATAGGTCATCCATAGGTTTACCTACTGGTGACTGCGTAATTTTACTTCGGAATATCTGGTGATCTGGTAATGGAAACATCTGATCATGCTGGTCCCACAACAAGAAGTACAATCATGCCTTCATTTTACCTGTAGGCATCATTTGGATTGACGGACAGTCGAATCCCTATCGTAATGCAAACACATGCGTTTTTGTCACGGTATGCATAGCGTGTCCCGGAAAACATGAACATTTTCACAAGCTTCCTGTGGTTTCATTGTTCACGTTTTGGGCACTCCCTACATATTGCACATTATTGCACATTACCGCACTGCACCAAACAGTGCACAATCAAACAACGATGGGATAGGACAACGAAATAAACATCAGATGATGAGAACTTGTTTTCCAACTTACACATTAGTAGGTTTCTAATGCAGCTCTTGCAGCTTCCCTAACAAGGGCTGAACATTTTATGATCACCATAGTGTCGAAGCTTATTTCCGTGTAACGGCATAATTTTACTTCAGGACATCTGGTAGTTACTTACAACGAGTACTGAATGCCATTATACATGACAACGTTGAAGTCTGACGACATTCGACCATGCAAACATCACAACAAGAAGTACATTTATGCTTTATTTCCACCTGCAGAGCATCATTTATATGGACGTACAGTCGAACACCTATCTCAAGCTTCTCTTTGCTGTCGCAGTGCACGTAGGCTGTGCCAGGAAACATCATTTTCACAACCTTCATGCGACTTCATTTTTCACATTTTTGAGACAATGCGCATGTGGACATTCCACATGGGACACTGTGCTGCAATTGTCCATATGTTAGGAAAATGAAAGCAGGCTTGGCAATTTGGCTTTGGTAACCAAATCGTTACAAACGGCGTCGATTTCGAAGTTCGCCGAAACCGAATTTTGGGGGTGAACATGAAATCTGGGGCCGTGGACACATTATGAATTGTCAATATATTCTCGGAAATTCCGAAAAAAAGAAAGATGTTTAACCTTGTACTTTTGCGCGATGGGTGAAATAGAACGTTTTCGGACCGTTTTCTCTGATTTCTGGTCACTGCAAGCCCTAGTCTGGCAATAAAAGAGCGGCAAAAGGCTTTGATTTCCGGAAATGTTTTTTTGAGATAGTAAATATCAATTCACAGACGATTTTAAGATGGCATCTGAGACAACTCGTCCTGGCTCATCGCTTTGGTCCAGGATATATTTTTTTTAAATCTGTAAAATTTGCTTTTAACATTTGGAAATTCCATGTGCATTCAAAAATTTGCAGAACTTTGAATATGGCATATTTCAGGGACTTCTCAACAGGTACAGATAGCCAGCAGCCAATGGAACATATTTTCTTTGATGGAAAGTACATTTTGATTTCCGCAAAATATATTTTACATATTTGTCGAATTTGGCATATTTTGTTGTTCTAAGCGTGCCAGAGTTCTGAATTTTGTTTCCCCTCCTGAATCCAGTTTCCCTTCGGCGTATCCTTTTCATTCTTTTCATTTCTAACGCTGATTGTGAAAAAAATCCTTAAAATTTGGAGATGCTAAAAAAGTTTTAAAAACTTCAACGTGTGAGAGTGCTCGCGTTTTCAATGGGGCTTACCGATACTTCTGCAACACTTTTTGTTTGTTATCCGCTTCGTATGACGACGATAAGAATCGACACAGTGACTATCACAATTGCTTCTAGCGTTTACGTACATCGAAAAAAAATAACCACGTCCTCTTTCCACCAGGCGTTTTCGAAAACATCTTCGTACACTGCTCACGCTCTGCCAAGTCTGTTATCGTTTCCTTCCCGATGTCAACCCCTCTGTTGTTCGCCAGCATCAACGCCGGCGCCTATATCTCCCTCGGAACCGCCACCAGGCTGGAGAGTATTGAGCTATATACGGATGGGGAGTACGGATATATGTACGAAGTACGGATGAGGTGGGAGGGAAGACATACGCGAGACAAACACCTCGGCTTTTATTTACATTTAACACATAGTCATCAGCAGTCCACAGAGACGCGATGCTTTTTCTTCAGCACAAAATGATAAACCTGCCTAACACTTGATCGCTGACACCAAGTGATCCTCATGTTTGTGATAGGTACCTACCCATCGCGCCAGATGCAATATATAGGTAATACAACCTGATTCAATAGGGTCGGGTTGCTTTATTTCCATGTTTGTTGTGAAGTACAATTGCGTAGCTACGCGTAAGTAAACCCATGAGCGACCTATCGGTAACTAGTGACCTCGAAATTCGTGGTGGCTTTTAAGGGAAACTATAAGATCTACATTAAAAAGGTAGAAATGTTTTTCTTGGAAAAACGTTTTCCAATCATATGTCTGTATGCCATTGTTCGACTTCATGTAGCTTTCCAATGGAAAAGAGCTTACACGAAATACGTCCTACCCGGAAAACGTAAAATCGCAAAGTCATCAAGAGCGGACGTCCATATCGGATATTTATAAGAACACATTTTTTTGTCAGCGAAATCATGCCCATTTTTATTTCCGCCGTCAAACTTGTCAATTTCGATGGGCTAGGGGTCACGGGAGGTCACGAGGTAACGGGTTCATGAGGTCACGAGGTCAAATGTAGGAAGTACTGATATTTTATTTCGGGAATGTTTCAGTTCATCCTTTTTCTTCTGAAATATATATACTTTGCCACCATTTCATCCTCTTATTCATGGATATCCATCGTCAAATCAACCCATGTTATTTGACCTAAAAATAATGTCGGAGGCTATAGCTCAAAAACCGTTGGCCGAATCGGGCTGAAATTTGCACCGTGGTTTTTGCTTGATATATGATTATATATCAAGCAAAAGGTTTTTGCTTCATATATGACTATATCAATTGGAAATTATATAGTCACTTTCGAGCCGTTCTCGGCTGGAGGCGGCCGAGCGGCGGTATATGGGCAAAAGATCGGGAGCGCCACCCGCTCGCATGCATTTTGGCCCTGGAATGAAATGTTGCAAAATGAAAAGTTGTTGATATATTTTTATAAAAAGTAGTGAAAACGTTGCTGAGTTCATGATGAAAAGATATAATGTTGAAACAAGGGTGTCGATTTTTGAAAAACATGGGGGGGGGCGAAATGCCAACGCACTAGACCCCCCCCCCCCCACCCGCAACCAAAAACTCATCGGATTTGGCCACTATATTTTCAGATCTCAGAAATTCTGATTTTTTATTCGACAATGTTTATGTTTATGTTTATTCAGCATCCTCACCAACGGGGAAAATCGTCCAATAACTGGTGATGTCACATAATTAAAAGAGCTGTGCACAGTAGGGCACAGTGTCGTTCAGAAATTTTGGATTCGAGATTCGGCCCTACGATTTTGAGATGTAATCGAGTGTGCTGATTTCAAATTCGAAAGATTTTTTGGGATTAAAGCATTTTCTGGTCCGCAAATTTACACTTTTCCGCAGGCATGTTTCCTAACTTTACGCTAAATGTCGGAGAATGGACACAAAGGCATGTCTGAAAGTTGTGGGGACTGTTATATTCGTGATGTTCACACCAAGATACCTATGATTACCACTTTTCAGCGGGATATATTTCTGACGGTTTTTCTGGTCTGTCCGACACACATCTCGCTAACGCCATCTATCGGTGAATTTTTCATTAACTCGGAAAATCGACTCTCCTTATTGAACTAAAGACATGGATAAAAAAAACAGTAAAATATACATCTAATTACACTCTAACGAACTGAAAACTGATGCCTAGGTACTCTCAGGGGCGGATCCAGGGGGGTAATCTGGTGATGGCCCAGTGGCTAATGGCCCAGTGCCCAATGGCCCACTCCCAAAGTGTGACAATTTCTTCAAACCCACTGTTTTCAGGATTTTCTGCGATTTTAGGCCATTTTTCTCCCCCAAAATCACCCAGGCTGGATCCGCCCTTGCCATAACCCTATACCCTATACTCATAACCCCCCCCACGATGGGCGTTACATAGCCTTAATGAGCTACGACGCCCTAAAAGCCCGATACACCCCCCCCACCCCACGAGAGTGGCTATTAGCAATACCTTAGTCAAATCGCCCCAGCAGTGGAATTCAGTAAACGCCTGCCTCATTCTAAATACCCTTAGAGTTTTCCTCACCTGCTGGTTGTATTCCATCTATCACTATCATAGCCAATGGAACCATTCCAAATCCATTTTTTCATATGATATCTCTCCTTGTCCTTACATATCTTTCCCTGTTTCAGATATGTCGAAGAGAAGCAAAATCCCGAGGCCAAAGACGAGAAAAGCCTCGACCAGTAATTTCACTGAGTTCGTTGGAACTGGAGCTGAGCTGAACCCGTCCGAGGTTCCGACATGGAGGGCCACCCTGAGAAAGGGTATCCTGTTACAAGAAGAATCGCTCATTCCCAAGAGCCACTATTCGCATACAGAGGTGGCTCGGGACCTAGCTCCACTGGTGCTGGCACAGTGGAAAAGGGCGAACGCGATGTTTGTACCACCAGTTACCGTGACAGAAAAATCGTTATCAAGAAAAATCTCCAAATTCTGGTTAAGGGTTAATGACGTGGTGAGGGCCAGGACCTTAAAGGCAGAAGCCGAGAAGGTAGAAAGGCAGCTGGACACCCTGCTTGACATCACCTGCTGCCAGCATACTATCGTGCTGTGTCACGAAGAGGGCTCCAACTGCACAGACTCAGATGCATGTACACAGAAGGCTCATAGTACGTGTCACTGCCCGAAGGACAGGAAGATTCCTCTGCATGAGCTTGAGTGGCTCAGAGACCAGAGAAAAAAGACTGGAGAAAAGGCCAACTTTCAAATGGGAGGCAGAGATGACAAAGAGACGAAACGACAGCTCAGGGCTGCAAAGAGGAAACTCAACCAGGCGAAGAGCGACCGAAAAAGACAAAAGAATGAAAAGAGACAGAAGAAAGAAGAGGAGAAAATTGTGCAGAACACAGATGAAGAGATTGACGATGCGAATGAAGACAAGGTGGAACAGGACAATGAAAAAGCGTCTAGCCAAAGCAACACAATGCCGATACCTCAGACTGCTGCGGCCAGTGTCCGTTATAATGTATCATCCACAGCAACGGCCGCAATAGCCAGCGCTACAATCCGGGACTTGATAGCTGCTGGTTACCTCGCCGAGGAAAAGGCGTACTTGGCCATTGACCCATCTAAGGTCACCAGAGCACGAAAAGTCGTGATGACACAAGCGAGAGACTCCGACACCGAAAAACAGAAGAATGACGGTATCATTGGGATCTTCTTTGATGGAAGGAAGGATAAGGATACTCGAGCATTGGTTCCGGATAGCAACGGCAACCTTCATCCGAGGACAGTCACGCAGGAGCACGTTACTGTGACTGTTGAGCCTCAGGGTGATTATCTGTGCCATTTCACACCGGAAGAGCCGGTTCATCCAGAAAAACCAGCACAGAAAACGGCTGAAGCTCTTTACGAACTGCTACACAGCCTGGAAGCTTGCGAATCATGTGTGGTGCTGGGAGGCGATTCTACGAACTCCAACACGGGTCACAGCAACGGCGTGATGGCCCACTTGGAGAGAATGCTCGGACACAGATGCTTCTGGGTCGTGTGCAACTTACACACAGGAGAACTGCCACTCAGACACATTATCACTTCTCTGGACGGCCCAACAAACGCAAGGGACGGATTTCAAGGCCCTGTTGGAAAGATGCTTTCGAAGGTTGAAGACATGAGGTATGATCCAGCGTTTGAACGGCTAGCTGAAGGCGAGGAATATGTGGAGATCCCAGAAGATGTACTTGACAGCATGTCAACAGACCAGAAGGTCTCTTACGAACTGTGTCGGGCGGTGAAAGCTGGAAGTCTGCCTGCAAGTATGCAAGAAATGAAGCCTGGCAAGCTGAACCACGCGCGCTGGTTGACAACAGGTGAGAGGATAGTGTACTTGTGGACCAGGCAGCACGGCCTCACCGACTCCAACAAGAGAATCCTGAGACGGCTGGCAGAGTTCTGCGTCAACGTATATTTCAAGTGCTACTTTGAGATTAAGACGAAGCCCAAAATCGTGGACGCACCCAAACACATAATAACCCATCTCCGGACCCTTCGTACGCAACCAGAAGAGGTTCAGGCGGCGGTTACCCGCTGTGTTCGGTCTTCCGCCTGGTACGCCCATCCTGAGAGCCTCCTGCTGTCCCTTCTCGCCAGCGAACAACCTGAAGATAGGAAGTTTGCCATCGAAAAGATCATCGGTGTGAGAGGAGGAGCAGAGTACGGGGACAAGTCGCCAAGGACGAGAAAGAACCCCAAGATCAACATGTCCGCCTCATCACTTATACAACTGATCGACTGGGACGACACAGAGATCACGCAACCTGTGTTTACGTGTGGAATCGCCACAACAGAACTCAGGAGGATCATATCCATGCCGCTGGATGTCCCTCCGTTCCCTGCGAATACCCAGTCGACGGAGCGGGCGGTCCAGCACGTCACGACAGCCGCTAGAAAGGTGGTGGGTCAGGAGGCCCGAGATGGCTATGTCCGCGCCAGCGCCCACCACAGAAAACAGTTGCCAGTGTTCCTCTCTAAGAAGGATATAATGGAAGCTATGAAGTAGGCCAATGACGTGGAGTAGTAAAAAGGCCACACAAAACTGTACTTTATGCATTCTGTCCTTCAGATATCTATTATTTCCCTCAGCCGATCACTAAACGGTAGTCCTGTGTGTTATGCAATGTTTTCCTACATTACAAACGATTACTATGATACTTCAAAGCTTGTTTTATGTTATTTGAAGTTTTCAAGAAACGTGTTCGCTTTTTGTATTTTGTATACGAACCTGCCTTTGCCTTTTTCAACATACCTACTATTGCCTCCCCCTGGATCCGCCCCTGAGGGAACCTAGGCATCAGTTTTCAGTTCGTTAGTGTATATTTTAGATGTATACTGGACAGGCTTTTGATATATGTCTAGTTCAATGAGAGTCAATTTTCCGAGTTAATGAAAAAAAACACCTATAGATGGCGTTAGTGAGAGATGTGTCGGACGGACCAGAGAAACCGTCAGAAATATATCCAATATACGCTTTAGCGCGCTGAAAAGTGGTAATCATAGGTATTTTGGTGTGAACATCACGAATATAACAGTCACACAACTTTCAGACATGCCTTTGTGTCCATAGTCCCATATTTAGCGTAAAGTTAGGAAACATGCCTGCAGAAAAGTGTAAATTTGCGGACCAGAAAATGCTTTGATCCAAAAACAGCTTTCGAATTTGAAATCAGCACACTCGATTACATCTCAAAATCGTAGGGCCGAATCTCGAATCCAAAATTTCTCAAGGACGCTGTGCCCTAGTGCACAGTCCATGTCAACATAACAACTCTGAGTAATAGCATGCGACTGCAGTGCCATATAGTGGGCTCGGATCTATCGTCACCGTCACCATCACTGTTACCCTCCCCCTCACTCCACACAGCAACACACACCTGCTTAAATAAAAATACTTCAGCGATTAGATGCAGGCTAAAACACACCGGCCTTGGTGGAGCATCAGAGCACAGCAAACCTGAACTGTGATGACGAGGGGTGAAAGTATTTCCTTGGTGCCTAACATTAGGGAGGGGCATTTTTACCTTTAGTACGCCACTGCGGCTGCTCAACGTGTTTTTTTCCGCAGATTGCACGATCGAGAGTAGAAAGGCCCTTCGGATAATTTTCTTTCGGGACCCATTCTGAATTTTCTGGTGGTCTGGTCGAATCGATAGAGTCCCCTTGTGGTTTTTGTGGTGAAGTATGTTTTTTTTTGTAAGCCCCCTGCAGGATATTTTTTGACCCCGGTTTTTTTGGACCCCGGTTTCGGGCTCTTGGTGCGTTTTTTTTGGTGCCTCAACAGGTTTCTTTTCCGGCGTCCGACGACTTCTTATATTGTGGATCCTTGACGGAATTTTTGTGTCCGCAGGGTGACATTCCGGGTATATATTGGTTGTTGGGAAGCCAGCTGCAACTTGTGGAGCTCCGGCGCGACGTTTTGGCCCCAGTGAGATTTTCAAGAGAAGCGGCGTGAAATTATTTTGATCTAAGTGCGATTTTTTGGGCCCCGTGGTCACTTGTTGGGATCCCTTGCGCGAGTTTGGTGGCTACGACACGTTTTTGGAGGCCCAACAAGTTGTGTGGGCTTTGGAGCCATTGTTGAGATCCCAGATTGATTTTCCGTGTCTGGACTGTTTTTCATTTCCCCGGCTTCATTTGTTGGATGATCTCAACGAGACTTTTAGAGCCCCGGTGGGACCTGTCATGCCTCCAGCGTGATTTTCAAGGGTCCGGGTGAGAATTCTTAGTACCCCCAGTCTCAGCGTGATTTTCAGGAGGCCCCGGACCGACCGTTTGTGGCCCCCATCGTGATTTTCTTAAACCCTGGCACGACGTTTTTTGCGGCCCCAGCGTGATTTTCAGGGGCCCAGGTGCAAACTTTTGAGGCTCCAGCGTCATTATCAACCCTGCGCTACTTTTGGGGGCCCCCAATGTGAATTTTTCTGAGCCGCGGTGCGATTTTTGGTGGACCGAGTGGGATTTTTAGGGAGCATGGCGCTTTTTTTTCCTGAACTCGGCGGATTCTTGGGGGCCCCAAAACCTGTCGGGGGGGGAGGAAACTGCCCACAATGCCCCCTCCCCATTCGGTATGTCACTATGCCATGCAATGATGCAACATAAGAATCCAGGAATAGTTCATCTGTTTCATCACTGACATGTGATTTCAACTCCCCAGTTCTCCAGACAGTTTGAGGAAAGTCAAACATCTGCTACGTGGATCAGCAAGGATGGATTATAAGGCAACAGGGGTACCATGGAATTCAGATCAGAGTAGTTATGCTGCAATGCATACCTTCTTCCACAGGCTGCTTTGGAGATGGATGCGCTCCTGAAGTTTGGTCAGGGTTGGAGTTGGAGGTGGATGGAGCAACACTGTGAAGGACATAACATGTGGTTCAAAAGACTTCTGTTTACATTAACAATACAGTGGATGAAGTAACATTTTCATGAATTGACTTTTTATGGTGTTCTGAGTGAGTAGGACAATCGAGATTGGTTTTTGTGATATGCATTGTAGAAGCAATGTTACGATGTAGCTTTTATACCCCAGTGGGAATGGTATGGGTTCACTCATAAGTGAATTTGCAAACATACTGATATATCAGTTGGCATCAATGCAGGGAGCTATATGATTAATATGGTCGATGTGCCCTAA
Organism: Ashinkailepas kermadecensis; assembly: GCA_034440615.1. Taxonomy (NCBI): domain Eukaryota; kingdom Metazoa; phylum Arthropoda; class Thecostraca; family Neolepadidae; genus Ashinkailepas; species Ashinkailepas kermadecensis. Next base: position 274,841 of record JAOTOM010005061.1, read on the forward strand.
AGCCCAAATAACTAAGTAACAATGCAGGGAATCTGCTGCATAACATTTAGCACATAAATTAGCCATGATATATGGCATCATACTTCCCATGCTATTTAGAATAGTGAGCTTTATTTTATGTGCAAACATCAGTACATTATAAATGTTAATTAAACGCTACACACATCAGTTCCTTACAAGTGTCAGCAATACATTTCCTTTATGTGCTTTAAACATGATTCAAGAAAGCACTGTCATCGATTTTAAACTTCCAAAAAGAGTGGGCCACCTGGTGTTTTTAATGCTATTTGAGTGAATTTGCTGTCTTGTTAGTGAACTGACCACCTATTCAGACATAAGTACTTTACCTTTGCCTACTTCTATCATGAAAATTTGTAATTTTCCAATACATTAGAAATCATCAGAATAACTTTTTGTCCACAAACCGGTGCATGTATGTATTTCTATGAATTTATCATATTTATTAACACAAGTGATGCAGATCTGATCTGCAAATGTATCACTCAGAAAATGTTATCAGCACAGTTAGTTAGTTATTGTGGTTTAGGGGCGCATCGACTGCATAGGTCATTTCGCGCCCATAACTCAGTCATTTAAACGTAAGAGCGAGTGAACGTCAGTTCGGATAACGAGTTATACGACGATGTCGAATCTGTTCATAATAAAACTAGTGCTAGCCATGTTTGCCGCAGCATGTTAATGACTGGTGTAAATCACGGAAAACCCAACTTTCAAGAGGAATTTAAAAAGCTCTCCTGATTGAACAATGTCCGACTCATCCCCTAATACTTCCCGAAGCGAGACAGGGGAACGTCCAAAGTGACGTCTCCGTTCGTGGGCAAGCCGGGGACATGACACTAAAATGTGTCGCACAGACAATGGTGCCGTGCATTTCGGGCACAGCGGCGGCTCGCCACCACCCAGAAGATATCGGTGTGTTGCATAGGTATGTCCCACGCGCAGGCGACACAGAGAAACCTCGTGACGTCTGTTTCGCTGAGAGGATGAAGCCCAGTCACCAATACAGGGCTTTACAGTTTTCAACTTGTTGTTTGCTAGGGAGTCCCAGCTTGCCTGCCACTTACTGAGAATAAATCCCTTCACATACACGTAAAAGTCCCTCGCAGGGAGGGGTAGGGAACGTGTGCACGGGGCCCGTGCACCTCGTTTCGCCGCAGCATCCGCGGCCTCGTTCCCACGGATTCCCACATGGCTCGGAATCCAACATAGAATAACCGATTTTCCAGCGCAGGTCAGCAATGTAATCCTACGTAAAATATCTTGTGCAAGTGGGTTCGACGGATAAAACGCATTTATAGTCATAAGACTGCTAAGAGAATCGGTGTAAATTATATGCCGCGTGTCATCACATGTCTCAATGAAACTCAATGCCTTGTCTAAGGCAACCAACTCAGATGTATATACAGATGCATGTGGTGGAAGCGAAAACGTCCTGACGACTGTGCCCATTACAAACGCACACCCAACACCAGACTCGGTCTTGGATCCATCTGTGTAAGTGTGTGTACAATGGTTGTAGGATGCCATCAACTCAAGTGCCCTTAGTCTGAGTTCTTCTGGAACGACTTCGCACTTTTTGAGATATGACAGCGAAGTGTCAATTTCTGGAGATGCCAGTGTCCAGGGAGGGAATTTTATCGTTCTGACGCGCATCACTCCGCGTAATTGTATTCCGCTGTCCTCGAATAGTGTGCGAATCCTGACGCAGAAGGGAACAGAGCTCATAGGCCGTCGTCTTCTGAAGAGAGCCAGAACGCTTCGCGAAAACACGGAACGGTACGTTGGGTGATTAGGGAACTGACGCAGCTTGCAGGCATAACGCATACCGAGCAGTTCCCGACGCATAGGAAGCGCTGGCTCGTTAGACTCTACCAATAGACCAGTAATCGGTGTGGTGCGAAAGGCGCCGGTGCAGATACGGAGTGCTGAGTGGTGTACCGTGTCTAATGTTCGTTTGGTGGTCAGAGCTGCGCCGTCGTAGACAAAACATGCGTAGTCTAATTTTGACCGAATCAGGGAGCGATAAAGCTGCAGCAGGGTTGGTCTATCGGCCCCATACGACGTACGCGCAACCACTTTCAGAACATTCATAGACTTAAAACACCTATCTCTAAGCAACCTAAAGTGATGCCTGTACGTAAGTCGGTTGTCCAGAACAACGCCGAGGAATTTAACAGTGGGCTCCGTTGGAATCTCTGAACCATATAGTCTGATTTTCATATCCTGACAGTTTCGCCGCCGGCAGAAGTGCACGGCGACCGTTTTTGCCGTCGAGAAACGAAACCCGTTCGCTTTCGTCCAGCGCTCCAGCCTGGCGACAGCGAGCTGCAACTGCCGCTGCAATGTTGGTGATGAAGTGCTGGTCGTCCAGATCGTAAAATCGTCCACGAACAATGAGCGGGATATCGACGGCGATAGAACTGATCCGATGTCGTTGATGATAATGGCGAACAGGGCGACACTAAGCACACTGCCTTGGGGAATGCCGTTCACCTGGTTGAACCATCGGGAGAGTCGCTCACCAACACGGACCCGAAACCGACGGTTTGCTAGGAAATTTTGCAGGAAGACAGCCATACATCCTCGCAGGCCGTATTCGTGTAGCTTCATAAGGATTCCATGCCGCCATGTGGTATCAAAAGCAGCTTCTATATCGAAAAACACGGCTCCGACATGACGATGCTGTGCGAAAGCTGCTCGAATTGCGGTGTCAAGTGTGACCAAGTGATCAATCGTGCTTCGGTTTTTCCTAAAACCACACTGGAAATGAAATCCAGCCGGGGGCTTCTTTTAAGCCCCCGAAGCGCTTAAAAGGGGGGGGGGCATAGTGTCTTTTGCCCCCCGAAACCAACAGAAGTCAACTAAATTAAAATGCAGCAACCTTTGCCGATGTTAAAAATAGCGTCTGGATGAAAGAATATCCAATTTTAAAGGATTAAAAAATTGTTTGGAAGCCAGTATGATAGTATAGTAGATTCTGACACACATCGAGGGTTCCATGCTGCTCAAGTTCTGCTTACAGCAAGAGTTGACAAAATCGGATCCGCCAGTGTACACGAACGTTGACGTCGTGCAAGACGTTTAACGTGAACGTGAACGTTTTGGTAAACAAGAACAAAAATCCGGTAACATAGGAACGGTGCAGGTAGGCTGGGGCTCCTACACAGGAAATTATGTTGTCAATTATCATTTAATTTTAATATTAATTATCATTCTTTTAAAATGGGCCCCTTTGCCAAATAGTGGTCGAAATCCGGTGCTTTGAATAAAAAATTGTGGGAGAGTGGGCACCCTCCAAATCCGTTCCACCTCTCCCCTGATGCAATTCCTAGGTACGCCACTGGGGAGAGGCGGGGGGGGGCTGACGCCGAAAACCGAAAGTTGCCCCCCCCCCAAACCGGTGGGCTAGATCCGCCAGTGAAAGCGCCGATGAACTATGTACCGCGTTGCCAAGGATTAAGGTTGCAGTTAGCACTGGCGGATCTAACCCACCGGTTGGGGGGGGCAACTTTCGGTTTTCGGCGTCAGCCCCCCCGCCCAGTGGCGTACCTAGGAATTGCATCAAGGGATGGGTCGAACGAATTTGGAGGATGCCCCTTCTCCCACGTGTTTTTGTTGAAAGCACCGGATTTCGACCACTATTTGGCTAAGGGGCCCATTTTAAAAATAATAATTAAAATTAAAATAAAATACAAAATATAATAATTGACAACATGATTTCCTGTGCAGGGGCCCCAGCCTACCTCCACCGTTTCTATGTTACCGGATTTTTGTTCTTATTTACCAAAACGTTCACGCTCACGTTCAACGTCTTGTACCACGTCAACGTTCGTGCACGTCGACACTGGCGGATCCGATTTTGTCAACTCTTGCTGTAAGCAGAACTTGAGCAGCATGGAACCCTCGATGGGTGTCGGAATCTACGATGCTACTATGCTGGCTTCCAAACAACTATATTTAAAGAAAATCTTTAAAATTAGAGATTCTTTCATCCAGACGATATTTTTTTACCTCGGCAAAAGTTACTGCATTTTAATTTAGTTGACTTCTGTTGGTTTCGGGGGGGGGGCAAAAGACACCATGCATCCCCCCCTGTTAAGCGCTTCCCGGGGGGGGGGCATGGCCGGAATGGCCCCTCCCTGGATCCGCCAGTGACAGTTAGCGTGCTCATTATGCGTGATGACACGCAGTAAGGTTCCTACCTAATTTAAAAATGCAAAATAATGCGGTTGAAAAATAAAAGTTATTGGAGAGATAGGAACCCCCACCTCTGGATCTCGAGTTTGGGTTCATACCTCTGCGCCACACGGCTAGGCGTAACCGCCCCCGAAGTTTGGGATGCTGGTTGGACAGTGTGCAAGAAAACTTTGACGTATAGGCTATAGCATAGGTTATTGGGGGGGGGGGCAAATCAACATTGAGGGGGCCAAGATCAACATTGGTGGGCATGGCCCCCACAAAAGGATACAACTCGACGCCCCTGATCACCATCAACTATTTGCAACATTTTATGATGCAAGTTGTTCTTCCACAGGGGAGGGAAATCCAGCTATTTTGTTGTTGTTTTTTGCACTCAATTTTGAATTTTGTAGCAAAAGGTGGAGAGTCAGCCCACTATCTAATCCAAATCTGTTTCTTTTCAGTACAAAATGTGCTGGCTAACATCAACTGCATTTTCTATGTACCATGGCCATGGTGTTTTTTAAATAATTTTTTCCTTTAACTTTTTATCAGCATAAAAAGAGCATGGGTTATTGGGGGGGGGGGGCAAATCAACATTGGGGGGCCAACATCAACATTGGTGGGGCCATGGCCCCCACAAAGGGATACAAATCGACGCCCCTGTGTTGAAACACCTGGTAAAATATTGTAATTGTGCTTTTGATGTGTCTAACTTGTATCATCGTTTTGCCAGCTTTGTGCGGTATTCGGCATGTGCACCCCATGGAATTAAGACACCGGATACCCGATAAACGCAAGCGAAGTAACTCTGGGAATGTCTGCTTGTTTGTAGTTGACAGCATATGTGTACTGTGTCTGTATCTTGTAACCTAATCAGAGGCGGATCCAGGAATTTTCATGGGGAGGGGTATTTGTCTGGGGGCGCCATTTCTTAGGAGGTGTACCCTGCGAAAATACCTAAAGGGGCGCCTTCGGCCGAAAATCCGTTTAGCCGGGGAGGGGCGTGCACATGAGCACACTGAAGGGGTGCTTCTGGTTGAAAAATATGAGGAGCACTCGAGCCTTTCCGGAGGGGAGAGGGTTCCAAATTTCATGGGGACATGTCCCTGAATCCACCGACCATCCCTGAATCCGCTCGACCATCCTGCAGTGCACGGCTTGACGCTCAGGCAGGGATGTTGCTTTATATACTTTCGAGGGGTGAAGTGCCCCATCAATGTTGGCTTTGTGCCCCCCCCCCCCCCCCTCACCAATAATTTCAAGCTTTAACATAGGACCATATGGAGTGTGCTCCCCCAATCAATTTGGGTCTGCCCATTGCCCTCATGTATTTCCCCCCCCCCCCTCCCGTCCGAATAATTTTCAGAAATCAACATTCGTGCGCTCCTCTTTAATTGTAGTTCTTTCTATCAGCCCGGGACCTCTTCCAAGGGCATAGCCAAGAGGGCAGGCGCGAATCCAGGATTTTTAATGGAAGGGGCATGTCTGGAGCCACTGGATGAGCCCTCAGGGGTGCCTCCAGCTGAAAATTTCGAGAGTGGCGCACTCGGGGGTCTTGGAAGGGAGACTTCGGCTGGAAATTCAAGGGGATGCACTCAATGAGCCTAAGGGGCACATTTTCATCTGGAGGGGCGCCTTTAGCTGAAAAATTGTAAAGGGTTGCAGCCGAGCCCCACTGTTGGACCACTTTTCCTGGCAAGACGGGTGTCACCTTGCCATGAGCGGACACATGTCCCCTATGCCCTCTGTATCTGTCGCCGCAAGGGGATGAACAGCAGGGACGAGGCAGGTCAGAGTACATGCTTAATGGGGAAAAGATGTGGTTTTTGCTTCATATATGACTATATCAAATGGAAATGATATAGTCATTTTTCGCCGCCTAGAACGCCCCAGCATCACCGCTTTACATCCACAACACATTACGCAGCGCCTACCTGCGCCAACGTTTTGCCCATATGCGTCGTCGTCGTCGGGAACTTTTCGAAAAGTCGAGTCGGCTGTTTAGTTATATAGAGGTCAATGGACGGGGACGGGACCAAGATACCTTTACTTTACAAGGTAAACCAAAGTTCGCCTTCAAGCCTTGGTGACGTCACAACTTTTTTCCTCTGATATAGCATAAATTGGTAGCATCAGGTATGCTTCAATTTCGCTGCGCATAAGATATACCAAGTTAGTCATTCCCGCATATTTTTATATCTTTTTGCACGCTATATCTTTTCTCGACACAACTGAGAGCCACCCTGTAGTCGTATTTTGTATGCTGGCGCAGCTAGGTATAGTCTGGGGATATTTTCATTGAGGCGTTTGATTGAGGCAAGACAATATCACCCAATCGGTAATAGCGGTAATACAGTAATTACGTGTTTGAAGTTGACAGTTTCCTGTCTCACTCCTTGAAGAATATAATTTGGTATAAGGGCAGTAATTACCCTGCGTACCTGGTGCAGATTGCTGATGACAAATTGGGAGATAGTGGTGGCTTCTACGTTATATTGAATTGCATATCCAATCAAAGCATTCATATTTCCTAAAGTTTTGACCTATCGCCCTCTGCATTAAATAGCAAACTGAATGAAAAATATGTGTCAAAAGTATCGGAAAGAAGTATATATGGAAAATGTTTTTGCAATGATAGATCATAATGTGGTGCTCAGCCAACCTTTGACCTCGAATATGTAATTAATTTAAATGATGGTTAGCCTGGTATATTGTGGAAGGTACGGGTTGAATAACTTCATTGGGCTGGTGTAGCCTATGTGATGCAAATTGCCACTGGAATTTGGCATTGAGCCTTCAGCCATTGATTTGCAAGTATATCATGGAATAGCATTTTCCACACTATCTTTGACTGTGATACTCCAGTCTCCAATCAACCAGACTGCAGAGTATGGCACCTGCAATGTAATCTTGCCTGCAGGACAGGCTGTCACTAGTGTGACTGGTGCAATACATCAAGGTACAAGAGTTTTGTGGCAAATAATGTTGGTGATGATTGAAATGTACACAATCGTTAAAGGACTAGATCAGGTCAATTTGAATGATGCTCTTCCGTTTAGAGTATCACATTGGGATCATCATTTGAGGTTAGACAAATTCAGGTGTGGGACAGTTTAGCAACAACAGGTCTTCAGTCAAAGGGCTGTTGATCAGTGGAATAGGCTGCCTGCAGATGTGGGGAGTTCCTCATTGAATGCATTTAAAAGTATGGTGGACAAATTTTTTAGACAGGAAAATCTTGTTTTTGAGTTATAATTTGTGATGGATGGGGTGAGACTTATGCTAAGTAAGGGTGAATGGCAGACACCTTTAAGCAGGCATGGATGCAGTTTGAAGATTATTGGTAAGGCATTCAATCCACATGTGCTAAGAGGGATCAAGGGAATAGGGCTGGACAGCTAGGGTACAGTTGGTGGGAAAATATCTTGAGGACACTGGGGGCAGGCAGCATATGAGCCGACTCTGACAGCCTTGATATAGGACGAGATATAGGTCGGTGGAAGGAGCATGCCCCTTCCAAGATGTACGGTGGAAATATGGAGATAGGACATTCCTCCTAACGCGTCATCTAACACAGGACCGCCTTGAGGGGTTCTTCGGGCTGGTGCGAGGCGGTGCAGGATGTAACCATAACCGCACGTCAACGGAAGCCAAATCTCGTCTCTGACTTCTGAGCATTCTGACACTGATACGCCGCGGTGCAAACCCACTGGGCTGTGACAGCACAGTCACCACCACCGCTGACCCGGCCTCTCGGGTGGCTACTGCGGCCACCGAAGCCGCCGACCGAACAGCTGCCTCCGCCGTGACTGGCGGCGACGAGACCATCTCCACCACAGACATATCATGGGCGGATCCAGGTATGTTATGGAGGCACATTTCCTCGGATGGGCGCATTCGGCGTCCATTCATTGGACAAATCCGCTGAGGGAGGAGGAGCCTGAAGAGCACTTGAGCCTACCTAAGGGGCTTTGTCGTCTCAGAGGGTCACTTTTCCCCCACAGACCTTCAGACAACTCGGAGTACTGGGGAAATGTGTCCCCCTCCTAAGGAGACTAGGCCCAGAGAAACCATGTTCCCAAATTGCGTTTAGTATCACGCCTATTAGGGGCGGATCCAGAAATTGTCATAGAGACACTTTGTCTCTGGAGGGGCGCCATTTCTTCGGAGGGACACCTTTTGCTGGAAAATTCGTGCGGGGGAGTGTACTCGAGTCCACTAAAGTGTCGCATTTTCTCTCACAGGTCGCCTCCGGAAGAAAAAAAAAGCAGGGGGTGTATTCAAGCACAGTGAAGCCTTTTCCCTACAAGATGCGCATCTGGGTGAAAATTTAGAGCAGTGTGCATTCCAGCACCCTGAAAGGGCCACTTTTTCTCTCAGAGGGGTGCCTCCGGCTGAAAATTTAGAGCAGGGTGCACTCCAGCACATTGGAAGGGACACTTTTTTCTCTCAGAGGTGCGAATCTGGCTGACAAATTTGGCGGGTGTGCACTCAAGCTTTCTCGGAGGGGTGCCAATTTTCACGGGGCACATGCCCCCAGTATACCCACCCTGTTCCCGCCATTGACGCCTATGGATTTACGCACACTGGGTAAAGCCAGGGAAGGAGACGATCGTCCCCTTGATGATTTCGTCTGGCTACGTGCCCGGACCCTGACATGACAGCATGTTAACGCCTCCAAAAGTTCCATCCCCACATTCCTTAGCGCAATATAAGTTCCGTCATTGAGTAGAATCCCGTTGCTCCCTCCATACTTTACTCGCCCAATACCATTTTCCCTTCATAGGTGCTGTGGGACTGTGCAAGATTATCTTTCAGTATAAATGTACAATAATTAGAAGCAAAAAATCCAAATAGGTTCCATTTCTGTATAGCAAATGGGTGTGTCTTTCAAATAAGGAAACGTTTTTATCTCAAAAACGTTTCATTTTGGCGCTTGGCTTCCCACAAAAGTGACATCTCTCCATTACGATAACCTTATGAAGGAAAAGCTTCATGCCGCTGTGACGCTGCGCTGCCAATGCGGTTTGGTGAGGGCCGGACGGGACACTGTCCCGTCCCCGGCTGCCGTTTGAGATTACCGAAAGTGACGTCTGCTAACGGTTGCGGGCATCGACGATTGCAAGCAAACTATTTTCGATGGGGAAAATCCAAAGGAACTGTGAACATCACAAATAGTGGGACTATCTGCGCATACAACTTTCTCCGCGAAATGTCATTCGACAATGGTGTGGAGACAGTGGAAATCGGAGCCTTTTTCACGGACCGAAACACGTGCAGCCGGTGTCACGACGACGGCGCCCGCACACACTGCAGCCACTGATCGTCAATGGGAAAATTGCAGCCGGTACATGGGGCCATGACGTGAAAGTGACAGCAAGTCGCCAAGTTTAGCCGTTTCCGAGAACCAGACCCAATGGTGAAAAACGCTCAAAAACGTGGCTCCCTCGATTGGTTCATTCGTTGTCGAGATTTGGCGGTCTGAATCCGGTCGATGGGGAGCGCTAAAATTTGTGATTTTCCGAACGAAAAATGTCAGTTTTACATGATATTCCTATCGGCGGCCGGTGGTTCACCGGATACCCGTTCTTTCAGGACCCCCGTGATGCGCACGCGCAGCGCGTTGACCCGACCGCAACGAAATTATGTCCTACGGATAGCCAACATTTGAGGCTTTCACGTGATGTGTGGGGCTTATCTCGTTAACTGTGATGCGAGCCGTGCCACGCGCCACAAACTGCGCCAGAAAATGGAGGGGAGTATTCATAACGTCCAAGGTTCATTTAGTACCAAAGTTCATAACGCCCAAAGCTCACAACGTACAAGGATCATAACGTCCAAAATGCGAAATAAAGTCCAAAAAAGTTCAGAATGTCTCCGATAGGGTGCGTTCATAACGTCCAAGGATCACAACCTCGAAAACTGACTTCAGAGGGAGCGTTCATAACGTCCAAGGTTTTTTAGTACCAAAGTTTCATAACGTCCAAAAATAGTGTCTCCACAGAAATACAACAAAATAGTGTCTAATAGTGTCTCAGTTGTCCGCTAGAGGAGCCAGCGGAACCCTGGGGGCGAAATCGTGCGGCTGTGTCTCCACTTGCTGTCAAAAGGTGGCAAGAGTGTGCGGTTATTGTCGCATGGCACCTCGCAAATGTGCTGCCAAATGTGGTCTGGTGGTTTCTTCAGGTGCGCATTCTGAAATTTTCTCCAGTTCTTCCATGGGACGAATATATTTCCTCAGAAGGTCGCCTTCGGTGGGAAAATTCGTTGAGCGGGTGCAGAGGCTGCGCTCGAGAATACTGAGGGGGAACCTTTTCCTCCGAAAGAGCGCCTTTGGCTGGAAAATCCGTGGTTTGTGTAAGTACCGTCCTTGTTTGGTTAACTTTGGTTGTGTAAGTATCGTCCTTGTTGATGGTCAGAAGTGTGTCCAGGAAAGGTACTTGTTTACTGGAATGGTCACTGCGCTCCATGGATAATTTTATGGAGGGAGGGAAGTTGTTGAGGAAATGAAAATAATCGTGGAGTGATTTTGATCCGTGTCAAAATACCCAGTACATCATCAATGTAGCGCATATATGTTATGGCCTGGTGTTGATTGGATGTTAGGAGTGTCTCCACTGCGTTTACGAATATGATGGCCAGTGGTGGAGCAATCCGACTATGCTATACCATGGCTATGCCATTTTGCTGACGGTAATATCTGTCCACGAATCTCACAAAGTTATTATTCAAGAAATGTGTCAGGAGATATTCGATGTCTGTTAAACCTAGTCCAAACATGTTTATCTCATCGCTATGCAAACGCAGGATACCTATTGTGGCCGAGATAGCTTCATCCGTAGGTATATTGCTGTATAAGTTAGCAACATCGACAGTGAATGAGATAGCTCTTGGCGTTAGCTCTGCGGGAAACTGGCTCTGCAGCCAATTTTCGTCAGCCTCCCCTACATAGAGGATAAGCTCACCAAAAAATAACAGCGGCAATCAAAACCTCAAAACTATCACTACGTGTGACATGGCAGAGTGGTACAACACTTTCAGAAACTCTGACCAAGTCCGCTCGCAACCCACACCCATGTCCTGCTGGGAGCAAGCAGTGTTACTGTTGTCTGGCAGGACTTCAAGGCAGATGCCACACACGGAACACCGTCTACCTTATAGCATGCCAGCTATGCTGACCATTGAACATCACGAGTATAGGAGAATAAAACGCATGGTTGGGGACATATTTAATCAGCACTTAAGAAACGCTAAAAATAAAACCACTTTTTTTTCTTTCTTTTTTAACGGTCCGCCACCCAAGATCAGGTGACCAGGAGTGCCCCCTCCCCTTACCCAACGACTGCAAGCACCTTACGTTAACACCATAAAATAAACAGTAAAGTCGCGGCACTCCCAGCTAAGAGATGGAAAACAAATAAACGAGCATAAAAGCACCCAGTGTTAGAGCAATACAACTGGCAATAAAGAATGCTATAAGTAGTCATACCCAAAGGAGGCATATGACTGGCCCTAGATCCATCCCAAAAAGAAGTTAAGGCCTAAACTATAATGTTAGTAGCTGGTTGTGACGAGATGGTAGTCGGCACTCCTAATTTGAAATGCATTTTTTAAACTTAGGTTCCTCCCACAACTCCATCCAGCTAAGCATAAGCTTGTTGCTGGGTGGAATGTGGGAGGAACTATGGTTGGGTTTTTTTCAGCTTCTATATATGGTTAAGCACACGCACGCGCACGCGCACGCGCACACACACACACACGCAATACACACACACATACATATGTGTATTCCCCTGATATTCAACAGACAGAGTGAATGCATGAGTCTTTAGTATTTGCTCAAGAAGTATGCCTTTATGTGATTTTTTAGAACAATCTTAGAATTTGGTATCTCTGTATGCAGAAAATGTTTTGCTATGATAATATTCCAAAGCTTAGGTCCAAAACATTCAATGGTGAAGAGACGATAATTTTTGTTTGAATAGCAGTGTTGGAAGTGGTCTTGTAACCTTGTGGAATATGGGGTATTCAGAGATACCGTGAAAAGAGGTCTAATAGAATGAGGCAGCTGATTATAAATGAATTTTTGCATAATAACCAACATCTGAAGTTTTGCTGTCTTGGACTTTTAAAATTTTGTATTTCTTAAAGATAGGGTTTGCATCTGAGGGGAAATACACCCTCAATAATGCGCATTATTATTTTCTGAAGCAAGGATAATTTGTGTGTCTGATTAGCATAGTTTGTACCCCAGAGAAAACAGCAATAATTTATATATGGGAGAATTAATGCATTATACAATTTTAAGAGGTGATTTTTGCTTAAGAGATATTTTGTTTTTGATATCATTCCTATGTTACGACTTATTATGTTTGAGACACTGCTGATATGGGATGCAAATTTCAAATTTTCATCTATGTATACACCAAGGTACTTCACTGGATTTTGATGCAAAATAGCAATCCCATTAAATTTGATCTCAATATCAATATTCGTTTTGTGATTGTCATACAACTGGTATACAGTTTTGGTTTCATTTAATGACAAAAGAGTTGAATGCAGCCATTGTGAAATTGTCGCCAAGGAATTTTTTATTTTGTTTTGAAGCTCTTTAGGGTCAGTGCTTTTGAAAAAAATAGCCGTGTCATCAGCATATAGAAATGTCCGACATTCTACATCCAAATTTACAAGATCATTTATGTATATTATAAAGAGTAAGGGGCCTAGAATTGAGCCCTGTGGTACACCCATTTCAATTTTTTTCTGAAAGCAGAGGTGCTGCTATTGATTGTGGTAGCTTGAGTTCTTCCCGATAGATATAACTGTAACATTTTAATTGCATTTCCCTTCACACCATATTTTTCCAATTTTGCACATAATATTTCCCTGTCAACAGTATCAAATGCCTTTCTCAAATCAAGGTAAATTCCGACAACATATTCATTATTTTCAAACCCTTTGGTGATCAAGTTCTGTATTAAGAGAAGAGGCATATATGTGGACATACCTTTTCTGAAACCAAATTGTTTATCAGAAAGTAGGTTGTGTAGTGTGAAATGTTCCAAGAGTTGATTGTAGATGATCTTTTCTAATATTGTTGACATATATGGAAGAATACTAATTGGTCGGTAGTTACAAAATGTTGCTGGGTCACCTTTTTTGAAGATGGGTTTGACAACAGCTATTTTAAGTGGCTTGGAGAAGATCCCACTATTCAGGCGTAGGTTAATGACATGGATTAAGTGTGGTAATATTGACCTATATGATTGTTTAAATATCCTAGAATTTATTCCATCAATTCCTGACCAAACATTTTTTAAAGAAGCAATCACTGTATCTAAATTGTTTTCTGTTACTGTTAATAGTGCCATTGATATATCTGGGTACGTATGTATGTATTCTAAAGCATTGGTGTTGTTTTGAGGAATCTGTTCTCTCAATTTTGGTGCAATTTCTGTGAAGTATTTATTGAATCCTTCAGCTATAGCTGTATCATTTTCTAGAGTGATGTCTGTATCTGTGTTCATTTTTTCAGGGATATTATGTTTGGAAGGAGCTTGCCTCAGTATCTGGTGAAGCATTTTCCATGTCTCTTTTGGATTATTTTGATGTTTGTCAAATTCAGCCTCATAATGAAGTATTTTTGCATTTCTAATTATTGCAATCAGTGTATTTTTATACTTGTTATATTCTTTCTTGCTTTCAGCAGTTTGATATTTAAGTTTGTGATTAAATAATATTTGCTTTTGATTGATGGAACATCGTATTGCAGGTGAAATCCATGGTTTTATGGAGGCTGTTTTTCTTGATAAGACTTGAGTACATGTAAATTTATCAATCCCACTTTTGTATGCATTAATTAAGCTGCTGCATGCCTCTTCAGGATCATTTTCATCAAAAATTCCTTGAAGTTCATTGGTCAGATGATCCCTCAGGCTGTCCATTTTGTGAAAGTCAAACGCAGTTTTTGTTCTTTTTGCATTGATTGGTTTTTGAACTGTAAGTTCTGATGTTGTAAAAATAGAGAAGTGATCAGAGAAATCAGATTTAATGATGCCAGACAGTTGTATTTTTGATACATCATTACAGAAAATATTGTCAATTAATGTGCATGATGAATCACATACACGAGTTGCCTTTGATATTAGAGGAAGAAAACCATGAGAGCACATAGACATGAAAAATGAGTCTGCAAAATGATTATTTGGAATTGATAACAGGTCAGCATTTAAATCTCCAATGATGTAGGTCGGCATGTTCAGATGGTTTATTGTTGTTAAGCACTCTTCAAATTCTGACAAAAATTGTGCATGATGACCAGGTGCACGATAGATCTGGCATATCAAAATAGTTTGTTTAATACTCAATTATATTTGGAGAAAAACACATTCAGCTTCAGCAGCAACAAAATCAAATGGATAGACCTGTTTTGCTTTTAGAGATTTCAAGGAATAGATTGCGGACCCTCCCCCATTTTGTGTTCCCTGCTTTGGCAGAATAGTTCATAATCTTCATCATCTAAGTTAAATTTCTGTTCATTTTCTTTTGATAGCCAGGTTTCAGTAATACATATAAAGCTCCATTTGTGATTCAGTTGGCTTAGGAAGATATTGAGCTCATCAAATTTATTTACTATGGACCTTGCATTCAAATGGAGAATATCTGTGTTTCTTTCTAAGTTGAAGTCGGAACCAATTTCAACTTGTCTACCGATATCTTGAACATCATAGAAATTACAATTCTCTCGAACGCGTTCAAAATGAGAATACGTAAGGGCAAGGTCATCTGAGATTATATTCAAGAATGGGTTAAATATTTTATTTTCCACGGTAGGTAGGTGTTAGAACCTAGTCGTAGGGCCTACGTAACAAGGTAGGTAGTTCACCAAATTTATTACAACGATATGCTTGCCTTCCCTCTCACCCGAATCGGACGACTACATGGCTAGACCGTAACACCACTAACACCCCATTTGGCGAATACTTCAAATCACACACGCGAGCAGCATTTTCGACTCTAAAACACTCAGCATATCCGCTCTGCAAGTCTGCAAAGATGTAGCAGATCTCAAAATCAGCGAATCAATAGAGATTAGTAACAAAAAGCCATCATTAAACACAATGACGGCATCCTGGACCATGATAAAACCGGTTCCTTACAACGCCCAAGGCAATCACATATTCAACACATAACCGCATCCACACACACCTGGGTCTCAAGTTGACACATGTATACACACACGGATCATACACCTTGATGTGAGCTTATGTTTAGTGTGTGTATGTATTTTACGAGTAAGTAGATACTGTGATATGTAAAATGAAGATTCACTGTGCGGTGTCACGAGATGCACTTGGCGTGTTTTTTTGTAGCTTTTGAAGCAAAATGTTTAGTGTCGAGGAAGGCCCGTGGCCGAAATATATACAGTGAGAATTTGGATCTATTTCTTTGTTTTAATATAAGCATAAGGTTATTTTACGCGTTTTTCTTACTCATAATTATGCTCAACGCAGCACTGCACCTAATAAAAAAATATTGGGTGTTATGCTCTTGTCGATTTGTTGTGGATAGGCCTGCTGTAGATCCAGCCATGTCGAAACAAAAAGTTGGAATTATGACACCATATGTACATGAAAACTGTGAACAGCCACCAAGTTTCGAGGAGCTACTCCTAATAGCAATTGAGATTGAAAAGCATGAAAGGGGAGTGTGACTGAATAAGCATCATAAAGAATCAGGGTAAGACTAGGCAAAGGATATACTTTCGTTAGCACGGGATAAATATGGTAAACATTGACATTAGTGCACGCTCGAAGAGGAGTGTTTTGAGCTGCAATGACATCTTGCGCACCGTGCATGCGATGCATGGGATCCCCAGGAACGAAAAGGAATAGCGCAGTGGAATGCTACCAAGTTAATTAGCACATATTGTGTAAATCTTACCATGTCCATCCTTGTACAGAAACCTACTGAAACATACCATCAATTATAGGTGAATGAGGCTAGCTTCTCATAACATTGCCCGCTCTTTTTGAACAGCACTGGTTTTGGTGTTGCAAGTGTGAACGGATTGCAATAATGGTGGAAGACTTTTGTACGATTTCTTGTGTTATTGCTGTTGATATTGCACACGTCTCGTACTCACACTTTCATTCAAAAGTGCTCTCTCATACAGTGCATAAGTGCTAAAGGTGTTCTGGTATGAAAACTTTCAGATTGATAAGTATAAATGAGAAATTAGCATTAGCAGGTACCAACCAGGGGGTCTGAACCATCACAACCCACCCCGAATCTGCAGCCATATGCAGTGGACATCAGATTGTCTGCATTTTCTCTTTACCACGACAAATCGACAACACCCAATATTTTATATTTTGATGAAAATGTGTGTGTGGGGTTATCTGATGCGTCGAATCCGGCTGTGCTATTTTTTAGAAAGATCAGGCAAACGGTCAAGGAGTTATAGCCTCGGGAATTTCTGAGATGTCACCAAACAGGGGTGTCTTTTGAGGTCCTTAATACAATGAAGAACAATCCGAATTGTGCAAAAGTATATATCGTTGAACTCACAATAATCTACTGCATCTTTTGGCTATTTCGGAACTTTCGTTTACGGGCCATTTCAAATAGTGATATCGTGACCTAAGGTAACGTCACCTACTTAAACTATCGGGACAGTCACAATGCGATTTGAAAAAGTGCAGAAATGTAGTCCGATACATTATCTTTCGAAGGGAAAAAATGTAAAAGTAGGGTCTTGCCCTTAGAATCTACATATCCGTTCAAAATTAGACATGCATGGTTGTTTTTGTGCTAGTTTATCGTGGCTTGTTTTAATATTGGTTTAGAACAGTATATTACTGAAATGCAAGCCTTCTGATGTTCGTGGCAAGTGATGGGATGAGTAATCCCATTCATCTTAAACTGCTTGAGAACAAATTTGGCGGGACGCATCCATTGACACATGCTCAGCCTGAAATGAATCGTATTGGATCATGAGCCGTTTACATCGGTGTAATAAAATAAAGTAACAGAATTACGTCATGCAATGCAATACAATAATTTGTTACAGTACAGCATTATAATGCAATGCAATGCAATTATCTACGTATGTGCAGATCATCCCGTACCTTGTCAGAATCCCAGTTCAGACTGACGATCTGTCACTGCGATAATATTAATAACACAATCTGTATCAGCGCGCACACCAACACGTCCCACTTCACCCAACTTTCATTAACACCCGCCCCGCATCGGTAGACAGTTCATGAACTATTACGGTGCTGTGTGTCACTGGTGCGAATTTGTGGTGCCCCTGTGTTCCTTTCACCGTGATGGCTTTTGGGAAGCACTCGGTGAGGTGGGTCGTGACGTCCATTGCCTCCTGCTTTGATACACATATGAATTTGATGCAGCTGGCTAGCTTGTGCGACAGATACTCAAACATGTCCTCCGCCGTCAGTATCTGGTTGTTAAGCGGGTGCTTGGGGCTCTCTTGAGCCGCGGCACGCTTGGCTGTGCCCCCGATGCCGTCGCAAGCGTCCATGCCATGAGATGTGACAAAAAAAGGCACTCACAGGGTGCCCCAAAATCTGACTGCTGGTGACGCACGTAAACGAAGTCATGTTTATTCGCATACTGCCGTCTGTGAAATAAATGTTTGGAGGTCAGGTACTGCGGCCCGAATTTCTGGGATAAGCCGTTGCAGGAACACATGCACCATGTCGGTGTTGTGCTTTGTGCCGTCAGAGATACAGCAGTAGCTCTGTTGGCACAGTACCTCGTCCTCACGCCAGTACACTACATACAGTACACTACAGGGACGAATCCCAGTGGATGCCTTGAGCTACATCCTGCACCACAAATGAATAATTTTCGGCGAAATCGTACTAGGCAATCACTTCGCCCTCCTTGCCAGTAGCCTGTGCGTAGGTGAAGTGCTGGCCTTGTTTGTCAGCCACAAAGTGGTGTCTGATCAGCTTCACGGTTTTCTGACTGAAATATAGCATGCTTTCCTCTTTGGTCTAAACTATTTCTGCGAGTGTACAGCGATGTGTGCTCATCCACTGTTTGTACCTAATATAATTATCCATGTCATCATCATCTAAATCACCTCCACTCTTTTCTCCTTATTTATCCGCGAGGAAAATCCTTAAAAAGTTGATCACCCCGTCTTCACCAGGGCAGTCCTCACAGTTGTGCATGGGGGCCGCGGTAGCTCAGTTGGTAGAGCGTCGGACTCTTGATCGCAAGATTGTGGGTTCGAATCTCACAACCGACGGCATTTACCGAGTCCACCCGCGACCAATCGGCGTGAGAGGTTGGCGACGCTATATAGCTTAGCGGTTGAATGCGTCGTAAAAGAACCCAAGGTTCTTCTTCTTCACAGTTGTGCATCATACAATCACGGTTTTCAGTTTGCCACATACACATAAATGCCACATACAGCGTGGTCGAGGAGGTTACGGTAGTTGAGACCGGGAAGGCCGAGAGCAGATCTGAGCAGTTTTGGGTTTTGGTGATAAGTGCACATGCACTCCGAGTGCGTCCCACTGCTGCCTGCCAAGACGCAATGCTTCGGATGAAGGGCAGCAAAGGTTAAGAAGCCGGTGCGAGGGTTTTCAGAGGTTTGCTTGTATAGATCGTATATCTCACACAAATCTTCCAAACCAAGCCTTTTCTGAACTCTACTTTGGGTTCCACAGCCTGTCGCACCGCGACACGGTCGGTCTTGCCGAGTCACATCCGGCTGATCTGATCCGACTCATAAAATAGCTTTACTTTCACCTTGACTGAGTCCGACACCCTCAGAAATGTCCTCGCTTCACAGGCAGCATGTTCAGCGAGAGTGAGCAGCGAGCACTGGGCACCCAAACACGGTGCCACCTCTTGTTTGTGCCCTTCCTGATATTTCACTACATTCATAGATCTTAATTTTCGCGTTGAGATAAATGGTTGTGCAAATGATTTCTCGGTTATCGGAATGTCATTCCTATATTATGGATGCTTCTCTCTCCTTGTAATTCATGGCAAGGTATAACTCATAAATCATCTGCTACCACAATTTGGAGGCATTTCTGCCATTTTGTTTAACCCTTGCCCTCACGAGTTAGAACACTTGTGCAACACAACATTCAAGATCAGATGACTAACATTATCATCTCATGACGTGCCTCGAACGCCAAAAGCCTTGTATTTCAGCAATATACCGTTATAAATACATATTTATACAGGCCACAATAAACTAGCGCAAAAACAACCATGCATGCCTAATATTGAACGGATATGTAGAGTTTTAACCCGCGCACGTCCGGGGGGGGGGGCAGATATCTGCCCCCCCCTTGCGGTTTTTCCTACATTGCCGCCATACTAATCGGGTTAGAAAGGCCAAACCTCGCATGGCTGCTCATTGGTCTTTTCCGCATGTCCTCAAATTTGTTTGACCCTGGGTCATCTCAAGTCAGGTCACCAGGTCAGGCGAAGTGACCCAACATCCCTCGGAGTTCTAGGTGGCATCACTCCCACAATAATTGGGCGATTGATTCCAAACTTATATCACGTCATGATCTTATCAGGGACTATAATATGTATATCACGGTTTTTTCGTAGCGTTGACCTGCGGTCAGGTCGCGGCCATGGCTTCCCCATTATAGGCCTATGGTAAAATATACAAATGTTTCCTGGTTACACATTTGCTTTCGGAATGACCTCCAACGGTTATGGCGTGTAGTTAGAAGCTATTCGCAATGCTACCGCTGACATTTTTGCTCAGTAACCTCACCAAGGTCAGATGAGGTCACCTGAAATCACTAGCACATTTCTGCGCATTACATCGCACTGCATTGAGCTAGAAGGCTGAAATTACCGTCATTGTGCTTGTATCGCCAACACGTGTCGATTGATACATTACATGACCTCCCTAGTCTACCCCATGACCTTGACCTGAGGTCATAGTTTCGGTCACCCATCTGTTGACCTGACCTTAAATTACACAGCGTATGTCGATAGCACATTTCAAGGGGTGTCGAATAGCATTTGCAGTTTGTTCCTATCTGTTACAGGTCCTGAGATATATGCCAATATCTGAGGGTCCCACCCGATCTGGTCGAATTTGACCTATGATGATCCAGTGACCTAAATATTGACCTGAGCGAGAAAATGGCCGAAATACTTTCGATAGAGCTTGTCACCAGCTATCCAACGCTGTTTTCCGTTTGTCGCTGCCTAGCATAGTTCTGGAGATCTTAGGGGGGGGCAGACATCTGCCCCCCCCCGGACATGCGAAGTTGGCGCGGACCGCCGGACGTGCGAGTGTTAAGAGCGAAACCCTATTTTTTATTTTTTTTTGCTTCGTAAGATTCTATCGAACTTCACTTCTGCACTTCTTTAAATCGCATTGTGACTGTCCCGAAAGGTAAAGTAGGTCACGTGACCTTAGGTCACGATGTCACGATTTCAAATACCCCGTAAACGAAAATTTTGAAATAGCCAAAAGATACAGTGGGTCATTGTGAGTTCAACGATATATACCTTTGCACAATTCAGATTTTTCTTCATTGAGAAGACCTGAAAAGACACCCTTGTTTGGTGACATCTCAAAAATGCAAAAAAAAGGCTAGAACTCCTTGACCGTTGACCTGATCTTACTAAAAATGGCACAGCTTGATTCGGCGTATGAGATCACCCCGCACATATAATTCCCTCAAAATATAAAATGTTGAGTGTTATTTTTACCTTTTCAATTGCCTATTTGTCGTGCAATGGCCTATTCCATATAGCGGTCTTGGCCAAGTTCATTCCGTTTGGTTTAAAGACCACGCTCAAGAAGAGCTTGAGTCGATTTCACATGGACGTATTGTGACATACTGGTGCAAAACACTATTTCTGTCTTCGTTCCTGTTGTGATTTCAATTCAGGTTGGTTGTGTTAATTACGTTCCGTCGTGATCCCTCTGCTTCGATCCTCGATTCCTCTGGCAGCGTTATTGACATGCAGATCCCGAGACCTCCGTCTTCGGTTTACCGTTGTGTCATTGCGGTTGGTTGGAGGTCAGGAATCCACCATAGGTATCAGCCCAATATATCCACCAATGGATTCACCAACAGCCGCTCGGGCAATCATCTGACAAATTATTTCTCAATACAATGCCATAAATGCGTTTCGTGCCTATTAAACAACTCGTTATATCCGGCTATGCCTAGCCTTCACAATCGAAACGCAGATATGACTTCATGAAATATTGGCGTCCGCTAGATGCCAATCGGCATCTAGCGGATCGTCCCTTGAAATCGATTAATAAATCTCCGTGTTTATCTAATTATGCAGTTCCTAGTGGTTAAAACAGTTGTCATCATGGTTTTCATCGTTTTTCAACCCAATAAAACTATACATGCAGGTTTCCAAACAGAGTCTCCTACTTCGTTCATCAGCAGCACGGGACATATGAAGTTCGTGATTGGATTGAAACATTGCGAAGGGGAAGGAAACAAAAGGTAGTATGAAATGGATATTAATCTGAATGGAATAATTCTGATTGGTGTACCACTGGGCTCCGCTCTAGATCCTCTTCTATTTATAATCTTCGTGAACAATATTGAAGTTAGGCTGAGGAATCGGCTGCTCAAATTTGCTAATCATATCAAACTGGTAACAATGGCTTTGCGGCCGGTCCTCTGCATGGATCCGGCCGGTCGGCCGGTCGGCCAGTCCGCGGCCTTTTTGCGGCTAGCCGGCCGGCCGACCAGAGTCGCTTCCCCAGTGCGCTTATCGGTGGGGTGTGGGTTATCAGCGATAGATAACACACATGCCAAATCGGACGTACCGGGGTGTGCGATGGAGAAAGCAGGCTTCAGCAGGGAAAGGGGTGGACGGAACGATAATGTGTATCTCACGCCACGTTTGCCACTGCCACCTGTTGACAGAAAACGGAGACACAGCCGCACGATTTCACCTCCAGTGCTCCACTGACTGCTCTAACGGACAACTGAGGAACTATTTTTGGACGTTATGAACTTTGGTACTAAATGAACCTTGGGCGTTATTTACCAACTCTGAAGCCTGTTTTGAAGGTTGTGATCGTTGGACGTTATGAACTCTGGACTTCGTGAACGCACCCTATCCGAAACATTCTGGACTTTTCGGACTTTATTTCGCATTTTTTATATTATAATCCTTGGACGTTGTGAGCTTCGGACGTTATGAACTTTGGCACTAAATTAACCTTGGATGTTATGATATATCCCAAAAACGTAACTGTTGCGTCGGGTTCAATCTCTGCACGGGGACGGGACAGTTTGTAGGTGACAGGGCTTACCTCGCCAATGTTAAAACCTATGAACTTCTTTGACCTCGGGTGATCGTGGTTTTTTCCAGCCCCACTGTCCCCTCGATCATAGCTATTAAATTGCTTCGGTACGTTTCTGATACATGTACTGAAACAAGATGAGTACGTATATGTCTGGACGGTTAGGGAATACAAATTGACAGGGTATGTAAAGAAACAAAACGGCCTGATGATAAATATAATTCATACTCAGTTATAATACGGTACCGTAAGCTGTTACCATACCTGGATATATTTTTCAAATATCTGTCACCTACGCTCGTGGCCGGGTAGCAGGCTTTTTCACCTCTGCTAGGGGGTTTGAGCCACTTTTACCAGGTTTCAGGAAGGGACCAATGTAGATTGCCTGAACGATGAAGGGTATTCACCGCTTCCCATACGTGGTTGAAGGTACGTAAAAGCTCCGCGACTGCAGAGGAAAGCAGGTGTCAACGACTCATTGTGCACCTCATGGGGTCCTTCGGCAACACTACGTAGTGTGTTAATAGCTGATACAACCCCAGCATAGGCAAAACACCGGTTGCTCGACAGATGATCTGGGGCGAGAAATCCATCGGAGTTGCTTCACAGCGGGCTTTGTGGCGTATAAATTGTGGTTCGCCGTTACCGGCGTTGTCGACGCTGGCCAGGGAAATTTAAATATCGTTGGCTACTTCAACGGGAAGCGCCACTTCATGGTCACCAATCGTCAATGTGGGAAGCAATGTTAGGGACTGCACTGAATCGATCAGATTCGTTTGATGCCGGACGGAACATTTGATGCCGGACGGAACTAGGGAGAGTTGGTGAAGAACGATTCAGTGAGCAGACATATTCACGCCATGAAGCACGTTTGGCCTCTCGGATAGTGCGCCCGGGCGAGAGCCCGAGCCCGCCTGAACTTTTTAAGTTGACGGTGGTGCTGTTCTTCTGAGTAAAGCTCCGGAACGCGCGCCTTCTAGCACGTATAGTGTCCCTGCATTCCTCTGTCCACGACGGGATTGATGTGCGACGAGAAAATCCAGGTATCTTTGGGATATTTGCAGAGGCACATTCCAACAGACGTAGTGAAAACCGCTACTGGAAGTGGGGGAGACCCAGCTTCGGAGAATGCGGATTCAGTCTTTCCCCGAAATTTACCTCAGTCCGCATTCTTGAAATTCCATCGTTGCGGACGTGGGTCTAAAATTGTACCGTCCAGGTATCGTAACCAGATCGGGAAATGATCGCTTCCCAATGGAACAGAGTCCACAGTCCAATCAAGGCACTCGGTCAGCTGTGGGCTGAGGTATAATTAGGTGTTGCCTGAAGGCGTTGATAAGTGTGTACGGACCCTGTATTTAAAACGCATAGCGATTCGCGCAGAGACAAGACTTCAGATGACGACCACGAGTGTTGATGTCGTTGCATCCCCACAACGTGTGGTGGGCGTTAAAATCGACCAAAAGCATAATCGGTGTGGTGGGTAGCAACGATAGTAAGTGCCCGAGTTCGGCGGAAGAAAACACATTCATAGGAGGGAGATATATAGCGCACACCGTGACAGGTCGGCGGCCAAAAAGCACACATGCAGCCATCGCCTGGGTGGACGTGCGCAGTGTGAGTTCCTTTGTGGGGACGTTGTTGTGGACTACAATTAATACTCCACGGTGTGCTACGCTATCCGTGACCACATTTTCCCTAATTACTGTGTAACCTTTTAATGAAGCATTGCATTCAGGTAAAAGTTTGGTTTTTTGAATGCACACCACCACAGGACCATGTCGATTTAAAACGATCTGGAGATCATGGGCACTGGTTCTAAACCCTCCCCAGTTCCATTGTAAAACGGTTGGGGTAAATGGCATCAAGGTATCTAGAAGTTAAAAGTGGTGGTCCTGTTCAGATTATGTATTTAAATACAAATATCACATGATATTTGACTAGCATGTGGTACGACTAGGATCCACCCGAGTGTGCATCCATTTAGCGAAACAGCCTGGTCATCAGCTTCTAGAACATTAATACCTGATCAAAGTTATCTGGGATTACCCCAAAGGCGAAACTTATTATCATGCGAACCCCGAAAACAAATATCATAGAAAAACAAATATAACAGGAAAACAAAGCAAGCAATAACTCAAGAAACTTGAAAGGCCAAGGTAGAAACAAACATCCCACTTCTGGAAGCTGTTCTTGCAAATCTGTACCCCAGTTGTTTTCCATGTATTTCCCACCACACACTTCTCACTCTGACTGACCGACGGGAGTTTTGGCGCCGTTTGAAAGTGTTTGCGCTCCGACCGACAGAGGGACCCACCGACAGTGATGATGATGATGCGTTAGCCCGTGCAGACAAGTTCAACTCGCACTTCGCGGAGGTGGGCTCACGTATAGCGGCGGAGGTGGTGCGCGACGGTAGCCCCAAGTATGGTCCCCGACCGTCCAGAGTGTGCGCGTCGGCGCTGGTGCTGCAATCCGCCACTCTACCTGAGCTCTCTAAGGCGATAGGGCGAACGGGTTCATCTAGGGCAATCGGAGTCGACGGAGTCCCTCTCCACGCCATCAAAAAATGCTTCCCTGTCATCGGCCCACATCTGCTCCATCTCATCAACTGCTCTATTGTCACGCAGACCTTCCCCACTACATGGAAAGTCGCCCGTGTCACGCCAATTTTTAAGTCAGGCTATCGTTCTGATCTTAGCAATTTTAGACCAATCTCAATTCTGTCTGTTCTCTCCAAAATCAAGGAAAAGGTCGTCTCCATGCAATTGGTGTCGTACCTGCATGACAATCATGTACTCTCGCCCTCACAGTACGCCTACCGACCGAACCACTGTACGGAAGACGCCATGCACGATGCTGTCGAATGGATGCTGCAGATACAGACTAGGACAAGGGCAAGGCAACCCTACAGACAAGTGCCACATCGCGTCGCTAACAACGATAGACCTCAGCAAAGCTTTCGACAGCGTCGATCATGGTGTCCTCCTGGCCAAGCTCGGCTGGTATGGCGTGCAGTCGACGGAATGGTTCCGCAGCTACCTCAGCGACCGGAAGCAGACGGTGAGCGGCGGCTCCTCCATCCTTCCCGAGTCACGGCGTGGCACAAGGCTCCATCATGGGGCCAATCCTCTTTCTCATCTTCATCAAAGACCTGTCCTCTTTCCTCCCCCATGGCCGCCTATTATCCTATGCCGACGATACCCAGCTTCTAGATAATTATCTACCCAACATCACCGGCCCATCCAGCCTCAAG
Organism: Ashinkailepas kermadecensis; assembly: GCA_034440615.1. Taxonomy (NCBI): domain Eukaryota; kingdom Metazoa; phylum Arthropoda; class Thecostraca; family Neolepadidae; genus Ashinkailepas; species Ashinkailepas kermadecensis. The sequence continues at coordinate 300,604 of JAOTOM010005061.1, forward strand.
GCACGGGTCGAGGAGTCCATATCTCGTCTTCAAAATTGGTTTCAGTCCAACAGTCTAAGGATAAACTCTGACAAAACTCAATTCATCCTCTTTGGCACCAAGGCGTCATTAAAAAAGGCAGCGAACTTCCAGATCACTCTTTCAGATTCGATCATAACTCCACGTCCCACCGTTAAAGTGTTAGGTGTTCTCCTCGACCAGAAGCTTAGCTGAGATTCTCACATATCCATGGTTGTGCGCAAATGCAACGCCATCATAACATCCCTATACAAATTTCGCCATCATTTCAACACGGATGTCCTCAAGCTCTTAGTCCAGATCCACGTTTTTCCTCACATCCTTTATTGTTTTATCTCTCTGGGGCGGAGTTGCTCAGTGCCGTCCAAGTGGTGCAGGTTTTATGGCTCATGGGACCTCTATCAGAGGGATGGCCTGCACTTCTCCGAGAAGGGGGTGCAAGTGTTAAGCAAAGTATATGAGCATGTCCTTCAGGGAAACTAGACAATGGGGTGGGGACGGAAGAAGTGGCATTGCCATCTCAGGGATATGCCAATAGTGACAGCATAGGCAATAGAACCTCACAGTCAGCAAATAGGGATAGCAGTAGATCAAGGGGGCAGAGTGGTAGCTCATCCAGAGATGAGAGAGCTACTCAAAATGAAAAAGCCAAAGATGGTTATGGAACATTTTTTAAGTGTATGATGCTTAATGCTCAGAGTATTCGATCCAAATTTGATGAGTTCAAGTGTTATGTTGCTGAGGAGGAACCAGATTTCGTTTGCATTACTGAGGCATGGGTCAGTGAGGGTTATTTTGGGGATAACTTGCAGGACTATGAGATCCAGGGATACAATATGTTTTCATGCAATAGGGGTCCAGCAGTGAAAGGTGGTGGTATAATGCTCTATGTGAATAGCTTATTCAGTTCTCAAAAAGTAGCAGATGGGGTAAAAAATGTCTGTGGAGTCCATTTGGCTTGATGTTGCTGTGGGAAAAGGCAACAGCAATAAACTGAGGATAGGAGCTTTGTACCGATCAGGAACTTTGCCACATTCTCAGCAACTGGAGCTTGATAAGGTGATTTGCGAAGAAATCAGTAGAAACTTTCAGAGGAAATGCCTTATTCTTGGTGACTTTAATCTAAATGGATAAGAAAATGTTGGTGTTGGCTCGCCATAATGTAAACTATTTTGGAAATGCCTTGAAGAGGACCTGTTCTTACACCAGTTTGTAATGGAACCAACTAGGCAGGGCTCTTTCTTGGACCTTGTTTTCTCAGAGTTAAGTGATTTAGTTCAAGACTTGACTGTAGGAGAAACTCTGGGAAGAAGTGACCATAACATAGTGAGATTCAAGGCACAAGTAGCAGGGACAATCAAGGATAATTTGGCAAAGGTTCGAAATTTTAACAGGGCAGACTTTGACTGCATGAGAGCGGCGTTAAGTGCCATAAAATTGGAAGAAGAATACTCCAATTTAAATGCCTGTGAAATGTGGGAAAAGTTCAAATCTTACTTGAAGGAAATTCAGATCAGACATGTCCCCCAAAAGCAAAGGCGCAAAAGGGTAGGAAAGCCAGCATGGCTTACACCATATTTGACAAAAGCAATCAAGGCAGAAAGATGCATTTAGAGTATTTAAGGAAGCTTCAAATATTGCAAATCTAAGGTCGTATCAAACAGCTAGAGACACTGTGAAGCCGAAAACCAGAGCAGCAAAGCGAGCAAAATAATTAGATTTGGCCAGGAACTGTAATGGGGACAGTAAAAAGTTCCTTAGTTTCTACAAGCTAAGTAAAGTTTCAAGCACAATTGGTTCACTGGAAGTAAATGGGACTATGTTGAGTGAGGATGGTGAGATGATTGAGGAACTGAGCAAGCAGTTTAAATCGGTGTTTACGTTAGAGGATGTGACTAATCTGCCAACCGTGAACCACAGTTCAGTGACAGGTGATCAGATACACGATGTTGATTTCATTGATAGTGATGTTGTTTTCAATTATATCAGGAAAATAAAGCCAAACAAGGCAGCAAGACCGGATGGAATTTATGCTAGGGTATTGCGGGAAGCTGAAAAGGAACTGGCAATTCCACTTAGTATAATATTTTGTAGATCAGTTCCACAAAATGAAATTCCAACATGTTGGAAAAGGGCAAATGTAGTTCCTATTTTCAAGAAAGGAGAAAGAAGGAAAGTTGAAAACCATAGGCCAGTAAGACTCCCATCCCTAGTCTGCAGGGTACTTTAATCAATTATCAAGGATGTAATAGTTAGTTTTCTGGAAGGAAACCGATTGATTCAAGATACTCAACATGGGTTTAGAAAAGGGCGATCGTGTCTCACAAATCTCTTGGACTTTTTTAATTTTGCTACAGAACAATTTGATAAGGGAAATCAGGTTGATATAGCATATCTTGACTTTAGCAAGGCCTTTGACAAGGTACCTCATAAACGGTTAATGATGCAGCTTCAGGTCCATGGTATTGCGGGTAACATCCTAAAATGGATAGAGTTGTGGCTTTCAGATAGACAGCAGAGAGTGATGCTAAATGGTACGCAGTGATCATGGCAAAATGTTCTTAGTGGAGTCCCCCAGGGGTCAGTACTGGTTGGTTGGTTATTGGTTTTACGACACGTCGACCGTTGAGTCATGTAGGGTCGCCAATCTCTCACGCCGATTGGTCGCTGGCGAAGAGTAGCGATAGGTGAGACTGGAACCCACAACCTTTCGATTGTGAGACGAGCATCTTACCCCTAGACCACTCGTCCCCTAGGGGTCAGTACTGGGACCACTATTGTTCATTATATTTGTAAATAACATTGAAAGTGGCCTAAGCAGTAAGGTTTTGCAATTTGCGGATGATCTGAAGGTCTTTAGGGCAATAACAGGGCACAACGAGCAGGTCTTGCTGCAGAAAGACTTAGACGATCTTGTGAAGTGGTCCGAAAAATGGCAAATGAAATTTAATTTTCATAAGTGCAACATCATGCATGTAGGTAGGCAGCATATGAAGGCTCCGTACTTGATGGGTGGCCAAGTACTATCTGTGACTCAGCAGGAGAAGGACTTAGGTGTTATTTTGAACACAAAATTGGGGGCATCAGAACAGACCAAAGAAGCCAGGAAGAAGGCACTAAGAATGATTGGGGCAATAAATAGGAATGTATCGTACAAAAGTGAGGAAGTCATCAGGAAGCTTTACTGTGCATATGTCAGGCCACATTTGGAATACTGTGTGCAAGCTTGGTCCCCTTGTTATGAAAAAGATTGTTGGCTTTTAGAGAGAGTACAAAAGAGGGCAACACAAATGGTTAATGGTAAGGCAACCTGGCATATGAGGAAAGGTTGAAGAAATTGAATATGTTTTCACTTAGATATAGAAGGCTGAGAGATCTCATCGAGGACTTTAAATTTGTTCATGGTCAGGAACAGGGATATCTCAGGGAAATGTTTGAATTTAACAGAAATGATGCAATTAGAGGTCATCAATTCAAAATTAAAGTTAGTTGTCAGTTGCAACACACTGCACATCTTTAAAAACAGCATAGACAATCATACGAATAGGGGGCTTGTTTTTCTGTATTCCAGGGAGGGTTGATCGACGGATTTGGTGGGCAACTGGTTCAGTGTCCAGAGTGCAACGAAGAAGGGCCCTTGCGGCTCATAGTTGCACTGATCTTTTATGTCGTTATGTCCTTGTCTTTATGATTCAAGCAGGGGAAGCGTTGCATACCGGCCTTGGAACAGGGCTTCTGCGTTCTTGACTGTTCGCGCAAATCCGAATAATCGGAAGTTGTGCAGCCACCAGTCCGGCACAAAGGAAGAAACAGTTGTCGCTAGAAATGTCCTTTATCGAACTAAGAATCAACAAAATACAGCACAACAAGTTTGCATAATTCAACAGGAATATCATGACGACTCGAGGACTTACGTACGTCTGGCTGAGGTCTACTCGGCGGCGTCCGTCACTGCCAATTCCCAGTAATTGTATAATTAAAAGCTACATGCGACCATTGATTACACAATCGCAATGCTCGCTAAGTCATAGTCTTACATGCTGACAAAGGCAGACGTCTTGATGGCAGGCATCAGCTGCCGCATTAATATGCTCCGCAACTGCTTATTTTGGTTCCCAAGACAGCTTAGTATATGCACGCTGTCAAAAGAGCAGAGTTCAGGTTTGGCCACAAAGGGCGCTGAGAGCGGAACTTCCTCTTGTGGTAATTATCACATCGGACGGCTTGAACGACACGTGGAAACCTTCAAGTCGATTCAGGAAGCACCAACAACTTCGAACATCTCAGCGATCACATCCACGGGTTCATCGGAAGTGATTTCACAATTCACGTATTTGTTTCACAATTCACGTACTTCACGCTTCACTTTCGCGAGTCAACTTGGCATGACAAGCTCCAAGTCACCAGTTCCCCTAAAACGTCTTACGTTTCAGCTGTCGTCGGCGGGGCAGAAATTCAAGTTTGCGAGCGAAGTGATCATGTTGCCATTATGCGCCACTAAATCATAATCGCGTTGTCCACAGCAGGGACCGAATGTGAAGACTAGTCGGGTCTCTGGCACTTGTTCGAAGCTGTGCGTGAGTAGCTCCGACGAGTGCACCATCTGGTTTCACAGGTGGTCGTCCGACAGTTGTGTGGCCCGGACTGTGACTCATCACGAAGTTCATTAATTGCTTAACGAAGTCAGGGTGAATTGATGATCAAGCACAGGCACCCGGTGATAAACAGTAAAAACGAAAAGGTACAGTCAATTTGAAATTTTAAATTATTTTGGGCACGGAGTAACCCATTGGCAAAAAGACCCAATTAGACCAAAAAACAGCCATACACCAACGTAAAAGTAAAACTCGCTCCATACGAGTTGCAGTCAAGGTGCGAGTTGCAAAGAAATTGAGGAATACCTGCTTGCTCCCGGAAGGAAGACAGCAAATGCCAATAAAATAAATATGACAGCAACACGTGAGTTTGATTGGATGGCCTCTTACGGTAACTTCCATGTGGGAAAGCTACCGTCGTGAGACAATTGCTCGAATGAAAGCGTATTTCACGATTACCATTTCACAGGCTATATTTATGTCTTTTATCTTCCGAACATGGACTGTGTGTACAACGTCCAATATAAATAAACGAACCTTTCTTTCCTTTCATGAAGACACGTACTAATACAAATGTTTTATTATTTTTATTTTACTCTCCAAAATCCCTGTCTGCCAATGTTCTCGGTCTACATGATCTCCATGGTGATACTAACCCAGTTTAATTTTTAATTTGCTGGCAGCAATTAATACGCAAAAATAAGTATCAATCACGTTTGCAGAGTTCAAACCATCCATTCGAACCCATTGGTGGAGAATTGCATACATTTTCAGGAGTGCTTTCCCAATGATTACAACATGCTTTGAACACTTTCAGGGATTATTTCCCAGTGTTGCTAGGCATCAGGAGTGCACAGGCACTCCCAAAATGTCATTATCCGCCAATGGTAGAACCACAGCCTCAAGCTAATATAATAAAGTTGAGATTATTGAACAAGAGCCGCTTTGAAGTCAGTTCTTTCCCATGCAACGCTAAAGCGTCGGCACCGCGACGGCGCGATATCCAAAACCATCTTCGCAGACACAGAGGAGAGACGGCTAATCACTTCCTGAGTTGTTCGAAGCTATAAACCCGAAATCTAATATAACAATGTCATCGGATAAGGCATGGTGAGAGTTGAAGCATGAACGCAGAATGTTTGATTTTGACACCATAATGACGTCACTGGAGCTCAGCATTGTGGAAATCATGACCATATGCTGGGGCAGGGGTAGCAAATACGCAGTCCCATGATGGACTGTGGCTGCAATGGGACTGACAGACTCATATGATGGCATTGTGCCGACTGTCTACACCGACCTGTGTCACTCTGACCCATATTTGGACATACAAAATAGGTTGCAGCTCTAACCTTACAACTGGGGCTGGAATATCGAGTTCAGAGTGGCGAAGCGAAAAACATGGTCTCCTGGATGATATTACGGCTGGTGACCAAGGATGAATTCGACAAAATGCTTGGGTACGAAATTTGTAATTGATGGTTGGAGGGGCGTTAAACGTTTGAAGGTGCTGCGCCGTTCGGTTGTCTAATTATCTGGTAAAACGACAAAGGAGCTCTACGCTCTCCCAGGCAATGTCGGGTTCAGGCTGATTGTTGGATTGGTCCTCATAACCCCGCTTTCAAGCTGATGACTGAAATTCCCTGACATTTTGCTCACGGTAGGTCTGCAAAAATGTTGTGCCAGCCATAGGTTGTATCAGTCATAAGAGACCTAACCTCTAGATTCCAGAGAGATGCTTGGCATTTCCAGCAGCACGAATTGCCCTCTCACAAGATAACAAAGCAAAACTGGAATGCAAGCAAAACTCTCACAACATCGTAACTTTAGCGTTGTCCCAGCACGTCCCATTGATTGCACTGCATTGATATTTATTTTCTCGAAAAGTAAGCATTTCCAGGGACATCCAGGGAGGGTACTGCCACCACAAATCTCCACCCATGGTAGCAGCACATTGGGCCGGTAAAGTGTCGTGGCAAAGCCGTCAACCTATGAAAGCTTCGGCGTTAACCGCATCGACGAGAGGGAGCAATCCATCGCCGCCCTGATTTTACCGAATAATTGGTCAACCGAGTGGTGTGGCAAGCTCAGACTTGATATACTTTCTCGTCATCAAATTGACACCTGATGCAACTTTATCTCTGGATCATACCAGGTCACTAAACTAGGTCAGGCCCAAGAGGTAAACTTGCTCAGTAACCCATAAGGTGAATTGGCATCCTTGGAACTTGCAGGCTGTGGAACCGATAATTATCGTCTTTTGTGTTTCTGAAGCGTGCCCGATCTAACTTAATGTCACGCCAATTATCCGACTATCGATTGTTTTCGTGATTTGAAATCAATATAACACGCGTCCTGGAGGGCCTGTGAAAATTACGCGCACTGGAAAGGAAGGGGGGGGGGGGAGATTCCGCCACCCCCTAGGATCTCGTCTCCTATGATAGCTAGAGTAACGCAAGTTTCAGGGAAGATGGGTATGGTGGTGACCTCTATTGTGTACAAATTGATTGACTAGGTCAATATATTCAAGGTCAAATGAGGTCACTATTTGGAAAGCCCATATGTCATATTTGGCTTGTCTTGCGTGGCTCGGGTTAACATGGTTATGGATCGCTACGATTATGATTAAATGCTCCGAAAATGGGCATCAATGATTTTTTGGAAATAACCCATGACGCAATACAGATGACACATCCGGCATTTGACCTCAGGTCACCTATATATCAGCACTTTATCGGGCCAGTTAACGGTTCCAGCTACCGGAGCCGGGACGCTAGCCGGACCGGCGGGCGGCCGACGCAATCTGCTTCACCAAGAAAAGGCTGAAGTACATGAAGTATGGAAACGCTTAGGTTCACAATGACAAAAACAGAAGTTTTCAGCAGGAAGTAGCATGCAAAGTGACATGAATCGCATGACTTTCATTTGCGTGTATGACAACCTTCCAGTTGAACAAGTTTGGTTCCATTGACCTGTCATGAACCTGACCTGAGTAGACCTCGGTGACCTAGCGTGATCTTGAAACAATATACATCAAACAAGTCGCTAGTATTGCCATGAACACTTCCCTTTTGCCGATATACGGGAAGCGCATCAGCACCGATTTTTGTGGTCTGACGCTACGAAATGCTTCGACTTTGACGGCCTCTAACTCGAAATTTTGTTCGGACGATTTTCATTTGTCTTGTTTTAAGCGACGTGCCGAACATTTCTAAGCAGGTATACAAAAAATGGCGTATATCGACCGGTAAAATCTGGAGTTACGAAAAATCGGAGGGGGTGGGCAGATTTCGCCTCCGCTCTCCAGTTCGCGTGTTAAGGAGATTTCTAGGTATTGTCTGAAATATCTCCTTTTGTATCCTCCCAGTTCACATAACGTTACAGAAGCACTCATGACCTACGGTCAGGTCATGGTTCCAGGCTATGGGTGAAGTTCGGCTATTTTCCTGTGGCAAATGGTTACACCCCGGTCAAAACAAAACTTGCTTTGCATTTCTCTGGAGTAAGAAAAGTTACGAAGTTAGATTTAAAAAAAAAAACATTAGGGCTATGAAATATCTTGTGGATAAGCCATGGTAAAAGAAAGCCATCCAAGGTCACTCAAGGTCTTTGAAACCGGACTCGTATTGTTGCGTCTCAGGAGACGTCATGTTTAGACTATCACACAATTTGCCAGTCGTATCCAGCAGGGTTATCTTGATGTGAGTCTCAGTGTTCGAGGTTCCATGATATGACGGAATTGCTATCGGTTTGAATGGATCGATATATATATATATATATATATATATATATATATATATATATATATATATATGTGTGTCTGTGTGTGTGTGTATTTCTACTCAGAAATATAAATAATTCCCATTACGTCGTCGTCCAGAGTACATATGATACCAGGATTCACTTTTCGTCATCCAGAACAGTGGTTGGAACAAATCAAGTAAAACGACGATTGATTTGACCATGCCTGGGGCTTAATAGCAGCCATTAACGAGCAATAACTCTCCGTCAATAGTTCAACGAAACGACAGACAGACGGCACCAACGAGACCGTCTGCATCAAAATCAGGGCTCTCACGCCAAAAAGTAATTTCTAGTTGGTTCTATCGATGTCTTGTGGCACCGACATGACTCTTCATCGGTGCCATATAATACTCAACCAGAATAGCTCGGTAAAGTTGGTCATGTTGCGTAAAGAACTTCAAATACACTCACAACTCACAACGCGAAGCCTAGCAAAACATGCTTTAAATGTTGGGTTCGTTAGTTGTTGGATCCTTTATGGTGCGTCGACTTTAGCTGAGGAATATTGCAACCACAACAAACCTATTTACAAAGGTGCCATATTACGAAATGTGAGTATCTGGAGGAAGGACAGCAGCGACTCAGATATATACATTATCGTAAATGTTGCGTCGTTATGATCCTTATATGGTGGGACTTGTTCACATATCAGTAAGAGACGAACATATAAATATCGACATGGGCGGTCCGGGGGACCCAAGCGAGGTGAGGCTGAAAAATCGCGACTGCATCCCCCCCCCCCAATAAAAATATTGGGATCTTCCGCACTTTATTTCTTCGGTTAAGAAAATTTGGAAGCTGCTTCTCTCAAGGGGGCGGGGTCTCTGGCTGAAAATTGAGGTAAAGATGCACTCAAGCCTTGCCGGAAGGGAGCCTTTTCCCGGCCGGAGGGGCGCCACCCTATATGGGAAGCACATGCTTCCAGGTCCCCTGTATCCGCCTGTCAGCTCCCAAACTAGCACTGACCTCCCTGGTCCTTTCTTGATGACGTGTAATTTTCCTCATGATAGTTGAAAACGGTGTTTCAAGGATTTATCAGCGATATTTATTTTGCTTAATGACGGACTATAGATGCAAGTCTGCTAGGGTAACATATGGATATGGATATATATACAATATATATATATATATATATTATATATATATATATATATATATATATATATATATATATATATACACAAACTAATATGGGCCCCTTGAAAACAAAGTGCCCGAAGTCAATTAGCTCCAGGGAAGGGTTGTGTGGGGTGTGCCCTAAGTCTAGGGAAGGGCACTCCTCTGATGAGCACCGCTCCCCTTGTATAAATATTGGCTACGCCACCGATTACTGGGTTCCAGATGGGACATCATGAACCTGCCGGTTAATTGTTCTCGGAAAACATCGAACTTGGCCAGAACGAATTATTACTGATGCTTCTGCAAATGTGGAGGTCCGAGCACCTCCAGATTTTGTCAGAGCCTACCAATTAATTCGGATTTTAACATGGTATTAATTGTTTTTTTTTTGGTTACCCATCTTTTAGTACAATTTGCACCAAACCACCAATAATTTCAATGCTCCGTACGTGCTACTGCATCGTCTCGGAAGTTAATCAGGCTCAATCAGCGTGGTCATACAAGCCTCGTCAGGTGAATTTGGCACACTGTTCCTGTCACCCGGCTTCGACCAGCCAACATTAAATACCTCTAACACGTCGAACCGACTGTACCTGACGGCATCCAGTTTGAAAAGCCAGACACAACTAGTTTTGTTCGAGCCAGTGGCTTTAGCTCACAAAACTAATTTTTATTGAAGAAACATCGCTGGGTGTATGATTGAGACTGCACAGCATTTTAGCACCTTGCATATGACCCTTATATGGACCAGGTAACTACAACCACGTACCATCTTATGCTGCAATATAATAGCTCACCATTTTAAAATGTAAGTTAGCTTTGACTTCAGCAAAATCATTTCGTTAGATAAAAGACATTTTCCTTTAGACAAAGAAAGTTTTATCCACGCAAATTGAATTGCGAGCTCTTAAGGAATGTAAGACTGTATACAATATGATTTTGCGAACTCGTATCGTTTCCTTTTTGGCATACATTACTCACACATCTTTCGCATTTGTCAAATCGCTAATCGGGTGCTGATCGACTTCCCGCGACAAAACGTAGTTACAGCTGGTTCCTACCACCAGGTGGACAAAACTTGTGAACCCAGCAGGCACTTCGGGTCGTTTCTATCCTGTCACCTACATACGCCACATCGCAAGATAACGGCGCGGAGGCCGGCAGAATGAGCATCACATGGTCGGGCCGAGGCCGGGGCGGTGACGTGCGGCGCAGTCCACTTGCAGTTATTTCCAACTGGAGCGCCACCGGCACCACCTTACGATCCGCTGGCCGAGATGACGTGGGCGTGGAAACTCCGACACGGTTGGAATGCCCTGGATTCGCATTCCAGCCGGCCATAATTATTGCCTGCTACTGGTCGATTTTAGCCAGTTTAAACGGGCTTAGGTGGAATAATAAGACATGAGGGTAATTTGAGAATCCATGTTGTTCACAAGTTCTTAAAGAAAATCAATTACAGTACGGAAACGAGTGCTGCTGATCATTTGAGTGACCATGATGCGACGAAGAGTAAAATGTAACTACCACTCACAGGACGAGGACCAGTAATTCTTACCATGTACCATGCCATATATACACTAACGTTCACAAGTGAGAGCGAAACCACATCAAGTCTATTCCTGTGCGCACTATGCAAAAGTTCATCTATCTGAGCTGTCTGAGCATGCCTGGCCATGCCGCTGTTGAAACCGTACCAACTTCTTTTAAAGATACTTTGTACAGCGCTTCACATTGCAAATTCCTTACACTGCGTTATAGGTACTATTTTGATGCTGTTTTACCCAGTTATATCACAATATTCTTCATAAAGTACTCATGTTTGTTCAAATGCAGTGGTTCCCGGCGGAATTTTCACAGACCGGCAACTTTCAACATGAATTTGCGGCGCAACACGGCATTCCAATTTCTAATACTCACACGGGACTAGATCTGCACTTTCATTATGAGACTGACCAACTTCCATAACAATATCTCTACGGAAGTACTCCATATTCGTTCAACGAACAACGTTTGTGGCAATATTCTCCCGAGAGGGCGGCCAACCATAGATATCGCATCACAACCGGCATTTGTGTTGGGGTCGGGGAATATGCCATTTACTTCTGCTTTTATTAACCCTCCCGTCTCGGAGGGTCTTTTTACACCCCCCTCCCCAGGAGACTTTCCGCGGATAGCACAAAAAAAAAACACGGCGCACGGCGGCACGCCAAAAGTTGGCAGACCTCTTCCCAAATCAATTTGCCATGTTGTGTGAAAAATTTGAAGTCAGGTCACCCACGGTCAACGAGTTATTTAAGGTCAAGTGAGGTCACCTAAAAAAAAAATCCAACCAGTTGTTACGCTTTATCAGATGAGTATATTTTAATGAAACTTTTAGCGTTTACTTATCTTTAGGGACGCAACAAAACGCATGAGAGAATTTTTGTTTTCGTATTTGATGACAAGTATTGCATATTTCCCCATTAGGGCTAAAATCGAGGACTTCGGGTAAAGTAATATTTTTTTATCAATGCAAGTTGACATAAAACAATGCTTTGCCGTCTGCCCTACCCATTATACAATACAAATTCAATAAAACTGAACTCAAAATTGTGAAAATTAGTTGATTTTTGGGTGGACAAAAATGTTAGGGCAATAACCATTGTCGATTCCGCCGTCCTTTTCTGATTCCACATATTGTTTTCAAAATTTGCCCCAAAATGAACTCCCCAGAGAGAAAAGCATATCAGTCGTGATAACAGACCCCAGTGACGTCACTTTGGGGGGGGCTAATATTTTGGTGGTTTTGGACCCTCTTCGTCGAGCGCTTTCCGATGACACCACTGTTGTTTTCGTGCAACGCTTAGTTTAGAAATTCGTGGGGGGACAAAAGGAGCCCCCCCCCCCGAGACGGGGTGCGAGGATCTTACCGGAAAACTGGGTGGGTTAACGTAATCCGGTGGGTGTATCGCAACAGACGTCGGTTCAGTTCTGCATACGTGCTTCATTCCGCGTTATCGCATATAGAATGTGCAGGTGAAAAATAGCGGGTTTCAAATTATCATGGATTTCTAAACTATGTACCATTAAACACGATCAATTAGCAACAATCAAAATTCCTACCAAAGCCACCTATTGCATAGTGCGAGGCCATGAAGACATGCCTTGGAAGATGGAACTGCATCTACCAACTAATCTATTGGCCTACGGTATAATTTCACCTGCCCTACGCTAACCCGCCAGTGTGCTACTAACCCCAATCATGGATTTGCAATTCCAATATTTTTAGCACACCTTTTCCAGTCATCCCTTCCACAATTTCGAATTTAGACATGGATCTTATTCGCAGTGCCAAGTCAATCGCGAACTAACCCAGACATTTCAATCTTTATTATTTCCCGATTAACTTGGCACTGAGCATGACCATTCTCTCCTTCCATGGCCATGTACTTTCGCTCAAATTCTCGGTTTTGGGTGAACTGATCCACGGCGTTAGCATGAGCTACTTGTTATCGTGAAGGAATATACCACATTTCCCAACAGTGATACAATATTCGTGAAACAGGGTGGAATTTCCCACTTTCTGGACACTCAATCGACATCCTTCTCCAAGAAGTATCGACATCCTGCTCCTTGATGCATGCTTACGAAGTCTTCGTGTCTCCCTTCTAACAGTATCTCGTTTTTAAGTAGCATGTGTATGCTCTCGATAAGGAATTCTGATACACGAACATTTCGCAATTAAATTTCAAGTAAAGGGATTACCTATAATGTGATATGGCATGCAATACCAGTATATATTATAGATATTATCCCTATCCCGACTATAGCTCTTCTTAAATTATGAATTTCAAAACAAATAATAACGGTATAGTCATAAGTACCTACACCATTTGCCCAAATTTGAGTCTGAAAGGCATCAAAATCATTTTAAATGACACTAATTCCATGGAAAATTTCTACCTCCTACTGTGCTCGTTTCGACATCTCACACCTAACGAAAAACCATTATTTTAACCCTGCTTCCCAAGTTTCATAGACTTTCCAAGCCACGACTACAAGTTATTTCAAACAATGGAGAGGAATGAGGTAAGTGTGCTTTATGTTCATAAGAGGGTAGGAAATATCACCTAAATTGCTGCCTCCAGTAAAGTATTGTCATTTTCAGCCGCCCGGCGGAAGTAAATAACTTTTGCGGCGTTCCACCAACCATAAGACGGCATCCTTCACAGACACCTCAACAGCAAAGTGAATTACTCATGGTCAAATCAAACATTGGTGTTTCCAAGTAACGTGCAATGGTGAATCAGCCGTGATCAGCCAACATTCTCTAGCTAGAGGTAGGGGTAGACATTTTTTGTTCCGGATATTGGTCATTCCACTTTTTTATGTAATATGATCACATTCTGAGAAAAAAGGGAATTCTTTTTCTGCGAAACCCATCAGTACCGACATTTTCCCGTTTTACGTATATAAGCTCCCCCATGAATTTGGGCAAAATTTAGATCTTCTCAGTATTGGTGCTGGAGACTAATTTTTTGTTTATTGAAAACTCAGACCCCCAAATTTGGTCTTAAAAATTGTGCTTAATTTTTAAATCTCAAAAATAGGTAACTTCAAATTGGCCATATCTGGCTTTCTTTGGGAGATATATCGTGCTCAAATCTGATTGGTCGAGAAATTGGGATAATTACCCAACTGAAAAAAAAAAAAATTTAAGATCCTTATAGTCGACGTAGTGGGGGTAGGTAACTTCAAATTGGCCATATCTGGCTTTGTTTGGGAGATATAGCAATTTTATTACGGCTAATTAAGCTAATTATATTAAGCTAATAATTAGTTTAATTAGGTGGTGCTGATGAATTTCGAATTAATCAACTAGTTTTCGATTTTTTTTTGTGCGGGGCATGATTAAATGACAGCGAAAAAACATGGAATCCGCCATGCACGAGCACAATTGCAAAAGCTGACTCCATACCCCGACCCCTACTCTAGCCCCATCCGAACAAGTGCAACATGTAGCATAACGAATGCCATTCGCACGATGACAAACGTAGAACGTATTCCAACGTTGCATATGCTGTAATTCGTGCCCCGGGGCGCCCCGTGCACTCTTGTGGGCAGGACATCATGGGGAGTGGGGTGGGCCAGCGTCATAGTCTACCATCGCAGGATGGATCACGGAATGGCGGTGGGCTGCGGCTAATGGGCATAATAGACTAGAGATGGTCATTGCCCACCACTATATCCCGGCGACAACCAACGATTCCAGCATCCCACCGCATGTGCATCCAACTCGTCACCAGTTCAGTTCTTATCAATCTAGTACTTTATTTACTTACAAAATATTCGAACCACTAAAACATAAAATATCCGCAAATTAGAGGGCGTCTGAACAACACTGTACCAGCGACCGACGCGAAGGTGATTGAGTGCATTTGGCGGTTTGGCACGCGCCACGCACACGGCTGAGCAAACAGACATGCCGGAAGAAGGAATTTCCCATGGGAGCCCCGTTGTACATAATCGGCGGTACGGGCTGTCTCGAGTCGACAGTCGGCGTCAGTCCGGCCACCCATGCACGATAAAACTCTGCTCACATTCTGGTCTCGCGGCACACGGACACATCACAGTAGTGGCGCCACCCGTCTCGTCTGGCATCGTCGGCCGTCCCAGCCGCGCCCGGCCCTCCCCGTCTGCCCCAGTCACCGTGCCGCCGAGACGCTAGAACTGGAAGCCGCCGCCGCCGACGGCAGACTCGGGGTCGACGTGCAGCTCGAAGCCGGCGGCGTTCTGCGGCTGCGCCGACACGTGACCGTCCTCGTCGTCCTCGTCGCTGAAGTACTTGCCGATCAGGGTGGCCGCCTTGTTGTAGATGGTCTCGTTTTCGTGCGTCTGTAGCGACTCGATACGGTCCAGACCGCCGCACTCCTCCACCTGCAGGGTCACCGCCGTGTCCTGGCCCACCTGCTCGGCAAACTGCCGCCACTGGTCAGGTCAGATCAAAACACATCCGAGCAGATCAGACCAGGTGTGCCAACACGGCAGGACCGGAGCACGCTCAAACGCGATAAACTGGTACGAAGGTCGCAAAACGCAGGAGTCAACAAAGCGATTCCCATGCACTGTGCGAATTGACGTCAATTTCCATGGTAGTTGCAAGCATGGCTGGTCATATAAGCAATCAAGATTGTCTATGAGGGCATGGGGCAGTTGACTTTTTATGACCATGATCAAGGGCTAAGCTTCTCGAAGTTTCTTGTACACCCATGATCAGAAATAAAACAGGGTCATTGATTGATTGATTACTTGGGTTTAAGGGCGCGCCGACTACAGGGTCATTTGGAAAACAGGGTCACATTTATTTGCAAGATACGGTAGTTTCACGCGAAAAGATAGCAATGCCCTGCACTGTCCACCACGTGTGGACTTGCATAAATAGTTGCATACTATTGGGCCGATCAGCTGACATTCGTATACGAATACAGCCCATTCGGAGAAAAAAAAACTTAGCCGCATACAGATCGCTTTGATCAATTGCTCGATGATTTGGGTTTCAGGGCGCACCAGCCGTTGCCGGTCATGTAGCACTCTCATGCAGTTCGCTACCAGGTACACACGTAAGTAGCTGCTACTGAACTGACGTCAGCACTAGTTTGAACTGGCGAAAAGCCGGACAAAAATAGGTACCTATTCCACAGCCAATATACAGCTTAGGTTAAAAGTAGCCTTCGCAGGACAAAACATGGCGAACATAGCTTTTGTAGCGACACAGTAAAAATCGCATCAAATGCCCCAAGTAATTTCAATCATACACCAATTTGTGTAGTAATATTTTATTTGGGCAATCCAGTTTTCTTCGTGATATCTTTCTTGTATAAAAAAGGTTTTCCGTACCGGGAATGAGAACCCCACTTATGCCAGTGATTCTATTTGCTTACTTACATCCTGTTCAAATATTCTCCTCACACACCTTAAAGCGTATAGCTCCCACAGCACTTCAGTGAAATTGAGTTTTGCACAATAATTGCCGTAGCATAGGGGAAACAACCAAATTTTTATATTGATGACATTCATGGTTTTAGGCACCATGTGAATACATCCTGCCAGCCCTGCCTCTAGCCAGAAAAGATGTTCCTAGTGGAACAGATACACAATTCACATGCAATGACTTACATTTAAGCTTCTCAGTATTCCAAGAGAATGGCAGTATATACACAAACAAGCAAAATGTTTACCACCTTCATCAAGACACTTCTTTTCCTGTAATCCTTTAAAATGGATCGTTAATGCTCACTTGCCATGCCACTTCCGAAGTTCACCACAAAACGTGGGTTATGGAGAATGCGAGATCTAAACTTAAAACAACCAAGACGGTTATCAGGGTATTGTTACTTCGATATTTTAACTAATAAAGGGTACATTTTTGGGAGAAAATGGTATCAAACCGTGAAGTCATTCGCAAAAAAAACGTGAGCAAATTCAGGCCAGCTACAATTTTGACGTCAACTACAAAAGTGCAAAATTCAGGCACAAACAATACAACAAACAATTTCTTAATCACACAATGAAAGCCACCTTCATATGGACCGGACTACTTTACGTCATACTGCTGGCAGATACGCCAGATAGCAATTGACATGCAACAATCAAGTGCATGCTTCAATGTTTGCAGCATATAATTCTTAATTGCTGAAAACCCTCATAAACCTTGTCTTCACAGCATTAGTCCATTGCCATTCTCGCGCTCGCGCCATACTATGCGGTCTAAAAACCGTGTAAGCACTGCGTGCCTGCACACTATGATCAGTCCGTACACCACTGATGTAGCGAGGGGAGGAGACAACAGAGCAGGGCGCCACCCACCCGTAGTATGTTGCCAATCGCGTCCAAAATGACGGTGATGAGCTTGGCGTCTTCGGCCACGAGCAGGTCGCAGAGAGGCTTGACGACACCGAGCCGACAGAACTCAGCCACCTGGTCCTCCGAGCCGCCCGACGTCAGGTTCAGGATCACCCAGACCGCCTCGCGCTGCGACCGGTAGTCGCCCTGACGAGAACCACTCATTGGTCATGGACACTTGATAGCACACAATTACTGCAGCTATATACACAACATCCAGACAGAGAAGCAAAGCTTGGAAGGAGTTAGGAGGTACACCATGAAAGCTGTAAAACAGGGAAGCAGAGCGTAGCGACAGACAGCGATACATTATTCGTGAAATAGGGTGGAATATACCACTTTCTGAGCAATGAATAGACACCCTTCCCAAAGAAGCATTGACATGGTGGTTCTTGATGGGTGTTTACATGTCACCATTGCTCGCTCTGAACAGTATATCATGCATAAGTACCAAGCTTATGCTCACCATTGTGCATTGTGATACACAAACATCTGTGGTGCAATTCTAGTTAAAGGAATTAACCATGATGCGGTGTGTTATTACATACCATTTGCTCACAGTATGGTATTTTTATCGTTTTCGCTAATAGAGACATCCATATATTAGGTGTTTACCAAAATATACCAAAAACGTTCACACATGAGTTAGGTATTGGCTCAAAATTAAGCTTCAAGGATCTCAACGACATTTTACGCGAAATCGCTCCCATTACGAATTTCGACATCATGTAATCGTTTCAACATCTCACACGGTACGAGAAGCCATTAGTTTAACACTGGCGACAGATTGTAGGTAAAATCTGACAGGATCAGTGTCGGAGTACTGGACCCTACTCTCCATAACCAGAGGGGTTCCTTGCATAGGAGTGGGATGACCATTCACCAAAGTTAAGTTCGAATAGAGGTAGAGCTAGCAGCATTACTGCGGATAAGCGCGGCAGCCGTGGCATAGAATCACCAGGATATACAATGTCATTGCATATCAAGTTCAAGTTGCCAAGTGATCAAGACGTTGCCAACTGATCTTACCAAAGCAAGGTCGTCTTTTACCGGGTGAAACCCAGTTTTTGCCATGACAACCAGTTTTCACTGATAAAACTGGCAAAAATTTAGTCATGCGACATTTTCAGTTCCAATTTTGCTTACTTCCATGTTATATACGTGGCATGGTACGCGACACTACTAGGTGTACAAACAGCATATCTTATATATCTGACAAAATATAAACAAAGTGTTTGCAGGACCCTTACCGGTCAAAACAGGCAAAACAGTTTTGACACGCCGATTCTACAAGGTCGAACCAGAAAACAGGTTTGGTAGCAAAGGCTGCCAACCCTGGACCAGAGATGGCATAAATCGAGCTTTTTGCTACAAGGCATCCTTATATAGCACATTTATGTCAAATTGAATGAGACAAGGGCATGATTTCTGATGTGCCAGCATTGGCATCTGTATTTTGTTTCTATCTTGTCACCTCCTTATATATGGCAACGACAAATTGTTACTGAACTAAAGATGTACCTGAACACGTACGGATATTGCAAACCCGGCCATTTAATGCCCACCAGGAGCAAATCTACCAGTGGACACTTATACTGTATGGTGCATACAGTGGGGAAAATATTTATGCCTATGGCAGAATACACCAGTCACAGGTGGAGATTGATAACCTTTGTTCAACACCCAATCACAGTGATATATCATATTAGAATGAACAAATGCAAAACAAATCATAGATACAATTTACATGGTAGATAATTGAACATTACAGGGTTTTTCCCCGTGGTACATTTCAGTTTTGTACCTTGGCGACAAAGTGACTAACTCATGATCTGAAACCTGCCCAAACCACCAGATGGCTGCCAGTTTCAACCAGGCGTCAAGCATACCGAAACTATCACACAGCACACACTTGCCAGGCATCTAACATCAACTGGCTGTTTAAATTCATGTTAATTCAGAAAGACAAAACCCTATCCCCCGAGAACGTCGAACAGCCTTGCATCAGATGCTGGTTTCCAATTAAACTAATCAATTCCAGACACTGCCACAGAACCTCAGCACATCAGTGCATTACTGCCGGGACGTCAGCCGAGACATAGCCGGCGGGTCAGCAGGCGCCGACAGCACGTCTGCACTCCCGCTGGTCTGGCCAGACATAGCCGGCGGGTCAGCAGGCGCCGACAGCGCGTCTGCACTCCCGCTGGTCTGGCCCGAGACATAGCCGGCGGGTCAGCAGGCGCCGACAGCGCGTCTGCACTCCCGCTGGTCTGGCCAGACATAGCCGGCGGGTCAGCAGGCGCCGACAGCGCGTCTGCACTCCCGCTGGTCTGGCCAGACATAGCCGGCGGGTCAGCAGGCGCCGACAGCGCGTCTGCACTCCCGCTGGTCTGGCCAGACATAGCCGGCGGGTCAGCAGGCGCCGACAGCGCGTCTGTCTGGCCGACATGCCGCGGGCAGTCTGCGCCCGAGACATAGCCGGCGGGTCAGCAGGCGCCGACAGCGCGTCTGCACTCCCGCTGCAGTCTGGCCCGAGACATAGCCGGCGGGTCAGCAGGCGCCGACAGCACGTCTGCACTCCCGCTGGTCTGGCCAGACATAGCCGGCGGGTCAGCAGGCGCCGACAGCACGTCTGCACTCCCGCTGGTCTGGCCCGAGACATAGCCAGCGGGTCAGCAGGCGCCGACAGCGCGTCTGCACTCCCGCTGGTCTGGCCCGAGACATAGCCAGCGGGTCAGCAGGCGCCGACAGCGCGTCTGCACTCCCGCTGCAGTCTGGCCCGAGACATAGCCGGCGGGTCAGCAGGCGCCGACAGCACGTCTGCACTCCCGCTGCAGTCTGGCCCGAGACATAGCCGGCGGGTCAGCAGGCGCCGACAGCACGTCTGCACTCCCGCTGGTCTGGCCCGAGACATAGCCGGCGGGTCAGCAGGCGCCGACAGCGCGTCTGCACTCCCGCTGCAGTCTGGCCCGAGACATAGCCAGCGGGTCAGCAGGCGCCGACAGCGCGTCTGCACTCCCGCTGCAGTCTGGCCCGAGCTCGGCGCCTCAGACACCGGCCGACCCGGCGACCGAGCCAGTCAGCCACGACCCGACTGGCGGCCTCACCTTCTGCAGCACCTCCAGCACGGGCGGCAGCAGGCCGGCGTCGATGACCGACTGGATCTGCTCCAGATTGCCGGCCGTCACGTTGCTGATGGTCCAGGCGGCCTCCTTCACCACGTTGGGCTTGGCGTGCGTGAGTAGGCGCGGGAAGTAGGACATGGCGCCGGCCTTCACCACGGTGTCGGTCTGCGCGTCGCTGCCAGTCACCACGTTGCCGAGCGTGCGCAGCGCCGGCGAGATGATGGACGCCTCCTGTCGCCATTGGACTGCACGTCAGGCGCCAGGTCGGCCGGCCACACACCCCGGGATAGCACTACGACACTGCTCAAATTATCATGGGGGAATGATACCAAGCAACTGTTTTTAAACAGCCATCGCAAGATGAAAAATTAGCAGATAAAGATACCCTTTACGCCATCAGGTATATCAAGCTAACAATGGATATTTGGAAACAAATGAGCATAACATAGAAGACAAGCTCCTGTTGCTTCCACACCTAGACCACTATTCAGTTATTTGTGTTACCATTTTACTAGTTGATATTTTTGTTAATGTCTGCTCACTAGATGTTTAAAAACACATTGTCAATGAATTAGCCATGCCTTACTTTGACATTGTACATGAGCACGGTACAGCACCTGAGCACCCACTTTCGGCCACACCCAGAGCTAAAGCTGCTCAACAGGCTGATTAGCCAGCCGCCAGTCTCACCTCCGAGCCGAGCAGCTCGACCAGGCGCGGCACCACGCCGGCGGCGATCACGCGCTCTATCTTGTCGTTGCTGCCGTCGGTGAGGTAGCTGAGCGCCCAGCAGGCGTCCGTCACCACCTCGGTGTCGGTGTGGTGGATCAGGTGCGACAGCGCCGGCAGACAGTGCTGCACCGTCTCGAACGGCGGCGGCGGGTTCTTGTTGCGGCACAGGTTGCTCACGGTCCAGGTGACGTTGCGCAGGAAGTGGGCGCTCGTGTCGGGCCGCACCAGCCCCAGCAGCGGCGACACGATGTCGCAGCTGATGGTGTAGTCGCGCAGCTCGGGCCCGTCGCCGGCAATGTTGCCCAGGGCCCAGACGGCCTGCTCCGCCACGTGCTGATGCTCCGACGACAGCAGTGCGATCAGGTGAGGCACAGCGCCCTGGTTCGCCACGAACTGACGACAGAAGCACACATGTCGGCCATGACAAGTCGGAACTCTGGATGTGATTGTCGGCAGAGCATGCAAGGAACACATGAAGCCTACATTTGGGAGAGCATTTGTACTCCTAAGCCAATATTGCATTGTGGACATGACTGCTTTGGGTCACATCGCCATAAAATGCAAACGTTTTGCTGCTTAGGGAAAAAACATCGGGTCATACGAATTATTCGTTGCAGGATTGTGTGATACGAATATTTTTTTTCACGGGTTGTTCACCTTTGAACCATGTCAAAGGGCACACACATAGCTTAGTTCCAGGGCAGGTGGACTCTCAGCAGCTTAGCAGACACAAAAACATGACCAGCATTGACCAGAACCAGTGGCCGTCATTACACATCGAACCGCTGCACTCTGTGGGCGGGCGCCCCACCTTAGTCTGCTCTGAGGTGCCAGACGCAATGTTGGTGAGTGCCCAGGCTGCCTCAAACTGCAGCTGCGGCTCGTCGTTGTGCGTCAGGAAGCGCACGCAGTGTGGCACAATGCCCGCGTGGATCATCAAGTCGATGGGCGGGTTCCGCTCGCGGCTGAGGATCTTGCGCGCCGCCTGCACGGCCGTCAGCTGTGCAGATTTGTCCGAGCCGAGGACGCCTGGCGGCACGGCAAGCGATGCCACCACGTGCTCATCACCACACGGATACAGGCCAGTGTCTGGCAAATCTTGCAATTCGGGTGGATGCCCACAATTCATGCCAATTGTTTTATTACTTTCTCTTTCGTATATCATTAAATGCCAATTCCCTTTTCAATTCCACGTCATAAATGAGATTAGGGTACCTAAGAGTGCTTATGGTTTCTGGCAACAGCACTTCCCTGATTGGTAAAGACAGCAGACACGGACGTCAACATTGCCAAACAATCAACAGAGGTTCGTTAATTACTTGGGTTTTAAGGCGCCTAGGCCAAAAATGTGATCATTTAGCGCCCATAACGTTCATTTAGCAAGCCAGAATCCTATGTAGTGTTACTGAGGTGAATATATGGCCTGAAATCCTATCGCTCTTAGGTACCTGGTCTGGTATACCGGGTAACCATTTGGGATCATCGTCCATTTTGCATTCCTATCCTGATCATATTCTGATCTGATGAGTTTCATTTTTGAAATCTCATCCAAAATGAACTCCCCAGAGCCAAAAGCATGACTTCAATCATGAGCACGTACACCCATTAGCAATATCGCCTCTTGATGGGATATAATTTTGAGGGTAGTTTCTGGCCCTACATGTCAACTACTTTCTGATGACACCTCTTTCATTTTCATGTGACGTTTAGTCTGGAAATTAGAGGGGTGGGGTATGATGACCCCCCAAGGTGGGGTATCAGGATCTGACCAGAATGAAAGGGTGGGCTAATCAGCAAAATTATGCTATGCATAGGCACAACCCACTTAACATGATGACAAATGAACCTGTATGAACACTCACATGTGACAAGGATAAAATTCAACTATACCCAGGTGCTCAACTAATCTTGCCCTAGTTAGGCCAGATTTGAAGAAGAACCTTGGGTTCTCTTACGACGCATTCAACCGCTAGGTTATATAGCGTCGCCAACCTCTCACGCCGATTGGTCGCGGGTGGACTCGGTAAATTCCGTCGGCTGTGAGATTCGAACCCACAATCTTGCGATCAAAAGCCCGACGCTCTACCAACTGAGCTACCGCGGCCACCAGGGCCAGATTTGAGATTGAATTAGACATACCAGCGACAATCTCATCTATGCTGAGAGTGGGCGGTTTGGCGGCGGTGGGCTTGTTGGAGGCATCCTGCAGCGGACTGATGGCACAGTCCTCCTCGGTCAGACAGATGTTACGCCGCTTCAGTATCTGGTCGTCCTTCTTGGCCTTGCGCAGCTCCACGCTCGTTTCCTGGCGACGCCGGCGCAGTTCTTCGGAGTCCTTGCCGCGGTTCTTGAAGTTGCGCATGCGTGCGGCGGAACCTCTCTCCTGAGTTGACATGCTGAACTGGCTGGCTGTCAGAGACAGACATGGAGTTATTACTTGAAGCATAAGAGCATATGGCAGTGATTGATTGTCCTGCAGGGACGTAGCAACGCTTGTTATTCTGCACCCATATGAAGAGCATGCAAAGCCACCATGGATGCATAAGAGCCTGCAATGCTAACAATACTGCCACAAATAAAAACTAAGGCTCAATACAATTTCATCAGTACAAATGCAATTCTCACTGTGTAAAAAAATAATCTGATAGTGGTGGGGATTGATTCAGCTTCTTGTATTTTCTTTTTGCAATATTCAAATATCTTGATCTACAGAGCTAAACTTGATTGATTATTTGGACTTAAGGGCGTGCCAATTGCGAGGTCATTTGACGCCCACACAGAGCTACACTTGGGAGACGCCCTTAATACATTATTGACATATTGCCAACAAAATTAAGCCCTAGCATGACTGAAATGTTCATTCAGTTCACTTTACAAAACATGCTCAAATATTTTTTACCATTCCTCAATCAGGAACAATTCATTTGATAATGTTGCATGTGAGGTATGTATGCAAACACAGCATTTGACTAGACTTTCATATACTTAGTCTTTGTTCATGTACAACTTATACAAAAATATAAGCAGCCCAATGAGAAATATTCAGGGAAAGATGAAAGTGGACTTCGGTGGATTTGGTGTAAGCAGCAACATGGCTACATGTGTACACTGCACGAACTTAAAACTGGCATTGCACATGGGTTTCTGTTTAGTTCTGATGAATCTGGTGTGAATCATTCCAAATTAAAATTGGGGATTCTGATTTGATGACCCAACCCAGGCAGCAAATTTAGGGAACTTTGTATATGGTATGGTAATAAATAGATGCACATTTATAACATATAAAAAATCGTTGAAGATGCACAGATCACAAAGTTTGAGATAACTTTGTGACCAGCGATGCAATCAGACACATGTAATGGGGGTATATTTGAATATTCTACTTCCTCCACAAAAGCCAACTCCCATACAAATTCATTTAGCATAATTAAATTGATGAATCAAAAAATATGTCTTTTCACCAATGCACACACCCATCATTCTCCCTGGATAAGGCAGTGCAGCTGAACTCATTGACATCGAAGGCAGCAACACAAGGAATAAATTTACCATCTTCTCAAACACCAGTAATGAGGGAATTGGCACAACCTATCAAGGGAAATGATTGCCATATCTGCAGCACAGCACACACCTACTATAAAACGTCCCTTGAAACTAATGCCGATAAATATTTATCCTCTTCAATAACACTTAATTCACTACATTCAGTTGCACATGGCCAACCTCAAGATACATAGCCCTGTAGTTCTGAAAGCCATCTGCCATTTACTAACCCATTTTTTGAAGTCATCAAAGTAGGGTCCCCAAAAAATATCTGCTTCACCAGTGTCAGATTGGAAAAATCTTAAAAGATAGTACAGGAGTGAGGAGTGACAAATTCTTAGTACAGCTGAAGGAAAATGATTAGTTCACAAGCATACGGTGCAATTGCAGCCATTCAGTAAGGCAGTAACCAAACTGTTCCACTCAAGTTGCGTTCTGTCAAGTTCAAGTTCATACTGTGCCAAGTTAACTGCTATGTGTGTGGGCCAATTGTAAAATGAGGAATATATTTCGATGATGATGATTAGGGTTTTTGGGCGCATCAACCAGGGTAGGTCATTTAGCGTCCATAACAGTATGCCGATGATGATGATTGGGGTTCTTGGGCGCATCAACCAGGGTCGGTCATTTAGCGCCCAAAACAGTATGCCCTACCTACTCAGATAGTAGGTATATATGCATTGGTGGTACAGTTTAGCACGATATCTTCACTGCCCCGGCTATATTATTGAAAACCCTGCTTTTGCAACGAAGCGGCATACGTTTCCAAGGCACTCAGAGTAGTCTCCAAGAAGGATGGTGAGCGTCCTGTTAGTCCCACAATATTGGGCTCTGTCCTGTGCGTAAAGGTGACATGTCAGAATATGATGTACTGTCAGGGACGAGTTGCATCGTGGGCACACTGGTCTGGCCTCATTTCTGAGCAGGAGAGTGTGTTGCGTACGTGTGTCCTATTCGCAGTCGTGCTAATGCAACTTCCTCAGCTCGTACCTTTCTAGAGGACGACGGCCAATGCCCCATATGTGGCTTGATTTGTTTTAGTTTGTGTGTGCCCAGAGCGTCCCAACTGCGTTGCACTTCTTATGGATGCATTTAGAGATGGTGTGGTAAAAATCCTGTGCCGGGAGAGCAAGGACACGAGCATAGGGTCTCCATGCCGCTCGCCTCGCTGCCTCATCAGCGAGCTCGTTCCCCCGAATGCCGACATGACTTGGGATCCAGCAAAATGATACACGTCTTCCCTCCCGTCTCAGTAAAGTAAGGCAGGTGGGTTAAGATGTACTGTAAAGTTTGTTCTTGGGGGTTAAAACCTTCCAGTGCCAAGAGGCTGATCAATGAGTCAGATAAGATAACGCAGGAGTTGCGTTCACCGACTTTGATGAAACAAAGCGCTTTGAGGATCGCCACGAGCTCTGAGGTGTATGCAAACGCATTCGGTGGGAGCGAAAAGCCTCTGTTGACCGGTCCGGAAACGAACGCACATCCGACACCCTGGTTTGCTTTTCAGCCGTCGGTGTGTATCAGTGTGTGTCCATTGTATGTGGTGATACGCCAGTGATAAATTATTAGTGGAATAGGGTGGGATATACCACTTTTTGAGCACTGAATAGACATCCTTTCCAGGGATGTACGACATCTTGCTTGATGTATTCTTATGAAGTCTCCATGACTCATTACTAAGAGTATTTTGCATACAAGTAGCATGCTTATGCTCACCATTACATATTGATTACACAAGCATCTCATGACACCATTTCAGATATAGATTTTCTATGTGGTATGTTAAACAATGGGATCTGCTTATAATATGACATTGCGATCGTTATCGTTAACACAGGTGTCCACATATTAGGTGTCTCCAAAATTAAACCAAAAACATGCACTGATGAGTATTATGTTGGCTCAAAATGAGCTTACAGGACTGAAACAACATTCTAATCGGCATGCTTCCATGGCAGATTTCTACATCCTACTGTACACGTTTCGACATCTCACACCTAACGAAAAACCATTATTTTAACACTGCGATATGCTCCAATGAGTTCGCCCGAAATAGTACGGTGCGGACGTCACTTCTTGGAAGCACAGAGAGATGTCTAATTCTGGCGATACTAGTTCCCAGGGTGGTGTTTGCACTTGGTCGGCTATGCGAATTCCGCGTGTGCGGATACCGCTCTCCTGAATTGATGCTCAACACTCATGCATAATGGATCTGTGGTTGTATTCCGTCCTCCACGGAATAGCATGAGTAAACGGCGAGAAAACACTGCGTCATATGTAGGGTGCAGGGGATACTGCCTCAGCTTAAGGGCATACCGGAGGCCTAGCTTCAGTCGTCTTAGTGCCAGTTGCGGTTCGTGGGCCTCTACCTGGAGGCTTGCCACCGGCGAGGTTCGGAATGCTCCCGCTGCAATTCGCAAGGCTGTGTAGTGAACGGTGTCGGTTGGTTATTGGTTTTACGTCACGTCGACCGTTGAGTCATATAGCGTCGCCAATCTCTCACGCCGATTGGTCGCGGGCGAAGAGTAGCGACAGGTGAGATTCGAACCCACAATCTTTCGATTGCGAGACGAGCATCTTACCCCCAGACCACTCGTCCCCTGGTGAACGGTGTCAAGCACACGCTTCCTGAAAGAGCTAGCACTATCATACACGAAACAACAGTAATCAAGTTTAGAACGGATGAGCTGGCGGTACATATTTAAAAGGGTTGTACGGTCTGCTCCGTATGTCGTGCGTACCAAACATTTCATAGTATCCAAAGCTTTGAAACAGCGCTGGCGCAGACTTAGGATGGTCAGCGTAAGTCAAACTCCTGTCGAAAATGACCCCCAGAAACTTAGCGGAAGGTCGCAGTGGCATTACTTTACCATACAGCTGGAGTGCCGGTTCGGGATAACAAGACCGTCGGCGACAGAAATGTACCATCAGTTATTTTTTCCGCGGAAAAGCGAAGTCCGTTTCGAGTGCTCCAACTCTCCAGATGGTGTATGGCCAGCTGAAGCTGCCGGTCCAAAAAGGCGTACGAGAGGCGCAAAGCCAAATTGCGAGATCGTCTACGAAGAGCGAGCGGCCAATATTGTCTCGCAGCCCCTTCCCGATATCGTTGATCAGTATCCCGAACAACGGCACACTGAGCACACTTTCCTGTGGGTCACCGTTCAGCTGCACAAACTTTTCTGACAGCTGGTTACCGACCAGGACGCGGAAGGATTGGTTCGCTAAAAAGTTATTGACGAAGTCCCATAGTCTAACGCCACAGTCGAGCAACTTCCGCAGTGTGCCGTGCCTCCAGGCGGCATCACATGCAGCCTCTACGTCAAAGAACACGAGGCCCATGTGTGTGTGGTCTTTAAAGGCAGCACGGACAGCAGTGTCGGCTAAAACATGGTCTACGGTAGATCGTTTTTTTTTTCGGAAACTACATTGGGCATTCGAGAAAAAGTTTTGCTGTTCTAAAAACCACGTAAAGCGAACATTCATCATATTTTCCATTAGTTTGCATAGTGACGACGTAAGCGAGATGGGTCGGTAGTAGAGTGGTTCCAGTAGACTTTTGCCAGGCTTGAGAATAGGGATTATTATGGCCTCGCGCCAAGCGGACGGAAAGTTTCCTGTTTCCCATACGCAATTAAAGAATGCCAGAAGAACGTCAGTCACACATGGAGGCAAGTGCTTCAGCATGGCGTTGTGGATGGCATCCGGTCCCTCAGAGACACATTTCAGGATATTACTGGCGTATTTCAGTTCCGGCAAGGTGAATGGTTGGTTGTAGGAGAGCTGTCGTGACGTAGAAGTCAATAGGCATTGCCTTGCACCAAATATTGTGCCATAGAAACTGAGGGTCAGCTATCCTGTCTTGGTTACGTTCTGCTGGGGCACTAGCGATCTCGTTGGCCACGTCAAGTGGGCGAGTAATATTTTGGCCATGGACCTGTTGGTTGGTTATTGGTTTTACGACACGTCGACCGTTGAGTCATATAGCGTCGCCAATCTTGGACCTGCAACACAGGTAGCGGACGCGAGGAAAAGCGACCAGAGATGCGCTTTATCCGAGCCCACACCTGTGATGTGGCGGTAAAACGGTTCTTTCCGCCAACGTATCCTTTCCAAGAGGCTCTCTTCGCTGCTCTTATTGTACGCCTAGCCACAGCCCTTGCTTGCTTGAACGCTAGCATGTTAGCCATTGTGCTGTGCTTGCTGAACTGTTTAGGGCTCGCCTGCGGGCGCAAATGGCCATTGCACATTCCTCAGTACACCAAGGAACCGGGGTGCGGCGAGGGATACCAGGGGTACGTGGAACATGGGCGCAGGAACGCTTCAAAAGTGGGGTGGGGGGGCAGGTGCCAAATTATTTTCCTTACCAGGGGTGGGGTAGCGTGCGTTCCGACAAAAATTCGTTTGAACCACTAGGTATTAAGTCAAATAATTCCGGGAAAATCAGCGGCTGAAACAAAGGCTACTGAAACCTTAATTATCATACAAAAGAAGTCAATATCCGCAGCCTGGGTGCATTCGCGAAAAATGTCGTTACAGGTATACACATTTTGAGTCATTGGTTGTTCAAAGTTTATCATTTTCTCATGCAATTAATTTTCAATTATGGAAAAGTGTGGGGGGGGGGGGGCAGCTACCATTGCTGGCCCTACCACTTTGAAAAGTGTGGGGGGGGGCATGGCCCCATCGCCCCCCCTGTTCCTACGCCTATGACGTGGAATGCATATTTCAGCACACTGGAGAAGTCGTGAGGTGAAATCGTCGACACGGGTGCGGTGATTTTCAATGTCACGTGTAAAAACTGACTGTCTCAGATTTAAAACGAGTCCAGTCCGCTTTTTTCAGATTCCAGCGTGACGGTCGTGTTCCAAGAAATGCGCCTCCTTGAAAAGTAAGCCACACCGGAAAGTGGTCACTTCCACGGCAGTCATCATCAACTGACCACTCAAAATGGTGAGTCAGTTGGGGGCTGGCGAGACTCGGGTCCAGTGCTGACGTGCGGCCCGTTGGCAGGGCAAGATGGGTATGTGCACATGTATCCAGAAGGCCAGAGTGGCTCCTTTTGGATTAACGTCTCTAGGGTTCGGCCCCGTGTATTAACCCGCGCACGTCCGGGGGGGGGGGGCGGATATCTGCCCCCCCCCCTGCGGTTTTTCCTACTTTGCCGCCATACTAATCGGGTTAGCAAGGCCAAACCTCGCATGGCTGCTCAGTGATCTTTTCCGCATATCCTCATAAATTTTTGACCCTGGGTCATCTCAAGTCAGGTCACCAGGTCAGGCGAAGTGGCCTAACGTCCCCCCGAGTTCTAGGTGGCATCACTCCCACAATAATTGGGCGATTGATTTCAAACTTATATCACGTCATGATCTTATCAGGGTCTATAATATGTGTATCACGGTTTTTTCGTAGCGTTGACCTGAGGTCAGGTCGTGGCCATGGCTTACCCATTATAGGCCTATGGAAAAATAAACAAATGTTTCCTGGTTACATATTTGCTCTCGGAATGACCTCCAACCGTTATGGCGTGTAGTTGGAAGCTATTCGCAATGCTATCGCGGACATTTTTGCTCAGTGGCCCCACCAAGGTCAGCTGAGGTCACCTGAAATCACTAGCACATTTCTGCGCATTATATCGCAATGCATTGAGCTAGAAGGCTGAAATTACCGTCATTGTGCTTGTATCGCCAAGACGTGTCGATTGATATATTACATGACCTCCCTACTCTACCCCATGACCTTGACCTGAGGTCATTGTTTCGGTGACCCATCTGTTGACCTGACCTTAAATTACACAGCGTATGTCGATAGCACATTTCAAGGGCTGTCGAATAGCATTTGCAGTTTGTTTCTGTCTGTTACAGGTACTGAGATATGTGCCAATATCCGAGGGTCCCACCCGATCTGGTCGAATTTGACATATGATGACCCAGCGACCTAAATATTGACCTGAGCGAGAAAATGACCGAAATACTTGCGATAGAGCTTGTCACCAGCTATCCAAAGCCGTTTTCCGTTTGTCGCTACCTAGCATAGTTCTCGAGATCTTAGGGAGGGGGCAGACATCTGCCTCCCCCCCCAGACATGCGAAGTTGGCGCGGACCGCTGGACGTGCGAGTGTTAATGTCTGAGCAGCCCCAAGCGGTGTGGTGGTGGTGGTGGTGGATTTGTGCTTTAGGGCGCGTCGACTGCATTGGTCATTAAGCGGTGTGGTGAGCGTTGACATCACCCAGAAGTAGAACTGGTGGTGGGAGCTCAGTCAGCAGCTGTCTCAACTCCACGGTGGGGAACGCAGCTCCAAGAGGCGGGTACAGGGAGCAGACGCTTATATCGCGGTGGGCAAATGTCATCTGCGCCGCGACTGCCTGTAGAGTGGTTCGGAAATGAGGCCAGACCAGTGTGCCCACGATGGAACTCGTTCCTGACAGTGCATCATATTCTAACATGTCACCTTTATGCACAGGACAGGGCCCAATACTGTGGGACTAACAGGACGCTCTCCAGCCTCCTTGGCGACGACTCCGAGTGCCTAGGGAACGTGTGCCGCTTCGTTGCAAAATCAGGTTTTTCAATAATATACCCGGGACAGTGAAGATACCGTGCTAAACCGTACCACCAAAGCATATATCTGAGTAGATAGGGAATACTGTTATGGGCGCTAAATGACCTACCCTGGTCAATGCGCCCCAAAATCCCAATCATCATCAGAGTGGTCCGGAGAGCTAATTTACGTGCCGGTACACTATGGTGGACGGCGAGTAGGGCGCCCCCATGAGCAATGCCATCAGATGGTACGCCATTACGAAATGCAGCGTAGCATTTCAGTCTAACCTCGTCCTCTGTTGCCAGCTTTGTCTCTTGAAGACAAATGTCTACTGAATTGTGTCGGTGTAAATCGGTCACAAGATCGGAAATAGATGTCCTTAGGCCCCGGCAGTTCCATTGTAAAATGGCAGTAAAAGGTGTCGGCTAAAAAGGTGGTTGATACAGTGACTAAGCGGGTAGTCACTGCAACATGGATCAGGAGTGGGTCCGTGACCTCCTCATATGGCTCGCTCCGTCCGTCCGGGATACCTGCCAAGGTGGAGCTCACTTTCTGCCTCTGATGGGGACGGGCATGTTCGAGCAAAAACCCCACGTGGTGGGATGGGTGGTTGGATGGGTGGTGGTGTGTGAGGAGTCCCAGTTCCAGGTGCCGGTGTGGACGGATCGGGTACATGGGACATAGGGACTCTTGCTCGTACACTTGGGGAAGCGTTACGGCTGACTGGCACCACTTGTCCCAGGTCCGGGGCTCCTTGGCGGACACTGGTCGTTGGCTTTCGTGCCACACACGGGGGCGTGACAGGAATACGACGCGACGATGCACCGGAGGGCGTTGATGGGGAGGAGGGGATGGAGTAGGGAATGGTTTGTGATAGGGGGTGGGGTGGATTGTTTTGGAAGCGGTGGGGGTAGATAATGTGGAGGATGAGGTATGAGGGGATTTGGTGGGCTTTTTGGATCGCTGGACCAGGGTCCACTTGCAACCCTCCGCATGCGTCTCTGCTTCTGAGTGTGCCTCCGAAGGCACGGGGGGCGCTTGGGGTGACATCACCATTGTCTGTTCCGGCCTGTGCGGCCGGCTTGTGAGTAGCACCCCAGCTGTCTCTGCCCCCGCGGTAGGGGGAGTGCAAGCCGAACCAAATGAGCGTAGCAGGTGGGGCTATATCATAACATACAGAGTTCATAACGTCCAAAGTTGATAACGTCCAAAATGCAACATAAAGTCCAAAATGTCTCGGAAAGGGTGCGTTCATAAATTCCAGAGTTCATAACGTCCAAGGATCACAACGACGAAACTAAAGCAAATACCTTAACCATCTGCACCAATCTCCTAGGTAGTGTTTGCTGGAAAATGCAATGTAGAGCATGCCAACTTTATTGCTTTGCCAATTTCCAACAAAATGGGAGATGGTCATAATACACCACCAAAATAATAATAAAAAGGCGAACTTAGACCACTCACCACCAGCTAACCATTTGTCAAAACATGCTTGGCCATTTTCAATGTGCAACCAAATTAACTAACATTACACCATAGCAACAATACTTTACATTGACTAGTTGACAACTAGATTTGCATACATAAAACACTAAAGCTCATCCTGATAAGGTTCCCATGCAGTGTTAAAATAATGGTTTTTCATTAGGTGTGAGATGTCAAAACAAATACAGTTGAGTGTAGAAGTCTGCCATGGAAGCATGCCAATTCAAATATCATTCCAGTCTGTCAAGCTCCATTTGAGCCAATAGTGTAGGCAGGTACTTGTCAGTGTATTTTTGGTTTATTTTATAGGCATACAAAACATGAACATCCATGTTAATGATAAAGAATGCAATGCATGTTATTAACAGATTACATTGCTTCACACACATCGATAATCTCCGTATCCGGAATTGTGTCACAAGATCAATCAATACATAATGGTGAGCATAAGCATGCTACTTATACTCAAAATACTATTAGGAGCAAGTCATGCAGACTTCATAAGCACACATCAACAAACATGCTGATATATCCTTGGAAGGCATGTCTATTTAGTGCTCAGAAAGTGGTGTATTCCACCCTTTTCACAAATAATCTATCACTGTTCCCCTGTGACTCTGGAAGAAGTCCCACAAATGCTGGTTTTCCCATGGTATGGGTGGAATGATAGGATTCTAGAGATGCTGGACCAGTGAAAGCTTCAGAACATTTTACCCAGTGTGCAGCATCAATCTTGCAAGTGGTCTTTTCATGTGGTTGTCACCAGTACTCATCATTTTTGGTGGTTGAGGGAGTTAGTTGTGATGCATGCCTCATAGTTGGTTGGATATTTGGGCTTAGGGGCGCATCGACTGCTTCGGTCATACAGAGCCCATAACAATGCTAGATTGGCAGCTTAGGATGATTGGTGCCAACAGTAGTACACGAACATTCAGAATACGGGCAGATCATTCCGAACTTCTCGTGTTATTTGTCAGTGAGATGTGTAAATCGAAGTCGACATCCGATAAAAAGCGAAAAAGTTGTCCCGAAGTTACCGCGCGCGAGTGGTCACCAAGGAGGTCGTGGAGTGACAGCAACTACGCGGCTCCAAAAAGGTGTGTCTTCGGTCATCGGCGAGCAGAGGGCATGAGATCAAAACGTGACGCACTGACAGCGGTGCGCGACATCGAGGGCAGCTTGGCCTGTCTTCCCCACAGAGCAGATGGTGGTGTGTTGGGTGAGTGTGTCCAAGCCGAAGGCGACAGAGCACGACCTCGTCACGTCTCGTCCTGCGGTAGGACCAGGCCCAGTCTCCAAGACATGGTTTTATCGTTTGTAGTTTGTTGTCCAGCAAAGTATCCCAGATATACTGCCATTTTTTAAGAACAAAGGTTATGATTGGACGGCGATATTCCCTCGCGGGAAGCGGCATAAAGTGCACATATGGGGCTTGGGCTGCACGTTTCGCAATAACATCCGCTGCTTCGTTTCCCACGATGCCGACATGGCTCGGAATCCAACAGAAGATAACAGACTTCCCAGCATGTACCAGTGATCCGAGACGCCGTAAGACGTCCTGTACAATAGGTTCAGGCGGGTTAAACTGCTTTGGCGTCCAAAGACTGCTGAGTGAATCGGTAAAAATGGCATGCGAGTCTTCCCGTCCTACTTCAATAAAGCTGAGGGCCTTGATGATGACAACCAGCTGCGCAGTATATACCGTTGCATGGGGTGGTAGAGAGAAAGATCTCGACAGGGGACCTATAACAAATGCACTGTCAACGCCAGTATCGGATTTCGATCCGTCTGTATGAATCGGGACGTATCCGTCAAAAGAGGCAATATGTTCTAGAGCATGTGACGAACGGTCGTGTGGTGTTGCATGTGCCTTCTTCACCACGAAGAGCGACATGTCAATTGTTGGATGGGCCACCCGCCAAGACGGTGTTTGTGAAAAACCGACCCGCATAATTTCACGCAGTCGAATATCGCTACCCTCGAGGAGTCTGCGCATTCTGATGCAAAAGGGGGTGCCATGCATAATGCGCGCTCGTCTGAATGTTGCAATCAAGCGTTGGGAGAATACATACGCATACGCAGGATGACCAGGGAATTGGCGCACTTTACAGACATAGCGCATCCAGAGCATTTCGCGACCGAGCGAGAGTGGTGGCTCGTGGGCTTCAGCCAGAAGGCTCACAGAAGGTGAAGTGCGCAAAGCGCCGGTCACAATTCGGAGCGCCGAATGGTGAATCACATTCGGTGATCGCTTGCTTGTTGTACAAGCACTGTCATATATAAAGCATGCGTAGTCGAGTTTTGAACGCAAGAGAGAACGGTACAGCAGGAGCATAGTTTTCCTGTATCCTCCGTAGGACGTGCGCGCAACCATCTTCAGTAGGTTTAGCAATGTAAAACATTTATCTCGAAGTGTTTTAAAGTGTTCCTTGTAACTAAGATGGGCATAAAAATAACTCCTAAAAACCTGGCAGCGCGCTGAAGGGGAATTGGCTCCCCATACAGCTGGAGAGCAGGGTCTGGGCAGCTTCGGCGGCGCCGGCAGAAATGCATCCAAACAGTTTTTTAGATGGAAAACCGAAACCCGTTCTTGGAGCTCCACCTCTCCAAGCATGATACCGCCAACTGAAGCTGCCGTGTCATTGACAGTGCACTGGATGTGCAGCACCAAATCGGTAAATTTGCAGTTTAAGGTAAATTAAATTCTTGGAATTTCTTTTGCCAATGGTTCATGAATGTGCTTAACATTGTGCCCACTCATTTCTTCTTCAAATGCATACTTTTCAGTCAGGAGGAAATAGAACAAAAAGGGGCTTGGAGTTGGGCAACATAGCATATAAAGTAGGTGGTGCATAACGAGCATACCCCACTTCGTCGGGGATTGGCGACGCAATAAAGATATCTCCAGTCGGCATGCTCTACATAGCGTATTCCGGTTGATGCCCTATGGGCGATTGGTGCAATTGGCTGAGGTGTCCAATTTATGTACTGGTGGTGGCAGGTTCGAAACCCGGTGTGGCTTCACTTTCTAACCTAATCACACAGTTGTTAATGGTCAGGGCTGCTGGTTAATGTTGCACTTTGGATCATTTTACACTATCATATAAGTTGCTTGATGTACTAACATTTGTTTATGAAAGTAAGTAGGGGGAAATACTCAATTAAAGCCTGCTCATGCAGTGAATGTCCATTTGGACCATCTGGAATTGTCATCGTGGAACTTTGTCTCTGGTGGGGTGCTTCTGGCTGAAACATTTGAGGGGACATGCAACTGAAGTGCACTGAAGGGCAGACTTCTTTCAAGGAGCAACTCTGGCCGAAAACCTGAATGGACACTGGGGGCACATGCCCCCAGCACCTCTTGTACCTGCCCATGTCCCAGAATCAATTGAGAGGGATACTGATGAACTGGAGCCACCGAAATGGTTCCATGGTTTCCTTCACGCTGCCCTGCAGTAAAACCTCTCACTTTCTTCCAGCATTCAACTTTTGGTATCCTCGAATCAAGGTGAGTCATACAACTACCGCACAATGAGGGTTTGTGATGCCACGAAAGCATTGCATCCATATCCAGTTGCATATTTCAAAAGCCAGATTCTATACTCCCCACATTCTGTTACATTTTGAATGGAAGCAATGCTAGCATAGAAAGTGCATAAGATCCCCTCACATTATGCCAAACTGGGGGCAGGTTGTTTCTGGCCCCCCTAAGATCTCTGAAACTACTGAGACTAGAAGCACGCAATTTGGAGGAATTATGGCTGGAGTGAACTTGCTGCAGTATACATTTCATGACCCTAGGTCAATGCCTTCAGGGTCAAATGACATCCCAATCTGCCTCCAATCCACCCCAACTGGCATTCCCAGGGATCCCAAATTGGTTGCTACATACAGTAGTAGTGTGTACTGTCGCTATGTCGGTTGCATACCATGAGTATGCTCACTACAGCTAGCATATAAAGTAGCATTCCAAATAAAGAAAAAGTGTAGCACAAACTTTCATGTTTTGTAAAAAAATACCAATTTAAAATTTAAAAAACCTAAACAAACCTAACCTGAGCTGTTTTTGAATAAAGAAATAAGAATTGTTTTGAGAAAAAAAATCAAACAAAAATGAACTTACAACAAAAGCTTAACCTAACTTAACTTAGCCAAACCTTACCCCTGTATATGCTTCATGGAGGAAGGCATGTACAACTTGTGTTTACCTTAAACTGCAATAATACTGTGATCCTGTAGGCATCATTTTACATTGGTTTTTAGTGATAATCATATTACTTTTAAAGTTTTGCTTGGTATTACTGGAGATCAAGGAAAAAAACTGCGTTGGATTTGTTTTTAATACAATGTATTTTAATGGGGAAAAGATGATGCATTTCTCATTTTTTCTGCAAATGATTACTTTTCATTTGGCAAAGAAATACACTATCATAACCTTAACTGTACAAATATAGCCCATCGAGTATAATGATCCGTACCTGGTGTCATGGACGTGATAAAGAAGAAAATTCAACACTTCATGTACTCTATTTAATACTCTCAGACATAAAAAACCTTATGTTTCTGGCTTAATTCATATGTATTAATGACAAGGAATATTTGCAGCCAGACAAGTATGTAACCTTTGATCAAGGTCACAAGTTCCTTGTGATGCTGTTAACGTTAATGGCAGCTCTAACAATGGTGCCTATATTTGATGACGTGGCCAAAAAGTTTGTTTGGAACAATTCTGGTTTTCTGGTTATGTTAGTATAGATTATATTATGCTATAATGTATTTTATATATTATGCTAGGTTATCTTAGTCTAGGTTAGGTTAGGTTATTATATTTTTCTATGATTTATGTATTCAAACATCATTTTTCAATTCTTGACTGAGCAGAAGTTAGTAGACAAACCAGGTGCAGCCATGCACAAGATATGCCACATATCAGTGTAAGTTTAGCTTTGCTGTGTGCAAGTCATGCTCCCAGTATCTCACATAATTATTAAGCTTTCTCTTGAGGACAGTCACTCAAGTTTATAATTTTCCTACAACATGGTGTTGTTCCCAGCGAGGCTATTCTCTCAAATTGTTCCAAGGTCTGCCAATATTTGTTTTTAAGGAATTCCACATCTGGGAGATTCATAGTATCCTTAGCAAAGCATCGAAGCTTTATAAGCTGCAGTCTGAACACCATGCTGGTCAGTCTGACACCATCAAGGTACAAACAGACAAGCCACAGCCTGGATGATCCCATTAAGGTATGTACATAATTGCAGTGTTAATGCATGAAATACAGTTTATATAGTAGCACATTTCCTCCGTATCTTGCCTATGATGTCATCAATTGTATCAACCACCATTGACTTAAAAGTAATCATTTGCGGAGAAAATCAATGGTTGCATTGTCGTCACCACATCAAAAAAAAATATTTAGAAAACATTCCAAAAAATCAAATCTTACATTGAATTTACCCTTTGTACATGTGAATCATATCTGATAAGAATCTGGAGTCCATGATATTTTTTTCCAAGTCAAAATATATGAAGTGCTTTAATGCCCACTGGTCAAGTCACATGAGCTTGTAAATATTGTTTATTCCCTGACTTTCTAAAAAATAAAAAACACATCAACTATTACTCACTACTTCAATAAACTTCAAGCAATAAAAATGTGTAATCCATCAGAAACCTAGGGATGGGAAGTGGGGAGTATTTGAATACATTCTGTTTCCAGAACCTTTGGATGTCTCCTGGGCAGTGTTGGCAATATGGTCCTTTTTTGGAACTTGTCATCCAAAGAATTACACACTCCAAAACAAAATTCACTCCTTACATTACAAAATATATCATGAAAAGCCTTGCTGAAACAGCAATCTCAACTAGCTGTCATAATCCAATAGTATTATTGGATTGTGATGAAGCAGAGGGTGCAGCATGCTCCAAGGGCCTATAACATATGGTAATCAATGGCTGATAATGAAATATACTTCTAGTTCTGGTGCTCTTCATCTTGTCTAGCCATGTTATGTTCTTGCCACAGCAACTTGGCAACATCATTGAGGATAATGCACATTTGTTATTTCAGGTGATCATGATAGCTGCAGTAACATTCCAAGAGGATGCAGAAGCAGAACAGAAAATTAGATGCAAGCAAGACTGTAAGAGTGCCAGCTTGCTAGCATGTGCAACAGATGACAGCAGATGCTTAAGGATCACTCTGCAGTCTGCATACAACATTAATACCAAGGTATTTGTTCCATGGAATGGTGCAGGTGGTATGTAATTGTCTAATACATGTGAATTAATAAACAGCCATGCCTTCATGTGTACATTATTAATTTGTGAAAAATGCTGGAACCAGTAGTGTTCGGAAGAATGCAAGGCCAAACAGAACTAGAGAACTAGAGTAGTCCCAACACAACTTGCAAAGCACAAAAGCAATCACTTCCCCAAAATATTTGTGGACACACATTATGATTTGTCATGGCATGGGAATGTTCAGGAAGCTGTAGGGACAAAATCCAAATAATGGTGTTGATTGGGGGATGAGGTGGGGTGCACTTCACAATTTCCTGAAACATTTCATAAGAGCACAACAATGCTTGCGAGGTACCGTATGAGTGCACTGAAGGGGACCAATCCCTTATTCCTGAAAAATATATTGTCTTACAAAAATGAAAGCTTTATTTCCAACACAAAACAAAACAAGCCAAAAGGTTCTTCCATCCCAATCCAACACATTAAGAACACACTTATGAAATACTATTCCCAGGTCATCGGTGTTCATTTATGAAAATTATTGGGGAGGGGGTAATACATGAAAGGCAATGGGCAGGGTGAAATAGATTGGGGGGGGGGCACTCTCCATAAGGTCCCATGTTAAAAGTTGAAGTCATTTGGGAGGCAAAGCAAACATTGAGGGGGCACTTGTCCCCCTGCCCCAAAGTATATAAAACAACAACCCTGTCCTAGGTTGTGCCACTGGATGCATGGGCACCCACAGAGGGATACAGATGTGCACCAATGCAAAATATAAGGAATCACAATTTTGCTATGGCTGCCCATACTTTTCAACATTAAGCTGGTTGTGCATGCATCATTCTAGCTAGCTATATTTCTGCTTTGATACTGAAGTTTACACCAACGAGAGGAATTCAATTTCAACAAACCTCAATTTGGCCTCAGTTCCTATGTTGGCCGATACTACATGAGTTAGTTAGTTATTTGGGCTTTAGGGTGCTTCGATCAGAAGTGATGATACTACACAAGATCAATTAGTAGTCTCACTACCTGGTCCTTGAATTATCCGACTATATCCCATCACACAACCCGCAAGGTTTATCCCAGCCAATAATATAAATGGTGAAGATATTGATAATAGATACATAGGTCGTTCCTACCAAGGTTGGTGATGCCTACAATGAGCCTCTTTCCATCCAATGGGCAACTCAGTGCTTACAAGAAAAATTCCTTGCCAAGTGAAGGGAACCTCTATTCTCATCTCACCTAATGAAGGGAAACCACCATTCCCAGACTGGTCGGACCCGAACGGTGCTTGTTGGATTAGAGACTCTCCAGCTGCCACTCCAGTCAGAGCTTTTCTTTTAACTACTGGCCAAGGCTATAAATAATGCATTCTTTTTGGTTCCTTGAAGATTGAGTTGCTCTACATCAGTTGACATCAACAAAACTGATCGTTTTGCATCCTGGACCAGTCCAAAGCAATAAAAGAAAATCCAAAAGATTTAAAAGATATCCGATGGATTTTACACATGAAAATGACCTGAATGGCTCCAAAACGTTCTTCAAATCTGGTTACATTTTGCAGTTAAATGCACCACCATATAGCCAGAAACTTCAGTGTCATTCCATTTCATGACCTACATTGCTTCAGTAGAAGACAAACTGGTGGCAATAATAGTGTTTATGCCACTCTGACAACTAATTTCTCCCACTCCGGGAAAATGGAAATTTAGCTGTCGTGTTCTTATACACGGAAATGAGGGGTGGTTAAGAGCCGCTCACTGGTCTTTCATCAACTCGAGCTGACTGTATAGTCTGCTGATTGGCTTAGTGGTTTGAACTCAGCCAATGGGATGAAATCTGTGTTGCCAAAGGTAAAAGAGCAGCTCGATTGCATTGTTTTTGTGACAATGTAACAAAAGCCGCTGCCGGCCTTGATAGTCAGTTGGTTATTTGGGCTTAGGGGTGCATCGACTGCGATGGTCATACAGCGCCCACGGCCTTGATAGTCGTCTTGAAGGCCAAGGCAAGGACCAAGGTGCGAAGTTGGGGAGGAAGCCATTGTTGTTATTTTTCTGTTTTTGTTCTCCTCAGGTGTGTGTCTCAGGAGAGTGTTGTGGGAATAGTAATTAGTAGGTGCTGCTTTATCTTCTGTGACTCCTATCATCTGGCATACCTCCTGTAGGAATTGTTTTTTTATCTGCCAATGCTATTGCGGCGAATATGGCTAATTGCTATTAATGCTGGCTTTCAATGGGTAACAGTTGGAGCATGCTAATCACAGGTGGAATTTTGTACACTTTTGGTGTTGCCAATGCAACATGATTTCCAAATTTAACATAATGCCTATGGTGGTGCATGGAATGAATAGATTCAAATTTCCTATTGGTAACAATTTTTTCCAGTTTTTTTAATCCAACCATGCCATGGGCATTCTTCACCAGCACCAATCATTTATGTATACCACTCATTTTCCATAAGGGATATAGAGGTTTTGTGGTTCCTGATGTGAAAGGCATAATTCTTGTTCGTCACTTTGTTTCCATTTGTAAATTTGCAGTTTAGGGTAATTTTGAGTTCTTTAAATTCCTTTTTCCAGTGCAAAGTTTATAAATGTGGTTTACATGATGTGACCACTCATTTCAACTGTAAATGCATAATTTTCAGTTGGCAGGCAAAACAACACCAAGAAATGGGCTTGGAGTTGGGTAATATAGCATAAAATTGAATGTGCGAAAGAAAAAATGTGGCATAATCTACCATAAACTAGCCTAACCTTGCATGCAATAAAAACAATTCTCTTGAAAAAGGGAAAATTTTCAACCAGTATTTTTCTTTTAAAAATGCAAATTAAGGAACATAACCTGACATAACCTAACCTTGCCTTGTCCATTTTTTAAAAAACAAATTCTTGAACTAAAAAACCATTAAATTTGAAAAATTGTCCAACTTAAGAGTACAGCCCAACTTATCATAACCTAACCAAGCCTAACCCATTTGTTTGCTTCATGGAGGTAAACTGTGTAAGACGTGACTTGTGGATACCTTAAGCTTCAATAATATGTTTCATCATAACAATATACCAACATACCTTAAGTTGAAATATATTCAAACTAGCATGGAAAAATAAATCATGATTAAATGCATCATGTCTTGCCAATGACAGTATATTTATGACTTGTCCAGCACCACAACACAGATGACTGCTATGTGAAGTTTACATTCTCAGTGAATACTACTTTCTGTGATCCAGCATCAGGAGACATACTTATGCTTTGTAGGATGAAACACCTGTAATGATGCTTCTTGAATGGAAAAACAAGACTTTTGTATTCCTTTGTCTCAGTAATTTGTATGCACCCCATGGTTACCAGATAATATGCACTCCATAATTGCATGAACTCAAGGATTATGCACTCGGAATCCAAGAATGAGAAGTGAAAATCCAACACTGCTCCTTGGTAAATTTGTCTTAGTTTTTTTTTAATTTCTCAGAATACTGTGTTTATGAGTGATTCAGAAGATGCGATCACTGATTTTCGGAGCTTGTGCATCATGACATCATAGGCACGTCATTACGATTGCGCAAATCCACAAGCGATTCTTGTACCTTAATTCTTTGGAATACCATGGAAGTGGTAATTTTCTCAGACATGGTTTAGGGAAAATTCAACACTCCATGCAGTTGATTGAACACTTCTTCACATTGAAAATACTTAGTTTCTGCCATTTTCACTCAGATATCTCACACAAGCACACACCAACCAGCACCACAACAGAACCACACCGGAAGGATGTGCCGCCTCCATTCTCTGCCAGAATATATTACATTTACATATGGGAGCCTGTAATTTTAATAGTATAATACATCAATTGAAAACCTAACCTAACCTAATATAATATAATCAAATCAACTGGAATTTAAACTAATACCAATATTATGATCCTGACATCATCCATAAGTCATGTCCAGATCGGTGCCACCTTCCATCTCTGTTCTTGTGGAATAATATTGGTGTGTGATCTGTGTGATAAAGAGGCAGAAACAAAGCATTTTAAACGTGAAGAAGTGTTGAATCAACTGCATGGAAGGTTGAATTTCCCTTTAATCAGGTCAGAGAAGCACCAGACAAGGGATGATGAATGATGGCAGAAAAAACAGCATTGTGGCATGGATGGTGCATTATATAAATTATCACTATGATCGACTGAGAGCATGAGCCCTGAAAACAAGTGGCCACATCTTCAGAGTTTAGGGGCACATCAACTGAGACAGTCATACAGCATGGTTGCATCTTCCAAATGACATTCATAGACATGGTATTCTGAAAGAAAATTCCCAAAACCCCCTTTAACACAATAATACCATCTCCTGTGTCATGTTCAGCACATAAATAACAAAAGGTGGTGTGTAAAGAACATGCGACACTTCATTGGAGATCGTCGAGGAAATAAACATAATATTTATCCGTGAAAGTAGAGGGGAAATACTCCATTAAAGCCTACTCATGCAATGAATGTCCAATTGGACCACTTGGAATTGTCATCTTGGAACTTTGTCTCTGGAAGGGTGCTTCTGGCTGAAAAAAAAATTCAGGGGGCTTTTGGGCACACTGAAGGTCAGACTTCTTTCAATGCGCAATTCTGGCTGAAAACCTGAGGGGACACTGGGGACACATGACCCCAGTGCCCCTTGTATCCGCCCCTATCCCAAAAACAATTGAAAGGGATTCTGATGAACTGGAGCCACCAAGGTGGTTCTATGACAGCTTCACGCTGCCCTGAAGTGAGTGAGACCTCTCACTTTTTGCAGGCATTCAACTTTTGGTATCTTTGAACCAAAGTAGTCATACACCTACCTCACAGCAAGGATTTGTGACCCCATGAAACATTGCATCCATATCCAGTTCAAGTTGTTTATTTCAACAGCCCGGTTCCGTATGCACCACATTCCGTTACATTTTGAGTGCAAGGAATGCTACTGTAGGAAGTGCATAAGATCCCCAGTCAACATGCCTCTCCAGTGTTAAAATAATGGTTTTTCGTTAGGTATGAGATGTCGAAACGGGCAGAGTAGGATGTCGAAATTCGCCATGGAAGCGATGCTCCTTAGCATAACTTATAAGTTCTTCAAACACAATGTTGATCCAACAGCATACTCATTTGTGCACCTTTTCCTTTGCTTTGAGATACCTAATGTGACTATTTGATTGATAATGATGCAAAATACCTATCATTACCAACTGATATTGTATAACAGACCACATCATAGGTAATTGTCCTACCTGGAATTGTGCTAAAAAGATGTTTGTGCATCACAATCAGTAATGGTAGGTATCAGCATGATACTTATCAAC
The DNA here is from genome assembly GCA_034440615.1 of Ashinkailepas kermadecensis. Classification (NCBI taxonomy): domain Eukaryota; kingdom Metazoa; phylum Arthropoda; class Thecostraca; family Neolepadidae; genus Ashinkailepas; species Ashinkailepas kermadecensis. The sequence goes on from JAOTOM010005061.1 coordinate 345,035, forward strand.
AAGATAGTTAGAAATTAGATATGAAGACCTCATAACGACTCATCACGAAGCGCAATGTTGATACCCCGTTGGGAGGGATGTCAATCCAGTGTTCAGAAAGTGGTATATTCCACCCTATTTCATGAATAGTTTACAACTGTGCCTCTCACATAATGTTCACCAGGGGAGGGGTTCAGCCACCTAAGATCTGAAACTAGAAGCACAAAATTTGGAGGAATTACAGCTGTAGTGACCTTGCTGCAGTATGCACTTCATGACCCCAGGTCAATGTCTTCAGGGTCAAATGAGGTCACAATCGGCCTCCACTCAACCCCAGCCAGCACCACCTGTACATACAGAAAGTATGCACGTTCCACTGCCAAACGGTAGGTAGACTGTTCATACGTACGTTGGTACAGACCGTGTGTGCTGTCGTTACGGTCTGTAGTACGGACCCATTGTGCGATCGTTACAGCCAGCGATAACAAAAGATAGAATTAATAAACAATTGGTCTTTCTCTACAGAAATGCACAGGTCTTATCATGTAGTTCTAAATTATTTGTGTATCGATCTAGCAGTGGGGACAAATAGACTAGGGGTAAGTTTCCCAACGAACAATAGAAAGATCGCTGGCCGTAACGATCGCACGATGGGTCCATATTACCGGACGTAACGACAGCACGCACGGTCTGTACCAGCGCAGCACCGAGCATACATAGGAACCGTCTCTACCCACCGTTCGGCAGTGGTACGTGCATACTTTCTGTACATATGGGTGGTGCCAGCTGGGATTGATTGATTGATTATTTGGACTTAAGGGCACGCCGACTACTTGGTCATTTGGCACCCAATGCCAGCTGGGATGGAGTGGAGGCCGATTGTGACCTATTTGACCCTGAAGACATTGACCTGGGGTCATGAAATGTATACTGCAGCGAGTTCACTACAGCTGTAATTCATCCAAATTTTGTGCTTCTAGTTTCAGATCTGAGGTGCCCGAACTCCCCCCAGTGAATGTTACATGAGAGGCATGTTGATCTTCTGCACTTCCTACAGTCACATTGCTTGCACTCAAAATGTAACGGAATGGGTTGCGTACAGAACCGGGCTGTTGAAATAAACAACTTGAACTGGATATGGACACAAATGATCAGGCAAAATTATATGGACAATTCCAAATGGCCTAATTGGACATTCATTGCATGAGTGAACTTTAATGAAGTATTTCCCTCTTTACTTTCATGGGCAAATATTATTACATTAAGCAACTCATATGAGTGTAAGATAATCTAAAGTGCAACATTAACCAACAGCCCTGACCGCTAACGATTGTGATGGGTTAAAAAAGCAACAGCACCAAGACTCGAACCCACCACCACACGTACGGAAAGCAGACGCCCCAACCAACTACGCCAACAGTCAACACGGCGTGTGCCGCATACACAATGTAGAGCATGCTGACTGAGATGTTTATTTCCTCGACGATCTCTGATGAAGTGTTGCATGTTCTTTACACACCACCTAGAAAGATTGGTAAATATCCAGAAACAGGTAAAATACGATCTTTTTAAATACTGGGTATTCTAACGTAAAAATCATGATGCGGCCACTCATTTTCTCCGCAAATGATTACTTTTAAGTCAGCAACGGTTGATGACGTCATATGCATTAAGTCAGGGACAAAAAAACCTAACCTAACCTAGACTAAGATGGTATTCTTCAAGTATTACCCCTCAGACTTACTTTAACTCAACAATGTATCCAAGCCATTGTCAGCTGACTGTCAGTCAGCTGTTGGTGACGTTGCTCAAACGTATCGAGACACCCCCAGTTGGGTGCACTGAATGAACAAAGGGCATCACCAGGAATATTTATAAGGGTTAGGTTACGTTTGGTTATTGTTAAGTTAGGTTAGGTTAGGTTATTGTTAGGTTAGGTTTGGTTATTGTTAGGTTAGGTTTGACCCCTTATAAATATTCCTGGTGCCACTCTGTGGTCATTCAGTGCAGTTGTATGGAAGTGTTGTTTCTGTACGTTTGAGTGACGTCACCAACAGCTGACTGGCAGTCAGCTGACGGTGACTCAGATGCATTGTTGATATAAAGAAAGCATGAGGGGTAAAACTTGAAGATTACCGACTAAGATAATGTAGCATAATATATAACATATATTATATCATAATATAATCTAATCTAATCTAACCTAACCTAACTGGAAAACCAGAATCATCCAAAACAAGTTTTTCTGCCATGACATCAAATATATTAAAAATAAAATAATACAGAATCGCAAGGAATTTCCACCCTTATCGAAGGTTGCTGGCACGGCGTGTTGCGAGTATTTATTCTCGGATAATGTCGAATTAAGGCAGAAACATAAGGTTTTCGATGTCAGAGTATTAGATCTAGTGCATGAAGTGTTGAATGTCTTCTTTATCACGTCTGTGACACACCAGGTACAGATAATTATACTTGATGTGCTATGTTTGCAGTGAAGATTATGGTCGTGTGTTTGTTTTCCAACTGAAAAATAATCATTTGCAGAGAAAATGAGTGGTCGCATCATGATTTTTACGTTAAAATACCATGTATTAAAAAAAAATCCAAAATATCGCATTTTACCTGGATCTGGAATAATACCAAAAAATTGTGGGTGAGTCCTGCCTGTCGCTACTCATCTCCCGTGAATAATCAGTGAGATTGGCAATGCTACATGACAACAGTTCACATGTCATAAAACCCAATAACTAACCGAGCTAGCAGTCTGTGCGTACCATTTTGGGCTCCCAAGAGCAGTCTGCTTAACAGAACCATAAGGAAGTGACCTCTTATATTTTCTTGTCATTACAACAGTATTTTTAGCAGCTACTAATAACTTGTACCACAACAGCTAGTGTAATCTTGCACCACATTCTCATGTTCAGAATACGGCACACCACTATAAAATAATTACCCATTGTAAAGTTGCTCTTTGCAAGTGGTTACAGGATTTTCATCAAAAGAACTGTTTGAATATGGATAGCTTGTTCGTTTTTGTGCTCAGTACACTTTTTTACAATTACTGGTTTACAATTAATTATTCCTGGTTACAATTACTGGTTTGGTCATACAGAAGCAGCAGTAGAGCTATTTGTTCCATGTCTTAAGTGTTCAGAACCCCCACCCTTCACATGCTAAGGTAGGTAGGGTAAGGTAAGGTAGGTAGGTAAGGTTCGATAAGGCAGGCAGGTAGGTAGGTAGGTACCTACTTATTCAAAGATGAACTCGTCCATTGATTAGTCACGTGCAGCGCCAGAAGCGACGCACAGCTTGACCATTCAGAACAGAAAATAAACAAGCACGAACGTAAAATTATTCATTCCTTAAAATTATATAGATGTGCTGCTTGCATGCGGAAGCCAAGTTAATTGTTCAGAAAATATATATACCTTTCCTTGCAACGAAGCACCCAGCACCACCAACGCGCCAGAAATGATACCACGAGTTGAAAGTACAAGACCTCTGTGATGACCAATGAAGACAGTTTATTTACCATATCTGCTTTTGAATGAACCAATGAAATTCCGCAAAACATGACAACTATAGTGATGGAAAGACTCCAACCACCGGTCAATAGAGAAGATTGTCTTTAAATCCTTTGTTTGGTGGATAGGATTTATATCTTGTGCTTAAATTAATATAATGCAAATGTACGTTGCAAAGTAATCAAACATACCAGTGTAGTTTCTCAATCTGAACAATATCCACATGCAATCACCGCATAAAATGCCGGATCACCTCCGGACATATCAGCTCAATGCGGAGCCAGTGTTCCCGCGGCCCAATTTTACAGCGTACCAGGATCGCAGCCAAATCGTACCAGATTGGTTATGTTTCGTACCGGATCATAAGCCAAAATGTACTTTTGTATGTTTATGTGTATGTTTGTCGGTGTGTCTAGTTCTGCATCCTCATCCCTCATTCTCTCTTTTTATATTGCTGCCCCTCCGCCTCTCTCTCCTTTAATACCATTGTAAAATTGTACCCCGCGACTATTCCTGAAGAAAGGTGTGCTTGAATATTTACATTAAAAGCGTGTTCATTGTTGGCATCACCACAGCGATTATTTTGCTTCCTGCGATTCTGCTAACATCTACCAGTGCTGCTTGAGCGCTTCCTCAGTCCCATCCCACCACCCGAGTTTTCTCCTTGCTATCCGACCCTAGACGTCCCGCAGTCTCACATACCACAATGTCGCCCCGCTTGAGCTTCACATCCTCCAGAACCGGGTAAAACATCTGCGGCAGCTGCGGGTTCATCTTGCCCATCAAAGTCCAGTTGTATCGGCCGTCCGTGTAGCTCACGCGCCAGCCGGACACCACGTCGCCTGGCCAGTGTCCGACACGTCATGTCACAGCTTCACCAGTGGTGCGACACAGACGAGAGACACGTGACGCATCGTGAGCCGGACACCACGTCGCCTGGCCAGTGTCCGACACGTCATGTCACAGCTGCACCACAAATGCGACACAGACGAGAGACGCGTGACGCATCGTGAGCCGGACACCACGTCGCCTGGCCAGTGTCCGACACGTCATTTCACAGCTGCACCAGTAATGCGACACAGACGAGAAGATACGTGGCGCATCGCCAGTCGGTATATACGGCAGTATTTCACAATCCACTATGATAGACCGGTCAGGAAGGTGGCTGGCTGGGAGGGCCAGCGGACATGATTGATGCACGATGCACGTGCAGTAATGCCCTCAAGCTACGTCATAGGAAGCGCAATTACGACAAGACTGTCAAGCATTGGTCACCTATCCGAAAATGTTTGCATGGCAGTGCTGGTGCATAGTGACACTTTACACAATATTGTGCAATTATTATTGTGTATGTGATATGTCATTGCCATGTGATGTCATACATACCATTTTTAATAGAAGTGTGCATAATTTTCATGCTGAGCCTACGACAACAACCGAAGGACAACCTAAGATATAAATATAGACATCCAGCCATTTGTTTGTGAAGGGAGAAATAAATAAACCTGGACTCACGTTCCAAAGCTGCACCCTTGAGTGTGGCACTCACAGTGTAGTTTTATGAGGCTGACAACATTGATAAGCAGTTTGTTATGTGATTTGGGTTGGACATCCCTTTCCCGTTTGGCCTCAGGATTTCCCCGCCATCTGGTACATACCAACTAATCACGTAAAGCACGTTTTCTGCAATAATGTGCACAATAATGCGCATTAATGAAGAGATACAAGTTTAGACGACGGGTAAATTCGTATCTCTAACTTCGGTAACTTCGGGTATCTCGCAAATGAGGTATTGTCATCCACGTATGATAATGATCTGTGTCTTACTGTCCAATTCTTCTGGCGCATTCACCATTACTAAACCATAATTCCTTGAAGTTGACTAACTTTCCCTTTTCAAAATCAGTTAAGTGGTAGCTCATATCTGCACGATCCAATGTTGTCGGTGCAACTGGGGCACAAAGGCAGGAACGGTACTGACCTGCCTGTCCTCTAAAAAGCTGGAGGGCAAATAGTCACGTGATCACCGCAGAGCCGAATACCCATCTATGGACACCGGATTAGTTACTGTTAAGTAACTGTTAAGTAACTGTTAAGCCGTGCACGATGCGGATAAATAAGAAGAACGGACGACCCGGTTACATTTCGTGCTGAAGCAACGTAAACTAAAAATGTATTATGATAAAGTAATTAGATGGCATCCGTTTGGATAAATATTTTATTTGCGCATAGATAATCTGAATATGTCGCTTGCAATATATACCATAACTAATTCATATCATACAACATATGCCGCATGCTCAACAACGTGTGAATATCAATGAAACAGATGTAATGTAAGCAAGTAGTTAATCGATTCATCAATGAATCTGAATTAAGCAAGCAAGTGCAGCCTTGGAATACGCCGCCCCGGTAACTCAGTTGGCTTGGGCGCCGGCCCGAGCTGGTCTCCCCTGTCCTATAAAGGTGGGGTTCGGGCCGCTTCACGCGCTTGCTTTTAGCCACTGGCTAGGAGGGCCAATTGGCAACTGGCACGATAATGTGGAAAAGCGAGCTTCCAGGGTGGCCGTGTGAATCCATTAGCGGCACGTGAAGCGTTTTGCCAAATATCTACTGTAGAACTGCAATCAATGGATCGGGTGATGCGGCCAGGGCTCAAGCAAGGTCTGTTTAGCAATTGGATCCCGGTTTATAAAGCCACCCCAGCAAGAATTCGAACTAAATTTCTAAAAAGTGTAAAAGTTAGAAATTATGTTATTATTGTAGGGTAGGAGAATCCTCCGTTGACATCATACAGTTCCCCTCTCCTTTCGCTACATCCTTTCCAACCGAGCTCCTTCCAACACTTCCAGCTCATTCTGTGTTCTCGAAGTCCGAAATCCACAGCGATCAAACGCTGCTTGTCTACAGAGGTCGAGCGGTGGACCGCTCGCTGAACTGCCAATGTTGTTTGGTCGACTGAGGAATGCAAGGCGGGAACAGCGTAGACCCGTGTTTCTCACTGCATGGCTGCAGGGCAAATGACCACCCGACGACCGCACAAGCGAATACCTACGGCTGACCAGTGGTGAAACTTGTTACGCAACCCATAACAGTGAAGCGGCGCAGAAATACTTTATCCCCACGGAATTCTGAATATGTCGTTTGCAGTACAGTGCACAACATATGCAATACATAATATGATATCATGCAACACATTCCTTGCGCCCTAAAACATGTGATTGTCAATGAAGTAGATGCAATTTAATCAAGTAACTAATTGACTTGTCAATGAATCTGAATTAAGCAAGCAAGTGCCTCCCTGTGACTTACCGCCTCGGTAGCTTAGTTGGCTAGAGCGCTGTCGTGCACCCGTCTCCGCCGTCCTGGTAATGCTGGGTTCGAGTCGCTTCGCGTGCTCGCTTTTAGTCCTCGGCTGGGAGGGTCAGTTGGCAATTAGCACGATAAGGTCGAGAGCGAGCTGCCAGGGTCGCCTTGTCGGTGTATTGACGGCACGTGAAGCGCTTTACCAAATTTAGACTGCAAAACTGTAATTCATGGAATCATGACCAGAGTTCACGAAACCAGCCCTTCTTAGCAATTGGATCCTGGTTCATAAAGCCACCACAGCAATAGTTCGAACTACATTTATAAAACGTATAAATGTTGGACATTCTATTATTATTTTGGAGCCAGAGAATACTTCATTGACATCATAAACCTCCCATCTCCTTTCGCTACATCTTTGCAACTGAGCTTTTTCCAACCTTTCCTGCTCATTCTGTGTTGCTGGAGTAAAAAATCCGCAGCTATCAATTGTTGCTTATCGCCAGAAGTCCAGTAACCTACTCGTTTAACTGCCAATGTTGTTTCGCCGACAGAGGAATGCAAGGCGGAAACAGGGAAGACCCGTGTTTCGCACTGCATGGCTGCAGGGCAAATGGTCGCGTGACGACCACACACGCGAATCCTATGGCTCAGACGCTGTCCGGTGGCGAAGCTGGAAGACTGTCACGCTACTCATAGCTGTGAAACGGCGCAGCCTATCAGTAATTTGTGGTGTGCAGCGTCACAGCCTACGTTCCTAGTGAGCCAGCCATGCTAAGGCTACCCCCGAATATCTTTCCGAAAGCGAGTGTACATACCAACTAATTGCATGAAGCACGTTTTCTGCACTAATGTGCACAATAATGCGCATTAATGCAGAGATGCAAGTTTAGACGACGGGTAACTTCATTGCAGAACAACCTTTCGCATCAACATGGCAATCAAGTAGTGTGAGGGATTCTGGCTTTGATACATTACGTTGTCATTGATAATGCAATCTCAGCATTCACCAAGGAGGCTAAAAATCATCAGTTATTTTGTCACTCTTGATGTCACTCCTATTGCGTCAACTCAACGGAAGCAGCTGTCGTTGGTGACACCAGAACACTTCAGAGAACACAATTCGGTACTGGAGCACCAAAGCAAGTCATTACACACTGAACACTTAGCCAACGGCACGCACCCAGATCGTGCGTGTGCGTTCGAAAGGCGAACGGGTGGATGATCTTGTCTTCGTTGATGTCACACGCGGTCTCCATGTGTGCCACGGAGTGGGGGAAGATGTAGCCGCCAGTGGCCATCAGCAGCACTCCAGCCGACTTTGGCTGCCTGCCAACGGGATCCCAACAAGACACAGCCGGTTAGGTAGTGCTTCATGCTTCATGGTATCCTAGGTGAATACTGGACTTCGAAGCACTTTTCGCAACATAAATATGGTTATCTAAATGTTTCATAGCAATCTGGAATAGATCACGAACCATGGGAGACTCACTTTGATCCTAGAAAATGTGTGATCAACATCCAAACCCAATAGTTAACAGCTCCTCAGCAGATAAACCTCTGTAGCTAAGGTGGGTCTATAATGCTATTAAACCTCTGATGAGGGAAATAAATTGAATCTGCCAAAGATGCTTCAGCACTATCAATGAACAACTTATCGTATTTAACCGATTTGTGCTCCAGGTTATTTTAATGCTCATACTAATTTTTGTCGAGCCATCACCATGGATAAGAAAATTACATTTACATTTGCTCCCCTAGATCCTCCAGGCTCAGTGGTCAGTTGGGTTACTAAGGTCGTCTCTGGCGAGATATCAACAATTAGGATGCACTCCCTGGGAGTTCAATGGGGGTTCAGAAGCCATGTGCATGCCGGTGAAGGCAGTAAGAGCGGAATTCCATTGTGATATACTTACGGTGTATCGGTATGTGTGAGGAACACACCAGAGTCGTCATTTTTTGTTCCATCTGCAACAGATTGGCATTGGTGAATTGTGCCGGAATCCATGTCGGCTACCATAGACTGGAATGTGATTGTTTAAACGATAACATCAAATGGTATATTTCACAGCGATTTTTCTGAAGAGCACAGCCGAAGCATTTGAAGGCACCACGCATGCATGCAACCTCAAATCAAGGTAACATGCAACACACATGTGTGTCAAGGACATCACAAGGTAACATGCGACACACATGTGTGTCACTGACATCACAAGGTAACATGCAACACACATGTATGTCACTGACATCACAAGGTAACATGCAACGCACATGTGTGTCACTGACATCATAAGGTAACATGCGACACACATGTCACTGACATCACAAGGTAACATGCGACACACATGTGTGTCACTGACATCATAAGGTAACATGCGATATACATGTGTGTCACTGACATCACAAGGTAACATGCAGACACACATGTGTGTCACTGACATCACAAGGTAACATGCAACACACATGTGTGTCACTGACATCATAAGGTAACATGCGATATACATGTGTGTCACTGACATCACAAGGTAACATGCAACACACATGTGTGTCACTGACATCACAAGGTAACATGCGACACACATGTGTGTCACTGACATCACAAGGTAACATGCAACACACATGTGTGTCACTGACATCATAAGGTAACATGCAACACATCATGTGTGTCACTGACACCACAAGAACGGCTGGTTAGAACCGACATACCACTTGCCTTTGAACTGTGCTACGTCGGCGTAGTGCACCTGTAGGGTCAGATACTTGACATTGGAATTCTTGCCGATGTGAAATGCAACCCCTTCGGGTAGCACGAGCTTGGGTGCATTCTTTGCCCACGCATAGAGTACCTGTGAGGACACAAATGCTGACGCCTAAAACACTGGTTATAATCGGGATCATGTAGTATCGCTTTCAGGCAAAGCACTTCAGTATGACGCAAATTTGCACAAAATCCCAATCATAATAAACATTTTTTAACAACGTCACGCGAACGATTTGCATCATGGAACACGGTGCCCCTATGGCTTTGCTATACCCTATATACGCAGGAACAACACTGCACTATCCGCATTTCACCTAAATTCAAACCCTCAACCTGCCCGAGGAAAAACACTATTTAGCCATCTCTTAACAAAGGCGACACCAGCGCTGCCATACAGCAATCTCCCAAACTACCACCTGAGCCCCAGTTTTGACGGCTGTAACTCCGCTACTAGCAAATATAGAATAATTATGGTATTAGGAGAGACGGCTTCCAACAGGTACTGACTACGAACGAGAATCATATATTACTTTTAATTACAAATTGCAAGCTCTTACGTGCGATCATACGACATGGCGATTACGGAGCTACACGATCCCTGCCTGCAATCCCATACCTATTTTAACGATAAGGAAGGAGCGCTTAATTTTGGACAAGTTACTCGCATATAGCACATATATTGCAACATTTTGCTATAGCCATGACATGACATGGCAGGACAAGTATGGATGTTACTCAGTCTTCTGACCCCTGGTAAACGGCTTTTTGTTCTTGACAGCCGGCAGCTGCTGGCGGTGCCTGAGGCGGCTGCAGATATGCCCTTGACGCTGGGTCTCGCTAACAACAGTGCTGAGCGCCTCCGTCACCACCTGACCGCCCCCCCTCCACCGCCACCGTGTACACTGGGTAGGCGCCCACTTCCAGCCGGACACTCCGGGTGCCCTCGATCGCTGCGTTGCTCAGGCTCATGGTGAGAGTCGGCTCGGTGATCGGCGCGGTGTTCCACTCGAGCAGCTCGGTGGAGTCGGAGGCAGCGAAGTCCACAGCCGGGAGCACGAACGGCCGGGCCTCCTCCTGGGGCTGCTGCTGGCACCGCTGGATAGCCAGCACGGTCCGGGCGCGCACCTGCGGGTCCCGGTCCGCCACCGTGGCCAGCAGCACCGCCTCCGGGTGGCACCAGTAGCCGTTGCGCTGAATCCCTGACCGGATCAGGTCCTGCAGTCTGCGTAGCGGCGTCGGCAGCAGTTGCACGCTGCGCATGACGTTCTTGGCGCCGCAGCTGCAGCCGCTGTGGCTGCGAATGTGGAACCACATCGGGATAATTCAACTCCTAAGTACTCGACATGTTCAATGGAATTGTAATCCTCAGATGGTTCACTCTGACTGCAATACTCCTTCGAGTCTACATCGCCACGTCATCACCAGCAGCCGAGCTCTACAAGATCGTCCAGTTCCCGGTAGGACATTGCGTCCTGATCGTCGCGATCAGCGCCAGCAGCTGCCGGCTGTCACGAGCAAGAAGTCGTTCACCAGGGGTCTGAACCCTGAGTAGCATCCATAACTTAATAACTATGCATGTGGTCGTTTGAAGCAATTCTTATGCTGTATTGCCACGTAAACACTTGTAATGCGAGCATGGCAGGTCGCAAACATGTGCCTTAGCTTAATGTCTAGTTCTTTTGAAACGGATAGCATGAATGCGATTGAATGGAATATACTTTTTTCTGAAAACTTCGTCAACCAGTGATCTTTAAAGACATTTGTCGTCATGGATATAGCAAGATGTTGCAATATGTGCTGAACGCGAATAGCATGTCGCAACTTAAGCGCTCCTTGTTTATCGTTAAAATAGGAATTGCCTTGCAGTCAGACGCGGTGTGGCTCCATAGTCGTCTTGCCGCATGGTCGCACGTACCAGCCTACCAGTTATAATCAAAAGTAATATATAACGTGAAGGCTATGATGCGAAGGCTGTGTTTGTGTACTAACTGTACACACCTGTACATTGCACAGTCAGCTCCTGCTGCAGCCCAGGCAGTTACCCGCGACGATCGAAAATTCCTAAGTCGGTTTACCGTGACTGGAAGAGATTGTACGGCTGCTGCACTCGAGCTGCCTCACTATGTTCAGCTGTACTGACCGGCCGGTCACTTCCGGAGGTCGTCGGAGGCCGCCTGACCTCTGAGCTACCTACCGGGAAGGTGCCGCCGAGATCCGTGGGTATCATAGGTTATCGTGGTAGGTGATTACAGAGAACTTAGGACCATGGCTAAAAGGACGACCCCGTCTTGGATTCTTACCATCCAGAACTTCATGCGAAAAATAGGCGTCTCCAGCTTCCTGCTGAAGAGGGAGGGGGCAGCCCTGCTTTGTGACATACTGGTGGATCCGCTCCTAGGCTGTTCCACAAGCATGATTTTGGACCGTTCGTGAGAGCCCAATTCGAACAAGAAAATGGACCGATTTCGAAAATCTACACTGACTTGAATAGTTAACATTTGTCGTGTCTGTTAGGACAATATTTATCTCCGAAAAAAGTTGGAGAAAATACCATTTTTGTGCGAAGTTCGGCAAAAATCGGCGTCTTGTGGGGGAGGGGCGGCAGCATGACCTCTTGGTCCCTTTATGTCCAACAGTGTGGGAAGGAGTGTACAATGCTGCCGATCAAAATATTTAATGTTTCTATTGGAGAAAGCCTCCAATGCCAATGGGAGTTTTCAGTAGTACAAACTGTTACCCCACGAACGGATACTTACGAAGAAAATCATGGTGTCTTCTGCATATCTATATCTGTCTGATTTTTCTCCCTTGTTGCAATGCCAATGCCATTTTATAGCGTAGGTAAATACAGACTAACAACTTTGGTAATAAGGAAATACTGGCTTTCCATGAAAATGCGGAACTTTTTGATTTCCTGTAATAGTTAGCAGATGGCCTTCAAAATCCAGAAATGCTAAGCATAAATCGCAGCCTGCTCATGACAGTGCCATGCATTGTTCGTAGGATGCGTCTTCCAGGATTGGATTGTCTGTGGGGAATCTCAAAATGTTCCCGCACCACATTTGAAAGTAGCTGTTCCCCACATTTCCTAACGATTCGAACTTCTTGCATGATCTAAGCCACAGCAGTGTAGCAAAATATTGGAGCTGCCCCGAGACAAACCGGTGTAGTGTTCAGATGTCCAGGTATCCTGATCTGCGAGGCCGCATCAACCAACTTGCAAATCAGCTTCAGCTTGTGTTCAGCTCAGCTTTAGCTTTAGTTTTGACTTGTGACAGCCCTGAATGGCCCATAGTTTGTCCTTCACCAGCCGGTGAGATAGCTTTGACTGAGCTAGCCTACACTAGCTTGTAGCCTAGCTTCGACTGAGCTAGCCTACACTAGCCTGTAACCTGGCTTTGACTGAGTTAACCTACACTAGCCTGTAACCTGGCTTCGACTGAGCTAGCGTCTCGGGGGAGGGGGTCTTTATACCCCCATGAGGTTTTCCGCGGATAGTGCAAAGAGCTGCCAGGGAAAGCACGCCAAAAGTTTGCACACCATTCCCACATGAATTTGGCATGTTGTGTGAAAATTCTGAGGTCGGGTCATCTAAGGTCAAAGAGTTATTGAAGGCTAGGTGAGGTTACCTCCAAAAACGTTCAACCAGTGGCCACACTTTAACGGCTAAAAATATTTGAATGAAACTTTCAGCGTTTGCTTATGTTTAGGGGCACAAGGAAACGCACAATATGAATTTTTGATTTCGTTCGTTTTTATGACGAATTAATTCTGCATATTTGCCCAATAGAGATAAAATCGAAAATTATAGGCAACGTAAGCATTTTGTATGAAGGCAAGTTGACTTCAAACAACGCTTTGCGGTCCGTTCTACCTATTTGAAAAAGAAAAATGAAAGAAAATTGAAAACCAAAATTTTGAACATAAAAAATGTAATGTTGATTTTTGGATTGACAAATATTTTAGGACCATGGTCGATTTAGCCTTTCGTTTCTGATACCAACTAATTTTTTTTTTTTAATCTCTCCAAAAATCAACTCCCCGGAGCCAACAACATGATGTCAGTCGTGATCACATACACCCCCTTATTGACGTCATTTTCATATACAATTTTGGTGATGGTTTCGGACCCTACTCGTCGAGCGATTTCCGATGATACCTCCTTCGTTTTTGTGCTACGCTTAGTTTGGAGATTAGAGGGAGTGTGCATATATCGCCCCACGAAACGGGATGTGAGGATCTGGCCGGAAAGACGGGTTTGGGCTTCGACTGAGCTAGCCTTCACTGGCATGTAACCTAGCTTTGACTGGTCCACAAATCAACCTCAACCAGCCCATGCACGTGCGTCACTATGCCCTTCAATGATCTTTGGTTTACCTCGACTAACTTTGGAGATTTCGGGGTCTGAGCTGTGATTTCCCTTCAATTTACCCATTAGTTGTCCCGGAGAGTCATCTGTTAATTCGACTCAACTGATCTGCAAATTCCCATGTACTGAGGTAAAAGCTAGGCTCAATTGACTTGTGGGCTACCATTTACACGCTTGTAAATTCCTTTCGTCTAAAATTGTGACTTGGTCTACACTGAACTGCTACCTATCCTGAATCGACCCTGAGTTGCTGTCAGGAAACCTGTGAGCTGCCCTTGACTGACATTTGAGCTGGCCTTGATTAACCTGTTACCTGTCATATATTTTGTTACCTGCGATATATTGACCTGTTGCCTTTCTTTGACTGCCCTGTTACCTGCCCCGAACTGACATGTGAATTGTTTTTGACTGACATGTGGCTGTGCTGGACCAACCCATGATCTGTCGAGGTCTGACCTGTGACTTCCCACGACATACGGGTGCGGTTCGCTTGCCAGGATCAAGGGCGGCCATGTCTCCACAGTTCCAGACGTGGTCGTCCAGGCCGGGTCGATTACAACCATACAGTAGCATATGGTGAGCAGTCTCCATCGTGGCGTTCGGCTCAAAACTCACTGCAGGGTGGTACACGGTCATGCCCACGACTCACTGCAGGGTGGTACACGGTCATGTCCACAATTCACTGCAGGGGGGTACACGGTCATGCCCACGACTCACTGCAGGGCGGTACACGGTCATGTCCACAATTCACTGCAGGGGGTACACGGTCATGCCCACGACTCACTGCAGGGTGGTACACGGTCATGTCCACAATTCACTGCAGGGGGGTACACGGTCATGCCCACGACTCACTGCAGGGCGGTACACGGTCATGCCCACGACTCACTGCAGGGTGGTACACGGTCATGTCCACAATTCACTGCAGGGGGGTACACGGTCATGCCCACGACTCACTGCAGGGTGGTACACGGTCATGCCCACGACTCACTGCAGGGTGGTACACGGTCATGCCCACGATTCACTGCAGGGTGGTACACGGGCATGCCCACGACTCACTGCAGGGGGTACACGGTCATGTCCACAATTAACTGCAGGGTGGTACACGGTCATGCCCACGACTCACTGCAGGGTGGAACACGGTCATGCCCACGACTCACTGCAGGGTGGTACACAGTCATGCCCACGACTCACTGCAGGGTGGCACACGGTCATGTCCACGACTCACTGCAGGGTGGTACACGGTCATGCCCACAACTCACTGCAGGGTGGTACGCGGTGATGCCCACGACTCACTGCAGGGTGGTACACGGTCATGCCCACGACTCACTGCAGGGTGGCACACGGTCATGTCCACGACTCACTGCAGGGTGGTACACGGTCATGCCCACGACTCACTGCAGGGTGGCACACGGTCATGCCCACGACTCACTGCAGGGTGGCACACGGTCATGCCCACGACTCACTGCAGGGTGGTACACGGTCATGTCCACGACTCACTGCAGGGTGGTACACGGGCATGCCCACAACTCACTGCAGGGTGGTACACGGTCATGCCCACGACTCACTGCAGGGTGGTACACGGTCATGCCCACAACTCACTGCAGGGTGGTACACGGTCATGCCCACGACTCACTGCAGGGTGGTACACGGTCATGCCCACGACTCACTGCAGGGCGGTACACGGTCATGCCCACGACTCACTGCAGGGTGGTACACGGTCATGCCCACGACTCACTGCAGGGCTGAGCACGGTCATGCCCATAACTCACTGCAGGGTGGTACACGGTCATGCCCACGACTCACTGCAGGGCGGTACACGGTCATGCCCATGACTCACTGCAGGGTGGTACACGGTCATGCCCACGACTCACTGCAGGGTGGTACACGGTCATGCCCACGACTCACTGCAGGGCGGTACACGGTCATGCCCACGACTCACTGCAGGGTGGTACACGGTCATGCCCACGACTCACTGCAGGGTGGTACACGGTCATGTCCACGACTCACTGCAGGGTGGCACACGGTCATGCCCACGACTCACTGCAGGGCGGTACACGGTCATGCCCACGACTCACTGCAGGGTGGTACACGGTCATGCCCACGACTCACTGCAGGGTGGTACACGGTCATGCCCACAACTCACTGCAGGGCGGTGCACGGTCATGCCCACGACTCACTACAGGGTGGTACACGGTCATGCCCACAATTCACTGCAGGGCGGTGCACGGTCATGCCCACGACTCACTACAGGGTGGTACACGGTCATGCCCACAATTCACTGCAGGGCGGTGCACGATCAAGCCCACGACTCACTGCAGGGCGGTACACGGTCATGTCCACAATTCACTGCAGGGTGGTACACGGTCATGTCGACATGTCCACACCCACAAATACACTGGATTAACAAGAAAATTTAAGATTTTTATCACACAAAGCCAAAAGTTTTCGGAGCACTTCACGCGACGCAAGCGTTCTCTGTTTCGCGACAATTTTTTTTTCGGAGGTCGCACCCGCTTAAGACAATCATGTCTGCGCCACTGCAAGGGAGTGCGTTGTCAGTCCCTCCGTGACTAACAACTCAGCCATGAAGGGTTGCGCGATGCATACCTTGCCAATACTTTTGGCCAGAATGCTTGATCGCCGCAAGGCACTCCGGGCAAATCCACCTTTGCAGAGCGAGGGGGGGGAACTTCAAATCCCCACTACTTAAGCTGGTGATCAACTTAAGCTGGGGTATAATGCAAAGCACCGTTAGAAAACTCAGATCGTGGAGCTGGAAGCATGTGGTGGATGTACATTTTTGCCGATAATCAGGTCAGCAGAGGCCACATTTCAAGTTACCGAGCTCGCCATAAATTCCTCGAAATGTTTTTTTTTGTTAAGGCAGAACTGGCCTTCGTTCAGCATCCGGTTTCTCATTATGCATGCTAGAGAACGATACATGACAATGGAGAGTCAATATAGCCCATATCGCAGCTTATTTCTTCAAGTTCGGCTAGGCTGAGATTGATAGCAGTCACGCGGCCGAGAGTGGGGATGGGCGGACTGTCGAGGACCCCTCCCTTCAGAAGTTTCCGGCATAACGGCCGAATGAGTAGGCGCGGAAACACAAGCTTTCAATACCTTCTAATGTAACTGTTTTGCGTGTCTCATACAAATATCGGACGCACGTCCTGAAATATAATTGACCTGGCACGGATTCGAGGGAGTACGGTTTCAAAATCTTCAAAATGCCGAAAGCCAGAATAATTGCAGCATATCAACATCAAAACCACACTATGTTCTTCATTCATGAAGACGAACAACTTGCTATGTTTAGATTTGAATTAAACCGCGTGTCATTGGGGGGGGAGGCTTTTTCTGGCCCTTGGTTTTTCTACCATACCAGCCGAACCAATTGAAACAGCAGCTTAAGATTTTCAGTACCTTTAGGTGAATACCTATAGTATGTGGTGTAATATAAATGACCTCAAGGCCATCTTAGGTCATGTTTTAATGACGTCTTCGTTCGTAGTCATCGATTCTAACGTCTCCGAAGGTTGCTACTTGCCATGAGATACAATCGGACCGATGCTTACTGACATATGCAGGTGTAGTTGGTGCAGGTGATGCAGGTGTTGTTGGTGCACCAGAGTTCATTTTGTCCCCGTTTGACCTCAAATAGGTCATTCTGAGTCATTTTGATTTGGAACAAAATTCATTCAAATATACAGCTAAGGAATGGAAAATATATTCAAGTCGTTATAAGGTTGATATGTATGTTTCGAAAGATATCTTCATCTGTGAGGTGATCATAGGTCAAGCATACATATGCCGGTTTTCAGGTACAATGCCAGGTCATATTATTATAATGGTACCACAACCTCGATCCCAGGTGCTGCTTTTACCGCCTGAAACGGTTGTCTGTTGTCCTCCTATTCAATCTAAGTAAATTACACTGACGGGTCAATCCAGCTGTAATTATTCTAGGGAGCTCAGTGTCTACCTCGTGTCCTCATGTAGGACGTCCTGTACTTGACAGAACACGATAAAGATTCTTCTGTGTTAGATACGAACGTGCAGGCCCGTTTTGCGAGTTCCTCGTAGAAGTGCAGCCCATCGACAAATATATATAAATTGCACACTGACCCAAAACAACAATTTGTCATCTTCTCCCTAGATGACCTCACTTAACCCGAGGACAACAAGTCTAAGTTGTATAATTAGTGGCATTTAATGTATGCATCGACCAAACGTAGGTTTTACACTACTCTAATACCCTGTTTACAGTAAATAATGTGCACTCTTGGAGTCTGTCAAATATTTCGTCCTGACATGACATGTGACCCCATAGGCGTGATTTCAGATTATACTGATATGAAAAATTATGTAGCACATATGACTATTATGCTAGGTTTTGATGCTACCTGCCAAAATGTGTCTTTAAAATAAATTGCACTTGATGCTGAATCAAAATGGATATTTTACCTAATCCCCTCAAGTGATCTTACTTCACCCGAGGCCAGAAAGTGCGAGCAATGTTAGCTACATGTGTTCAAACACGGTTAATATGCTATGCTACCATAATGCCCTGGTTTGCGTTAAAAACATGAGCTCCCGAAAGCAGTGAAATCTTTTTACTTGACATGACCTGTGACCTTACCAATGACCTCCAGAGAAACAAAATTATTTTTGTATCTATTAAAATCATGGAGTGCCGTTGTGGAATCATGGAATGCCGTTTGAATCGGCGTAATCGGGTTGTTCGTTGCGAAGATAAAAGAGGAACAAAAGGCCCCCCGCCCCCAGTGACCCGTGTGAGTGCCAATTCACGGGTGACTGCCGAGTTCACATCACGTTTGCTATCCTGAGTTCAGATCAATCTCCTGTTTTCATGGACGTCATTTTCCGCACTCAATACGTTAGCACTGAATGAGTAAGATTGAATTGGGGGTAATATTTCCACACGAAAATGATAAAGACATCCGATCAAACATTTTCGATCAAAATATGTGTCATAAAGCAATTACAGGCGACGCTCAAATCGAACACAGATATGACTTCTGTAGAAGATGACATTGTGTAAAATACGCATGATACGTGACCTGTACTCATTTCATTGACGTTTGACAAATATTAAGTCAGAATGTCTTTTTCCATGCTCGTTATCATTTTCGGCGTGAATCAGTACCCGAAATTCCATTTCCACCACCAAATACGACAATAAAGTAGAAATCGACATCACCTTATGTTTGGGCACTTGACCATATTTAAGATTTCGATATAACAGGCGATTCTACTTCATGAAGGAACAGCTTGATATGAGTTTGGTGTTGATACCTTGAAACTACTAATGCTCCTAGCTTTTACCGCAGAACATCGGAATTTCCAGATCAGATATTTCGTCTTGCTCGTGTGCATAGACTGAGGTAAGCGTACCTACATGTGTATCTTTTATAAGGTCCACTTAACAATTTCAATAATTACCCGTTTTCTGGATTGGACGACTTTCGAGAAGGCAAGAAATGGTTACCTACGGAAGCCATTCACAGGAGGCGTTGTCCTGCCCTGTATGTGGCTCAACAGGTACATATCGGACTGGCTTAATCGGAGGTTCAAGCTCATGGATTTTACATGCATTACACGAGCTTGTTTATTGATGATCCACAAGTCAATAGTAAGTGAAGCGCTTGTGCGCCTACTGAAGGAAACAATTTATATCCATATATAGTAGCAACCAATCGACACCTGAAGCTGATTCAGACGGGACGCATCAGCTCTGCAGTCTGCAAGTCTGGCGAGCAGAACTGTTGGTTTCGTGTGATCATAAGTGACGGCACATGCGATCATTTTTGCCGGTAATTGTGAAAGCCAAGCATTCAGCTGATACATTTCACCAATCGATGGATTGTCTCTGACGATAGTCGATTATTTTGCATATTGAAGTCTGGTAATTACAAAATGCTTTGCAGCAATGAAATAACTGACGGCTGGCACGGCCAGTTGGCAATTGGCCAGGCAAGGTTGGAGGCGCAGGCACCAGGCGGCCGTTCCCGCTATGTGAGGACGCTAAGCAGTCGGGCAAAATTGTGCTATGGACTAGAAACTTCCGGTTTCCAACGTAACCTAACATAACCTAACCTAAAACCTAACCAAAAAGGTTAGGTTAGGTTGGAAACCGGAAGTTTCCAGTTCATAGCACAATTTTGACCGATGCTTAGCGTCCTTACATAGCGGGAACGGCCGCCTGGTGCCTGCGCCTCCAACCTTGCCTGGCCAGTTTCCAACTGGCCGTGCCAGCCGTCAGTTATTTCATTGCTGCAAAGCATTTTGTAATTACCAGACTTTAATATGCAACATAATCGACTATCGTCAGAGACAATCCATCGATTGATGAAATGTATCAGCTGAATGCCTGGCTTTCACAATTACCGGCAAAAATGATCGCATGTGCCGTCACTTATGATCACACGAAATCAACAGTTCTGCTCGCCAGACTCGCAGACTGCAGAGCTGATGCGTCCCGTCTGAATCAGCTTCAGGTGTCGATTGGTTGCTACTATATATGGATATAAATTGTTACATTCAGTAGGCCCACAAGCGCTTCACTTACTATTGACTTGTGGATCATCAATAAACAAGCTCGTGTAATGCATGCAAAATCCGTGAATTTTAACCTCCGTTTAAGCCAGTCCGATCTGTACCTGTTGAGCCACATACAGGGCAGGACAACGCCTCCTGTGAATTGCTTCGGTAGGTAAACATTTCTTGCCTTCTCGAAAGTTATCCAATCCAGAAAACTGGTTATTGAAATTATTGAAATTGTTGAATATGACCTCTGACGACCAAATAATCGCCCAGATTCAAATGTAAGGTAAATGTACTTTGGGCTCTCCATGATCAGAACTTTCTAAAAGTGCTTTACATTGTATATTAACTTACGTCGATCGGAAGTTGCTGTGTGCGAAGGGAAGGGGCTCTGAAGAGCCATCCTCACCTTGTCCCGACGACGATGGATTTGACGGCCGGCCCGGCGACGGTTATATCTTTACGGTTATATCCTGCCAGTACTGTATCCAGTACCAAAGTACTGCACTGACATCCGGTACCAAATCGACTCAAGTAAATTCGCCGACTGCTGCGACTGCACGGCAGAGCTCTATGTTGCGCTGTACCTTTCGCAATATTGACCTAATATGTCCTCTGACGATCAAATTATCGGCCTAAATTAAAATGTAAGGTATATGTACTTCGGGCTCTCCATGATTATAAATTTAGAACGGTGCTTTGCATTGTACATTAGCTTACGTCGATCGGAAGTTGCTGTGTTCGAAGGGGAGGGATGGGGCTGTGAAGAGCCACCCCATCCGGTCCCGACGACGGTGGATTTGCCGGCCGGCCTGGCGACGGTTATATCCTGAGCATCTGTTAGTGCAGTTTTGAGGGAACGTGTCAAATTAGATATGTCGCATAGTTTTGTTGCTTAACACGCGCACTGGAGGGGGGGGGAGCGAAATCCGCCCACCCCTCCGGTTTTTCGTAAATAACTGCAGGTTTTACCGGTCAATATACAAGATGTTCTGCGTACCTGCTTAGAAATGACCGGCGCGTCGTTTAAAGCAAGAAAAATGGAAATCGGCGGAAAATTTGTGCAAGTTAGGGGCCGCTAAAGTAAAAAACAATTATACCGCCAGACGACAAAAATCGGCGCTGATGCGCTTCCCGTATATTCGCAAAAGGGAAGTGTTCTTAGCAACACAAGCGACTTGTTTGACGTATATTGATAGGCTATATAGTTTCAAGATCATGTTAGGGCACCGAAGTCAAGTCAGGTCAAGTTCATGACAGGTTAATGGAACAAACTTGATCAACTGGAATGTTGTCATAAATGCACTACTGTTTGTCATTTGTACTGTTTGTCATTGCGTTTCCATACTTTATTCATGTACTTCACACCTTTCTTCACAAAGCCAATTGCTCCGAGCTGCCCGACGGAGCAGTCGGGCGGGCGGCCCGGTTTCGGTAACTGGAACAGGTAACGGACCTGATAAAGTGGTGCTATATAGGTGACCTGAGGTCAAATGTTGGGTCCAGCATCTGCATTGCTTCATTAATAATGTCCAAAACATCATTGATGCCCATTTTGGAGCATTTAAATACAATCACAGCGTTCCATAACGATGACAAGCCAAGCCACGCAATGCCAGATTTTGTTTCAAATTTGACCCCATTTGACCTTGAAAATATTGATCTAAGGTCATGAAATTTGCACACAATAGAGGACACTACGGTACCCATGCACCCTGCGAATTTCGTTCCTCTAGCTTCACAAGGAGCCGAGATCTTAGGGGGGGCGGAATCCGCTCCCCCCCCCCCCTCCAGTGCGCGTAATTTTCAGAGGCACTCCAGGGCGCGTTAAGCTGTTCTCTGCATTCGAGGGATGGTTGAAAAAATCACCTGGGATCAGGTGCAGCGACAATTCGCTTGGTGAGGTGGGTGGGAGCAAATGACAATTTTCACCTCAGCATTTACTATGCAACGGCATAAAAGGGGTAATGTTAAAATTATTGCATTGTTTGTTTGGGGGGGAGGAAAGTAGCCTATACCCCTATGCTCCGCTTCCTGCCCCGGTAGCTCCGCCCGTGAATGGAAGTAGGTCAGCTCACCGCAGTCCGCACGACCTGGTGTGCGACCGCGGTTCTCCGCAATTATAAAACGGTCACGGAAGGCAACACACAAGTTGGTTTGCACCGTCTCGCATTGCGATCCTTACCGACGTACTGGTCCTTCGCCGGGTCCAGTTTGATTCAAGTAAAGTAGTACGTCTCCGGCTGGGAAGTGAGATGTGAGACCGTTAGCTGATACATAATTATTGTACTGTGCTTGTAGTAACCGTGCGTTCGCCATTTCACGCACAAGACACTCATCACGTACGATTTGGGTCAGCGAATGCACTACATGAATTGTTTTACGCTCCCAGGTTTCGCCTAATGTGTTCATGCTTTTCCATGCTTGTCATAGCTACCGTGGCGTCATGAATGTTTCAAGCGTCACAGGTGTTAAAGGTATCAAGGATATCGCAGGTGTTAAAGTTATCAAGGATATCACAGGTGTTAAAGTCATCAAGGGTATGATAGGGTCATGTGTGGAATATGCATCGGACAATCATGCGCAGGCGTGACGGTGTGATAGACAATTGATGGACATCAAGGGTGTGACAGGTGTCTCGGTTGTCATGTGCATTTTTAGCGGTTCCTTTGATGATGCATCGGGGAAACTGAGACGACACAGGTTCTCGGTTTGCCGATATGTTGCTAACCCAGAACTCAGGCGAATTAAATCTAGCTTGAGTGGGACAGTGGGTGGGGACACTTTTGAGGTTAGTGGAAGAGAAATAAGTTTGGCTTAATTCGACTTGAACAACTTACATGCCACAAAAGCAACTTCACGAGATGTTATACAGTAAGCGATACCTTAGCATGCACAAAAGAGTGCTAAGGATTGCCTTGAGGTGCAATATCTTAACATGTTGACTCAGATTATATATGTTTCTGGCTTTCTGATGAACATGTAATACAGACAAATGCAAGGTCACATATCAGTGGACACGAGCTGATATATCACGCGCACTGTAGAGAGGGGGGGGGTGCATCCGCCCACCCCTCCGATTTTTCGTAAATAACTCCAGATTCTACAGGTCGATATACGCCAATTTCTGTGTACCTGGTTAGAAATGCTCGGCGCGTCTCCTAAAAAAAGAAAAACCAAAATCGGCCGAAAAGTTTTAGCGAAAAGTTTTAGCGTCAGGGCCCATCAAAATCAAAGCATTTCGTAGCGTCAGACAACAGAATCGTCGCCAATGCGCTTCCCGTATATCGGCAAAAGGGAAGAATACTAGCGAAGAATACTTGGCAATACTAGCGACTTCTTTGATGTATATTGTTATGCTATGTTGTTTCAAGATCATGCTACGTCACCGAGGTCAAGTCACTTCAAGTTAATGATAGGTCAATAGAGCCAAACCTGGTCAACTGGAAGGTTATCATAAACGCAAATGACTGTCATGCGATTCATGTCACTTTGCATGATACTTCCTATTGAAAACTTCTGTTTTTGCCATTGTGAACCTAAGCGTTTCCATTCTTCAATCGTGTACTTAAGCCCTTTCTTAGTGAACCCGGTTGCGCCGGGCCGCCCGCCGGTACGGTAAGTGGCCCGGTTCCGGTTTCTGGAACCGGTACCTGACCCCATACAGTACTGATATATAGGTGACCTGGGGTCAAATGCCGGATCTATCATGTGCATTGCATCATTAGTTATGTCCAAAACATCATTGATGGCCATTTTTCAGCATTTAAACACAATCACAGCGATCCATAACAATGTCAAGCCAAGCCACGAAAAACAAGTCAAATATGACATATGTGACATCATTTGACCGTGACAAAAATTAACCTAAGATGATAAAATTTGTTCACAATAGAGTTCACCACCATACCCATCTACCCTGAAAATGTTGTTACTCTAGCTATAATATGAGCCGAGAACTTAGGGGGAGGCGGAATCCGACCCCCCCCCCCCTCTCCAGTGCGCGTAATTTCAGAGGACCTCCAGGGCGCGTGATATACGCTCCACAGGCCAAGCTAGTATGCACTACTAAAAGCGAGAAAGTGTCGCGAATCATCTCGTGGTGAAATTAAACATTTTACGCATTTTAGCGACAGACTTGCGGCGCTACGATTAGTGACCAATCAGAGCATAGGCATGGGTAATCGTCCTAGTGCACACTGAGGGCGTTCAGTCGCAACTTTTCATACATTATCGAATGTTCTTTCACTTAATATGCAATTTGTATGCGTCACGTGCCTGCAATCGTGTTTAGGACACTGAACAATTCTGAAGCAACCTTGCACATCTGCGGCACTGGCCAAGATAGTATGCGTCACGTAGAACTGTATGCTGGTTAACGAAGTATGTATGATGTGCCACTATGTGCCAAGGTAATGTATTGCACACACCTCCGCACAAATTTCGGGTTATAAGTATTATGCGTGTCAGAATATTGGAGCAAGGGTAAAGTCACTTTCAAAATCAATTCCAGTCGTGCATCACCGATTCAAGTTAATGACTCAAGTTGCCAGAAATGTGCATGTGGTGACATTCTCCTTTTCTTGCCAGGCTACCCATGTCTTTATGCAGATTGAGGCCGGTGTGTGTTGAACCGCCAAGTCACCCAGTTCGGCGTCACGTCCGCGTCCCCCGCGTCATCCAGTTCCCGCACGGACCACTGGCTGCGTGTAACTGGGACATAGCGGTAGTGGAGATGGACAAAATCTGCCCACTCAGCATTGCACAGACGCAGCAGATCTGCAACATGCATTGCACGCAGCAGATCTTCTCTCTGCTTCTCGTGTCTTGCATGAAGAAGTAAAAAGGTGTCAGAATTGGCTCCATCAAAAGGTCTGGAGTTGTTTGTCTCGGATTCGGCAAGGACGGCATCTTTGAAGCGTATGCGAGAATATGAACTTCAGGAAAAATTGAGGCCACTAAAACACCTTCGATATTGCAGTTTATATGTCACGGATGAGCGGGATGTTCATGCTCTTCCCATTTACAGAAATAATGTAGTAAAAGTTTGCTCGATATAACTCATTGCGTGCCCTTTTGCACTCCGATTAAACAAAATATTATTATCTGAGGGTCGGGATAAAGCGGACGGCTTGTTCGGCCTCCGTATGCATTTCGTGGTATGAGTTTTAAATTTTAAATGCATGGGCATTTAAAATCCCAGGATTTCGTGTGAGGTGTTTTTACTTGAGACAGGCAGATTTAATTTTCCCTCACATAAGTCTGGTCAGGCAGTGAGCCAAAACATGGACATATTTTCATCGGATTGGAGAGACATTGAAATCAAACTACTTTCACTCGATTGCTATGATTTCGACATCACGAAGCAAGAAAAGTACTTGATTCTGGCGGCTACTATCCTCGCAGTGAATGTGCTAGACGAGGCCATGCCCAAGCCAAATCGATATCCGGAATGTTGGCAGAGAGGTGATCATGCTTCAAGCATTGCTATTGCTACAACAGGTAAGACGTTGATGATGTGAAAAGAGGAGTTGAAATAGCAGAGTACATCACGGGAACGAATACATGCCGAAAATACTATGTCTGTGTATTAACCCGTCTGTTTAAAGATCTACACGCTCCGTCTTGGGGGGGGGGTGAGGTCTTTTATACCCCATCAAATTTCCAAACTAAGCGTTGCACGAAAATGAAAGAGGTGTGATGGGAAAGCGCTCGACGAGTAGGGTCCAAAATTGTATCCCCAAAAAGGGACGTCACTATGGACGTCTATGGCATCACGACTGACATCACGTTTTTGGCTCCGGGAGTTCATTTTGGGGAAACATTATAAAACACGAAAATGATTTCGAATCAGAAAAGGAAGGCGAAATCGAGCATGTCCCTAAAAATTTTGTCCACGAAAAAAATTAACATATTTTTTCGCAATTTTCAATATGTTGAGTTTTCAATATGTTGAGTTTTTAATTTTCTTTCATTTTTATACTTCTAATGGGTCGAACGGACGGCAAAAGGTTGTTTTAAGTCAACAACGTGGCCTCATACAAATGATTACCTTAGCCCGAATTTCGATTTTAGCCATAATGAACAAGCATGCAAAACTAATACGGCATCAAAAACGGGAAAAAATCCTCTGGAACGTTTCATTGCATCCCTAAAGATCAACAAACGCTGAAAGTTTCATTCAAGTATCTTTATTCGTTAAAGCATGACGACTGGTTGATTTGTTGGAGGTGACCTCACTTGACCTTGAATAACTAGTTGACCGAACAAGGCCGGATTCAAAATTTTCACACATGTCAAATTGAGGTGGGAAAAGGTGTGCTAAATTTCGGCTCGCTACCGCGCGCCGTTTTTTAAAGTTATCCATGGAAAACTTCAAGGGGTGTAAATAGACCCCCCATAGTAAATATGTAAATAGAGTTAACGGCGGGTTAATGGATGTATTAACGGCGGGTTAATGAATCCACTACATGTGTACTCTAGTAACCACAGGCCGTGCTACCGCAGTAAAATTTACGTTTTGTTTCATAATTTTCGATTGAATAGAAAGTTTATGACGCTACTGGATCAGCTGATGATGGCAGACTGACAACTGACACATCAAAGTAAACCACAAAGCATATAATGACCAACCTCACTGATGGCGGACCACTCGGCACCACTGGGGCACCGATGGCGGAACCACTGGGGAGCCACTGTGCTACTGATGGGGGACCACTGGGCACCACTGGGGCACCGATGGCGGAACCACTGGGGAGCCACTGTGCTACTGATAGCGGTCCACTGGGGCACGGTACCCCGCCCGCATAAATACCCAAATTGTACATTGGCCGTATGGTGTTCATTGTAGACGAACGATTTCAAATGTGCCTGATACTTGTACTTGCCAGGGCGTATGCCACCACCGACTAGTCTCTAAAAAAAAGACATGACAAGTGATTTATCGTGTACGGTATGAAGCCCTTACATGGACTTCCTGTCTCACATTCATTGCCGGCTAATTCTGCGTTAGCAGCAACACAATCCCGATAAATAGTCCTTGTATAGTCAAACGCGAGTAATAGTCAAGCACGTCACAATGTTCAGTTGCATAACACTCAACGAACATGATCGACAACAACAGCGTCTAACTGACAGAGAAACGGGAGTAAACATGGCTGTTCAGACCTCCTCGCGTCTTGAGTTTGTAACCTTCGTAATAAGATTGCCAAACAAGGAATGTTGCCGAGCGGCATCTCCTAATGTGAAGTACAAGCCACTCACCTTCGGCGGCACTACGTGTGGCATCAGCAGGGTGATGCGCTCTGTGTCGAAGGCGGCCAGCAGCGGCGTAGCGTAGAGCAGCAGCACGGCGGTCGTCAGCGGAGCGGCCATGGCGATACACCGAGACGAGGCTGAAGTCCCTCCGACAGCGCCGACTATGCCCTGAAGACTGCCGCTGACCGGGACGTCACGCCTCAGTGGCTGGACGGCCGGTGTCACCTGCAGGTGGGTCGCCGAGCGGGACGACGGCAGTGGCGCCACCTGTGTTGCACTGGCTCACCCCAGAGGTCAACAGAGATAGGAGCGCCTTACGTTTATTATGTTAGGCACTTCTGCCTGCTCAGGCAATTTCGTGCCGTGAATAGAAGTAGAGAGGAAGACAAATATTATGTTCTAAAAGTCAATTCACAAGTCCTGAAGTAAGTTGGTTTTTCGGAGAAAAATGAAAAGGAGATTGATGAGAAAAGGGTGTGTATCTCCTAATAGTGTGGGCAAAACAAAAGGGGGTGTTGTGTGTACGGCAGTAGTTGGTAAGTGTTTTTCGATGTTCATGGTATTTTTGACAGTGTAGGAGAATATGTGAAACGGTAAGATGAGTGTTGCATGATGGGCATGAAGGTCGTGGTGAAGCAGTGTAAATATATCGATGGGTGAGAAAAGTGTGACCTATGCGGAGCCGTGATATAACTTTTTCTTCTTGTCTGTTTTTTTATATGATGTGGTCCAGTTTTCGATGTCAGGTTTGATGAGACGTAATTGTGTGTAGTTTGTGGTATCAGTCCATTGTTGGTTCCAAAAATGTCGAATGTTATGGTCGTATTGTTGATTTGATGGCGTCAAAATGTGGTGGGATTTCTGTGATGTATGGTAAGTGTAATGATTGTTTTGCGAAATGATCTGCTTCCTCGTTTCCTGGAATGTCACAGTGACTGGGCACCCACAGGAAGCGGACCTTCATGCCCATCAGATGAAGTGTTTCAAGTGTGTCCTTAATGGAAACATGGCAATGGTGCGAACAAGAAAGTGAAGAAAGAGATTGAAGAACAGATTTCGGTTGTGAACATAGCGAAGGGCACTGAGAATGGCGTGCAATTCGGCGATGAAAATGAAGGTCCCGTCTGGTAAGCGATGCTGTTTTGTGTGTGTACCTGAAACAATGGCATTTCCTGTGCAATTTGCGTCTTTGGATCCGTCGGTAAAAACAAAAGGAACATGGCTATAACGAGCACGAAACTGGTGGAATTTTTCTTTGGCGTATTCTGGACAAAGTTGTGATTTTGGAATGGTGGTGAGATAGAAAATATGTCTTTCGGTCATCTGCCACAGTGGTGTAGTTGGTGGAGAGAGAGCAGTAATATGTGGAATGTTGTATTGGAGTTGTGTGGAAAATGATTTAATGCGTGAAGCTATGGTAACGCCGGTTCGCTTTTCGGCGGGACCTAAATATTCGTGGTGTAGATTTGGGAGAATTTGTAAAGATGCGTGTGTGGGGTGGTGTTCTCTAAATTTAATTTTTGCGGCATACCTGAGTGTTTATTCAATTCTTCGGAGACCTAATGGTGGAATTCCTGATTCGATTTATAAAGAAGTAATGGGAGACGTGGTCATTGCACCGATTCCTATGCGAATACATTTATTTTGTAAGGTGTCCAAAAGTTTCAAAGCGGAGGTACTGCCACTTGCGTAAACTACGGAGCCATATTCTATGATGGGAAGAACCAAGGTTTTGTATAATTGTAATAGCGTGTGACGATCGGATCCGAATGATGAAGACGTAATACAGCGAAATAAATTGAGTCTGTAAAAACATTTGGTCTGGATGTTTTTGACATGCTGGTGCATGGAAGGCTTGCGATCGAAAATAACACCAAGAAATTTGAACGAATTTACAAAATGTATGTCAGTGTTTCCGAGGTGAAGTGGTGTTTCTGGGTTTAGGCACGGAGTTGATTTGCTAAATATCAATGTGGCAGATGTTGGAGCTGAAAGTGTGAAACCGTATTTGATGGACCATTGGTGTATCCGGTCAAGTGCGTTTTGGAGTCTAATTAAGCCATGTGTTTCATTTTTATCTGTGCACCAAATTGCGCTGTCATCTGCAAAAAGTGAGTATGATGTCTGAGCATTTCGGTGAAAATATCGTTAATGATGATGTTGAATACGACTGGTGATAAACAGCTTTCCTGTGGTAATCCGTTTTTCATGAAATGTAGCTCGGAAATCGCTGACCTGCACTGGAGATGAAAATGACGGGAACCAGACAAAAATCCTATCAAATAATGAGATAAATTTCCTTTGACGCCGAAGTGAAGAAGTTTGGAAATTAATGCCGGTTTGTACACCATATCATACGCTTTCCTAATATCTAAAAATACTGCAATGTTGTGTTCATGTTTTTTTTATAACCAAGGCGGATGTCCGTTTCTAATCGAATGAGATGATCTATTGTACTGTGGCCATGACGAAAGCCGCATTGAATTGGAGATAAAAGATAATTTGTTTCTCAGTACCAGGTCAGTCTTTTTACAACCATGCGTTCTGAAAGTTTTCCTAGACAACTGGTGAGAGCGATGGGTCGAAAATTGTTGGGGTTGCTGTGTTTTTTGCCGGGTTTTGGTATAGGAATGATGAGGGCTTCCTTCCAGGATTCGGGGAAATTATGGCCAGACCATAATGCATTAAATGTTTATAAGATGCAATGTTTTGTGTCGTTGGATAAATGTCTGAAAAAGGAATAATGTAAATTGTCGGGACCTACAGAAGTATTACCGGCGGAGGAAATTGCAGTATCCAGTTCTGAAATTTTGAAAAGGGATATTGTATGCTTCAGTGTTGTCCGAATCGAATTGTGCCAAATCGGTGTGAAATGTGTGTTGTGCATGTTGTAAAACTTCCGGTCTGTAGTTATTGTCAGAGCTATTGTGAGCCATGGTGTCCGCTATTGTATTTACTATTGTTTGTGGGTCCGTAATTGTGGTGTTTTGAATTTTGAGGGCCGGGAGTGATTTAAATGGAGTGCGTCCTGATAATCGGCGGATTAACTGCCAGATTTTGCTTAAAGGTGTTTGAGAGGTGAGTTGCTGTAAATATAACGACCATGAACGGCGACGAGCTTCGCGAATGATGCGGCGTGTCTTCGCACGTTCATAATTACGGTTGACCAAATTTTGTTGGTCGGGATGGCGTAAATATTTTCTAGATGCTCTCTTTCTTGCGGCTATTGTTCGGGAAACTTCTATCGACCACAAGGGGACTGGTGTTCTTTTTGTGAAAGGTTTTGTTAGTGGAATAGCGGTGGAAGCTGCTTCGAAAAGTGTTTTGGTAACTTGGTTGATGTTTTCGACGGGAGAAATGTTGGGGTTGTATTGAATATGTGAAAGTTCCTGAAAAGTTCTCCAATCGGCCTTCGAAATTTTTATGCGGGGAATAAAACTGGGCGTGGTATCAGGCAGTTGTTGAAATGGTCGGTATTAATTGAATGGGTAGTGATCGCTATCATGAATGTCCGTGTCTATTGTCAAATGAAAATCGTTGGCCAGGGCTGGAGAACAAATTGTTAAATCAATGGCAGTTTCTGTATTGTGACCGAGGTGGAAAAATGTTGGCTCACCGGTGCTGAGTAATACTAAATTGTGTCTGTCTGAGATGTGTTCAACTATGCGTCCGCGAGTGTCTAGAAGTTGTACGTGTTCTATCCCACGCTGGGCTATGGGCGTTAAAATCGCCAAGTAAAATGAAAGGGTTTTGAATTGGGCTATGAGGTTTTCTAAATCTGTCAAAATGTTTGTGTTGTCTGTAGATGGTCGAATATATAACGAACATACATCGATGTTCCTACCATGAAAACGCATAGTACAAGCCATGGCTTGTAATAGTGAATTGAGCGTAATATGTGTATGTGTGTAATCATTGTTTATGTAAAGTGCGGTACCGCCATTGCGATGAGGACCACGGACCTCGTCGTGACGATAGAGCGAGTAATTGAAAAGATTGAAGTTATATGTATCATTTGGCAAAAACCATGTTTCTTGGAGTGCGATGAGAATAGGTGTCAGAATACTGAAAAATGCTTTCATTTCGGCCCATTCGGAGATTAAGCTTCGGCGATTCCATTGTAAGAATGCAGACATTGGGATATGAAGTATTAATGTTTGTCGGCACCTCTTGGTGCCTGGCGCAGCCACGATTGCAGCACGGGCGGGCATGTGGGTTGAGTGCGTCCGGCGGCGGTTAACCCACCTGAACCGTCCGACCGACCGGTGACCTTGGCGGCCGGCGCACGGCGGCCGGCCACTGCCGCGGGGGATGCCCGCCGACTGGGAGTCGGTCGGGTCACGTGGTCGCCGGTCGGCGCTGGACGCGCCGGACTCGATCGGCGGCCCGCTGACGGGGAGCGATAATTTGCTCCCGCAGCCGAAGGACTGCGGGGCCTGTTAGTCCTCGCTGGAGTGGTCCGCTTGTTGGAAGCCGGAGTGGTTTGTGTGTTGGGAGCCAGGGTGGTTTGTGTCGGTGTGGTCAATGGTGTGAGTTTTTTTTTCAGTGGAGCTAATCCGGGAATCATGTCAGTTTGAATAGAAGTAGAAGTGGTGTTGACACGAGGGGCGGAGGGAGCGACGGTGGCCGCCTGGGCGTAAGTTTTGGTCGAGGGGGAACTGGCTTCCACAGATCTCCGTGCCTGGGGGTAGGACACCCCGGTCGTGGCCTTGACGGCGCACACTTCCTTCTCCTTGCGCCAAGCTGGGCATTGATTGGAAGTGGTGAGGTGATCAGATGTGTTACAGCTGAGGCAGTGGGCAGGCTTGGAGGAGGTGGAATCAGGATGCGTAGATTCTCCGCACTGGGGGCAGCGGGCTGATTGGCAACAGGTTTTACTGCCATGGTCGAAGCGCGGGCAATTAAAACAGCAGAGAGGATTTGGAATAAATACGCGAACTTAGAATCGGATGTAGCCGGCGAGGAGGGTCTTGGGAAGAGTTGTAGAGTTAAAAGTAAGGACAAGGAGGCTTGTATCGCGTTTCTGGCCGTCTTGAAATGAGGTAATGCGGTGGACGTGGGTCACCCCCTCCGGCCAGAGCTCCGTCTGGAATCGGCTTCTGACATGAAGCGGAGCTCCGGCGCGAAGATGGTGCCCTTGGTGGAGTTGCGGTTCGAGTGGAGTGAAATGGTGACGGATTTACCACAAAATGTGGTGGTACGAAGGAGGGCTTTGGTCTGGGCTCGGGTTTCGGTTTTGATGATAAGGGTTCCGTTGGCAGGGGCTTCGATGTCAGGATTGGTTAAGGAGCAGATGGAGAGGCGTTGTTTGGTCGGCCAGAAAACGTTAATTCGCCGGAAGGAAACGGATTCCTCGACAGGCTTGACTACTATAATGGAGCCAGCACTGTCGAGGTAGGGTTTGATAGGTTCAGGTTGGGAGGGACTGGTCCGGTTCGGGCGTGAGTCAGCGGCGTGGAGCGTAATAGTATGATCTGGATTGCGAGACGGGTTCGTGATCTTGGAATGAGCAGGGGTCGGCGAGGCGCAAAGGGCTTGCATGGCGTCATCGAGTGGAATCATCCGGCGTGGTTCATCAACGGTCGTATTCGGTGAGGGAACATCATAGGCCAAGTCCGTGCTCGTGCGATGGTCGTCGGGTGTGGTCAGAGGAGGAAATTATGATTCAGAGTCCTGTGGCGAGCTGGGGTCATTATCCCTTTTCCTCTTTTTCCCCATCACGGGAAAAAAAACCCTATCGGACGAAATCTAAATAAACACGCAGAACAAAGGGAACAGAAATACGGCGACGAAAAAAACCAGGTGGGCGACGGGTGTCACCCCACTGGGAAACTAAATGTGGAAAGAGCGACGGGTGTCACCCCACGAAAATGAAAAATAAACTGCAATAACCAGCAGTCAGTCTGGCCAAAACTGGCACGGCGGAGTAATCAGTGGGCTCTGGCGATGTGCGCTCAAATAGTACTGAATACTCCATGTAGGAGCGCCACATGTGTCACTGTGTATCACTATGTATCATCGTCAGCCTGCGAGGTTCGGGCGCGACGCCGCGCGGCGCACACAGCAGCGAGTCCCGCTGGCTGCAGAACCGTGCCAAGACCTTGACCCTGCGAGCCGATGGTCGCTGATATGTCGAGACAGGCAGAGTGACCGGCGTAGCTTCCGAGATAACTTAGAATGGTTGGTGCCAGACTCCCGACACGGGCCTGTGTGTCGGTTGGTGTCAGACTCTCGACACGGGACTGTGTGCCGGTTGGTGTCAGACTCCCGACACGGGTCTATGTGTCGGTTGGTGTCAGACTCCCGACACGGGCCTATGTGTCGGTTGGTGTCAGACTCCTGACACGGGGCTGTGTGTCGGTTGGTGTCAGACTCCCGATACGGGCTGTGTGTCGGTTAGTGCCAGACTTTCGACACGGGACTGTGTGTCGGTTGGTGTCAGACTGCGGACACGGGCTGCGTGTCGGTTAGTGTCAGACTCTCGACTGACATCTCACTATTCCCCGTTCTGCAGATGAAAAAATAAATGCTGGTAATGTTGTTTGCACACCGCTCACAGAATTTCTCGAAAATAACGGCATCCTATTGCGCTTCCAATATGCCTACAAATCAGTGGCGCACTAAATGTGTGGGGGGAGGAAGCATGGGGGTAGTCCCCCCCCCCGGAGAAGATGTGGAGCACCCAAGTATATCGCCGGGTTCTGAAAAATTACGTCAGACTCCCGAAAAATCACGCTAGGCACCAATAAATGACATCGGACTGCCTACAAATCCGATTGGGGCTTCGAACAGACGCACAGACACTGAAAATAACGCTGGGGCCCGTAAAATCGCATCAAGGACCCTGGAAATCACGTTCGGGATGGGAATATCGTTCCGGGCCAATACAAATGACGTTGGGGCTCGAAAAAGTGGGACAAGGGCCATTCCAATACTGTTGGTTCCCCAAAATGTCGCCCTGGTCCCCCAAAAATCACGATGGGGCCTCAAAAGATCGTGTCTGGGCCCCTGAAAATCGCGCTGGGTCACCAGAAAGTCCGACCGGGGCTCCTGAAACTACGTTGGGGCCTAGAAAGTTCGCACCTGGGTTCCTGAAAATCACGCTAGGGGCCAAAAAGTAGTGTTGGACCTTGAAAATCACGATGGGGCTCACAAAGGCGCGTTGGGCTTGTCAAGTCACGCTATGGTCCCAGAAGCTCAGGCCGAGGCCCCTGAAAATCGCGCTGTGGCTCCCAAAAAGTCGGACTGGGATCCCTGAAAACCACGTTGGGGACCCAAGAAAGTTGTGTCGGCGTCTTGTAAATCACTACGGGGACCGAAAAATGACAGACCGGGCTCCCTGAAAATCATGCTATGTGCTGAACAGATTGCACCGGGGCCCCAGAAGTCCCATCGGGACCACCTAAAAAGTGAAACGGGGCAGCCAAAACAATGTCCGGACATGGAAAATCATTCTTCGGTCCTCACAATCGCTAAAAAAAAAACCAAAACGTGTTCCTCCCCCCCCTCCCCCAACGTCTCGAGGCCACTGAAACTCGCACTAGGAACCCCAGCAATAGGCGACGGAGCCCAAAAATCGCACATGGACCCAAAAAAGTCGCGTCGCTGCCATTGATGATCATACTGGGGCCCCAGAAAGTCGCTCCGGAGCCCCGCAAGTCGCAGTTATCTTCCCAAGAAGCAATGCCTACCCGGAATGCGACTCTGCGGCCACACAAATTGCGTTAGAGACCCCCAAAAGCGAGTCGGGCCCAGAAAAGAAGTGTGTTTGGGTACCGACAAAAATGTACCGAGGGCCCGAAGAACAGTACCGAGGCCAAAATATCAAACAGGGGGCTTACAAAAAATATAACTGACACCGCAAAAAAAGGACTCCATCGAATCGATCCGAGTACCGGAAGTTTCAGAACAGGTCCCGAAAGAAAGTTCTCCGAAGGGACTTTCTACTCTGAAGGGTGCGATCGGATGAAAAAAAATAGTTGAGCAATCACAGTACCAAAGACAAAAAAGGACCCCTCCTGAAGGGGTGGGCATCCAAGAATCGCGCCGGGGCCCTAAAAAATCGCTCTGGGCCCCATAAATTCGTGTCGGCACTACAGCGGGCACTCCTAAATACAGCGCACGACGAGTAGGGCCCGACACAACCCCAATTTCCCCCCCCCCACCAAAAAAAGTGACGTCACTAGGGGGCCTAGGTTTTCACGACTTACATCATGTTTTTGGCTCTGGGGTGATTTGAGAAAAAAGTATTTGGAATCAGAAAAGGAAGGCGAAATCGACCATGGCCCTAAAATGTTTGCCAACCCAAATATGATTTTTTTTTTAAATTTCAAAGTTTTGAGTTCTCAATTTTCTTTAATTTTAATTTTTCTAATGGGTAGAGGGGACCAAAAAACGTTGTTCGAAGTCATCTTGCTCTCATAAAAAAAAATGCTTACTCTAGCCAGAATCTTCGATTTTAGCTCTAATGGGCAAATATGCAAAGCTAATAAGTAATCAAAACGGAAAAAATGGCTCTGGTGCGTTTTGTTTCATCCCCAAAGATAAGCAAACGCTGAAAGTTTCATGAATATATAATTATCCGTTAAAGCGTGACGACTGGTTGAACGTGTTTAGAGGTGACCTCACTTCACCTTGAATAACTCGTTGATCCCAGATGGCCTGACCTCAACATTTTGACACAACATTCCAAATTGATGCGGGAAAAGGTGGGCTAAATTTCGGCGCGCTGTCGCGCACCGTTCTTTCACTGTCCTCGAAAAAACATTAGGGGGACCGCATATGAATCCCCGAGACGGCGCGGGCTAGGTACTGAATGATCGTGCGGAGTGAAAGGAGCGAGTGACTGTTTCATAAATGCTTAAAGGGGTAGTTTTTAGGACCAGTGGAATTGGTTCGAATTCAACGCAAGTATTGAGCTGTCAGAAATATCACTGCGAAAATTTTACTGGATGTCACCCGGACCCCGCTTGCATCTGGCTGCCCCGAGAACGTCGATTTTGGGTGAGTTCGGGAGAGGAGGGGGGGGTAAGTGGACGGTGGATGTGTTGTGATATCTGGTGGTACACGGATGGGTCCCGTAAATGGACGAGTGCCGGCGCCGGTGGCAGTACCCATGTCGTGTACCTCTATCATAGCCATCCATCAGTGTCACATCACACCCAAAGCCCACAACCCCTCCTCGCTACATGACCGGCTGGGCGCACTCACGGGCGTACGTGATGTGGACAGGAGCCTGGCCTCGCTATTATATACTATTATATATTCGTGTAGTGGTGGCGACGGCACGCAGCAGGGTTGGTAGGACGTCGGAGCGGTTGAAGTGGTGGGCGAGAGGGGAAACAGCAGCAACCCTCCAGCCGGCCCGGCGGCGGCCAGCCGCAGTCGCCCGCACAGCGACCTTCCCACCCGGCTGTGTGCCGCCAATGCCCCCAGAGCCCGCTCCGACACCGCCCAGCCCGACGTGGCCCGGACCCCCCTACACTCCCACCCCCAATCGCGCTGGAGTCCCACAGATATGCGTCATGAGAGCAAAATAAACACAGCAGGACTCTAAGAGCACAAAGGGAAGCCAAAATGCACCGGGGCCTCCAAAGCGTACAGAGTCTAGCAAAGAGTGGAAGGGCCTTAAAACATGCGTTGCAGCTCGAAACAAACACACCAGTAGTTCTAAAAAACACACACACAAAGGATGCCCGCAAAGCACACCGGGGTCAAGGACTGTATGGGGACCTAAAACGGGATAGGCCCTCAAAAAGCCACATGGTCCAAAAAGGAACAAGAAGACCGGGCACTAAACAAACACATCGTGGTCTTCAAAAACGCGCCGGTGCCTGACAAATAACACCAGTGCAACAAAACAAGCAGCACAACTCTAAAGAAGAGCCGGGATCTATAAAAATATACCAGACCTATAAAAAATAGCCGGAGCCCTCAAGCACATCGATATGCAACGAAAAACGCAATCAGTAAAAAAAGAACACCTAGCTTGGGCCTCGGCTAGGTAGCCAATCTGAGAGCGTATTTAACCAAAGAGATGAGGTAAATCAAAGCTCAGCGGGTATCCGGAATTCTTGACCACCAGAAAGTGTGGAGAGAAAAGAACTAATCATCGAATTGAAGTAATCGAATTTTTCCAGCGAGCCCCCATGCGAAGCATTTCACACGTAAAATAGGGGACAAGACTATCATGTGGAACCAATCATCAAAATGTATGAGTCCTAGCAGAAACCGGAGAATCGCACAAAGTGTGGCGAATGCGTTTAATTCGCAAGGCAGGTGTACACGTATACGAACGTTGCCGTTTTGCGACCGGTCGTTACTGATTGGAATACCCGAAAATTGACAATTTCACATTTCTAAGTTATTTGTACAGGTGAAATTTCAGCAGTGTGAGGTGACTTATGAAGGGATGCCAACATAAATATATTTGAACAGGATGGAGGCAGCTAGTACTGACGTCCAGTGACTCAGAAATGTTGGTGGTAGGTTGGGCCCCCTCCACAGGTCAATTATGTTGGTTACTAATTATTGTAGTTAAAACAATGATCCACTGTGAAAAACTAGTGGTCGAAATCCGGAGACATTTCTTAAATAGGGATAGGTGGCCCCCTCCTAATCCGTTTACCCCCACCCCTATAGCGCAAATCCTAAATACGCCACTGCTACGGATCATTCCACTGAAGTCGCTCTGCTGAACCTCACCAGGTTGTGCGCCAGAGTGGTGGATGTTGCCCACGTAGCTTCAGTCACTTTCATCGACATAAACAAGGCATTCGACAGCGTTGGCAGCTCAGTGTTGATGACATCCACCGACGGCGATATAGGGTAACTCTATCTTCACACGGACGCACGGTGTTCCCCAGTGGTCAATCGTATGTCCGATCCAGTTCCTATCTTATTACAACTGGCATTGACCGGACCCCTCATTTATGGGCGCAACATGACCGATGTAGTCGATGCGCCCTAAAGCCCTAATAACTGACTGACCGGACCCCTCAGCATGCGTTCGGATTCTAGGTTAATTTGTCTGCATCCATGCGCTTTTCTCAGAAATCGGCAAACATGACGTCACCCTGACGTCACTCACGTCTGACCTATCATAACCTCATAGTTTTATGGTTGGAATCAGGCGTAGATTGGATCAGATGAAAGCAATGGGAAATGTCGCGGTAATAGCCCAACACGTTTTCAAGTTTTTGCGAACATTCCACTGGGGAGCAGATTTGACCTCCATTCAATGACGGGTTAATGACCTGATTTCTTTCCTTCCCAAAGCGGTCCAACTTACTAAGCTAACGAGATACCTAAATCCTTTACTGTCTAAATGTACAAACCCACCGCACGTTCCCCATCAAAGTTCGCATCGAGGACTCAATGACATATCTTTTCACTTGGTTTTCATCAAATAGTCCGAAAATGAGCTCCTCTGAAATATGATTTCCTCCTTGGAACAAATGCTTCACTAAGAAATGGACATGGGCATTGAAGTGTGTTATTCCTAAATGGTCATTCAATCATCACCAGCCATAAAGTATTAGGCGTAGTTCTACATCCCTACCCTTACTTTTAATCTCCCCATTTCCATCTTGATTACAAGATGCAATGTCATCATGCTTTCGTTGTTCAAAATTCGCTTTCACCTCATTCTCGACAAACTCAAGCTCCTTGTCTTCATGCACATCTTCCCCATTTCTTTTGCAACCACACGCACGGGGAGGCAGGCGCCGCCGACTGTGAACTGGGTTAAAAGGTCATTAACCTCG
Source organism: Ashinkailepas kermadecensis (assembly GCA_034440615.1). Taxonomy (NCBI): domain Eukaryota; kingdom Metazoa; phylum Arthropoda; class Thecostraca; family Neolepadidae; genus Ashinkailepas; species Ashinkailepas kermadecensis. Next base: position 384,563 of record JAOTOM010005061.1, read on the forward strand.
CTGCCAGGCTGGTGACCGGGACCAGACGCTGTGATTACGTCACCCCTATGCTCGACGAGCTGGGCTGGAGTACGATGCGAGACAGGGTGAGGACTGTACACATGTGCATCACACAATGTCCTCAATCGATCCACCTAGCGAGCTGCAGGGTCTGCTTGCTAAGCATGCTTCGCTCTCACGATGCCTCACACGTGCGGTAGCCAGGGATGCCGGCATACTACATCCGTCTCTCGTGCGACTCGTTGTTATCCAGCGCTACTTCTTTTGCTGCCCCGTTGCTTAGTGGAATAGTCTTCCTATAGGATTGGGGAGACGCCGTAGCGTCTTGCGCCGTCCAATGCCGTGCATGCAATTTACAAATGTTCAGTAAAGCTGCAGGATGTGGGATAGTCCGTGGTTGGACGATGCACCTCTGGTACTAGGACTAGGACTCTTGACTGCGATTACCTGTATGCCCAACTGCCTGTGCGATTAAGATGTCAGTTCACTGACTGGACTATTTTCACGTACTGTTTGCTGCCTGTACATTGATCCGTACAAATACGTGGATGGATTCCGCCAATACACAGGGGAAGTCGAGGTAAGTTGAGCCAATTGACTTCAGAGGGCCTTCAATGCATCCACTGGTGAGACAGTTCGATTATTTGTGAGACAGTTCGATTATTCGATTATATTCTGAAATGGTGATCTTTTGGGTGCATGTGAGTCGCAGAAAGATGTTTCTCAAACAATCGAACATGGCAAATTTTGGGAAAAAAACAATCGAAAATGGCAACAATTTTCTCTTGGCCAAGCTCGCCTCGGATATGACCGGGAATCCGACCTGCCGCCGGCCCGGTCGGCTCGGTGGCTGCGCCGGTGTCACCTGAGCCAGATGGTCGTTCTCTGACGCTGTGCCGGTCTTCAATCAGTTATAGTTCATGTTGTTCTGACGTATCGCCCTTGTCTCAACTTACACCAGGCGTGGGGTAAGTTGGTCCGAGTGGTGGGGTAAGTTGATCACATGCCTTATTTATGTAATCAAATATTGTGACGACTTTTGGGGAGTGCTACATTTCGTCCTACAGACTTTCTATGTTCACTTCTTGCCGCCTCACATGTTCTGATGAAAAAGCATGAAACTATCAGAAAATATCACGTAATATGATTCCACCTAGATATTCAACGCATTTTACCTAGCATTGTCACTCGATTACCCATAACATAAGAATCTACCCAACGCCAATAGGCTGAACAACAATTTTATGCTAATCTATGCTATGTTTCATGAGAAAACATCAGCAATATGCAACAAATTAATAGACTAGGGCTCATCCACGGCTCATCTTACCCCGGTTGCGATTGCTCAATACCCACCTCACTTCAAATCAAATATGGCTGCCCCTCTCATCATCCCACGCCATAGTAGCTTGGATGGATTTCAAGGCATAACACATGCCAACAATTGTGCGCTTTGATCCGAAATCTACCTGTTACGACCTAAGAAAATACATATTTTCCAACTTACGAAAAACAAATACATCAGACCTAAAAAATCACCTTTTTGTTCAAGACTCACCAGATATCAACCACTCCCGGCCTCCGTCCAATCAAAAATGGAGGCTTTCTTCAAAGTGTTGGCAGGCGGCTTATAGTTTGTCATAACACCATAGGAGATGAGATAATGAGAGTGTGAGCCACTCTTACCTGGATGCTCAATCACCCTCACTTTCTCATATGTATCTACAGACCGTCCGGATCTGGACGGAAGGGATAGTGGAACCACCTGCGTATCACTGGCCCGACCCGGAACAGGACGATAAGGATAGGAGTTCCGCCTGTACATCACTGGATCGTCCAGGAGTATACTCGTAATGCGACCTGCACACCGCACCGCCATCCGATAGGAGTTCTGCCTGTACATCACTGGCTCGTCCAGGAGTATACTCGTGATGCCACCTGCACACCGCACCGCCATCCGATAGGAGTTCCGCCTGTGCATCACTGGCTCGTCCAGAAGTATACTAGTAATGCCACCTGCACACCGCACCGCCATCCGATAGGAGTTCCGCCCGTACATCATTGGCTCGTCCAGGAGTATACTCGTGATGCCACCTGCACACCGCACCGCCATCTGAACAGTGATTAGCCGACTTGGCATTAGGACTTCAGATCAAATCCACCATACACACCGCAATTATCCCCATATGGCAGAAGCTACCATTTTTTTGGTTTTGAATTGATGTTTTGGTTGCTCTGGAAATTGACAGGATCGCATCACCACACAGACTTCGCCAACGCATTCCCGCACTTGTCTGGATACAACATGTGCACATCCTTTCCATAAGACCGCTTATCTATGTGTCGTTCCCACATAGACGATCTCCGATGAAGTGTCGCATGTTCTTTACACACCACCTTAAGAAAACCATAAGGAAGTGACCTCTTATATTTTCTTGTCATTACAGCAGTATTTTTAGCAGCTACTAATAACTTGTACCACAACAGCTAGTGAATTAATCTTGCACCACATTCTCATGTTCAGAATACGGTACACCACTATAAAATAATTTCCCGTTTTAAAGTTGCTCTTTGCAAGTGGTTAGAGGATTTTCATCAAAAGAACGGTTTGAATATGGGTAGCTTGTTCATTTTTGTGCTCAGTACACTTTTTTTTACAATTACTGGTTTACAACTAATTATTCCTGGTTACAATTACTGGTTTGGCCATACAGAAGCAGCAGTAGAGGTATTTGTTGCATGTCTTAAGTGTTCAGAACCCCCACCCTTCGCATGCTAAGGTAGGTAGGTAAGGTAAGGTAAGGTAAGGTTCGATAAGGTAGGTAGGTACATACCTACCTACTTATTCAAAGATGAGCTCGTCCATTGATTGAAGTCACGTGCAGCTCCAGAAGCGACGCACAGCTTGAACATTCAGAACAGAAAGTAAACAAGCACGAACGTACAATTATTAATTCCTTAAAATTATCTAGATGTGCTGCTTGCATGCGGAAGCCAAGTTAATTGTTCAGAAAATATATATACCTTTCCTTGCAACGAAGCACCCAGCACCACCAACGCGCCAGAGATGATCCCGCGAGTTGAAAGTACAAGACCTTGGTGATGACCAATCAAGACAGTTGATTTACCATATCTGCTTTTGAATGAACCAATTAAATTCCGCAAAACATGACAACTATAGCTATGGAAAAACTCCAACCACCGGTCAATAGAGAAGATTGCCTTCAAATCCTTTGTTTGGTGGATAGGATTTATATCTTGTGCTTAAATTAACATAATGCATATGTACGTTGCAAAGTAATCAAACATACCAGTGTAGTTTCACAACCTAAACAATATCCACATGCAATCACCGCATAAAATGCCGGATCACCTCCGGACATATCAGCTCAATGCGGAGCTCTGACTGGGCTTGAAACCATCGAGCCATCGAAACCGCTACTTGCCGTTCCTGCCATTGCACTTTCAATATCGCCTATATGAAGAAGTAAGCTAGATAATACTACTTATTGAAGCATTATGACAGTTCGTTTTCTGTTGCTTTCGCTTTTCAAACAGTGTTCAACATGCGCATGTATTATTGGCAGTATGTGCTTCTTTTTTCTACTTAGCCTCTTAACTTCCACGTGATTCTCTCATTTACCAGTCACAAAATCGCATAACAATCGCATTAGTTTTTAGCTGATCTGGAAATGTGAATGGAAATAGCCCATTAAATCCAGAGGCGAGTGAGGGTCAGACAGTGACGTAGCCAACGGGGAAGGAGCGAAGAGCGAAACCGCCCCAGGTGGATCCGACGGGGCCTTCCAGGCGACCGCCTTGAGGGGTCCGCAAGTGCTCCCTGGGCTGACGTTAAGGCTCCCTCTACCGACGAAAGGGCCACGAATTGACGGAGAGGGATCCGGGCCGATGAGTAGGGCCTCGAATCAGGAGAGGCTGCATACGGGCAAATGTTGAGAGCCCAGGGCTGGACCAACTTTAAAGGTTTCTAGGTCGACATTGGAGGCCCTGGATGTTAGATCACACATCCGGATGACAGATAGGGCCCTAACCAATATATAGAGCGTTGGGCCGAGTCCAAGCCGAAGGAAGGGCCCCTGAACTGATGGAGGGGGTCCACACTTTTGAACGGGGGTTCGTGGCCGGACGGAAAGGGCCTTGGGTGGTTAGAGAAAGCCCCTGAGACGATAGAGAGGGTCCCCTACTTGCTAGAGACGATCCCGGGCCGTTAGAAAGGGACTCGATACGTTATGAAAGGCCTCTGTGCCAACGGATGGGCCCAAAACACACAAATTCAGCAAGCGACTATGTGATGGGCCAGCGATGTCGCTACACGGGCTGAAACGAATGCCCGACGCGAACAGCCCACATACATCCCGCGCCAAAGGTCACATCGGAACATGGTATTCCCGTGATGCGAGGCTAACGCGGGAAGTCCACCATGAACCGGTGGAAGGGTTGGACGTGGGCAGTTCGTACTGATTCCATTTGGGTAGTCCACGCAGATCATGAGCGTAGAAACAGGAGCCAGCGGGCCGCCTATCCCCCCCCTCCCCCAACTAAAAAGTTGGAGAGGCACTGCCGCCCCCAGCTTTTAATAACACTTTGAAGCCGGCTGCCCGCTTCAGACAAAACATTTTCTTCTGTTCGAAAATGTTGGGCAAACTTTGAGATTTTAAAAACATATTCCACAATTTTATACATCGGAAGTTTTGTACTACGGTTGGTACAACAACTGTCATCAAATGGTGTCACGCACAATTATGGGCGCAAGGGCGCTAGGCATATGTCACTTTTTCTGCAGTTCTTCTATTTATACAGCCGCCTGGAAATTGTCGACAAAGTTTGTACGATTTCTACCTACCAATCATAGGACTTGATAGGTTTGATCCGCAGCTGTCACGCAGTTTTGTTGGCTGTTGAAACAAAGTATACTGAGCGCATTTTGCTGTCTTTGGCGATTCATGTTTGCTTCGGTCTTTTGCTATCAATTGCAATATGTTCACCTGTATGTGGAATATGTCGGGATGGTGGATAAAGTCAGGAAGTGCCTGGCTGCGTATATCTTCAAAATGTGCATTTATGTTACCCATGGAAGTATAAAAGTGCATTCAAGTAAGCGGATTCAGCCATATGTTTTGGAGAGACTCGGAGACGAGATTAGGTTGAGGCAGACTGCCAACTCAAACTGAACGGTCATGACCAAGGCTCAGAGTGATCGGGATTATTTGGGTATGGAACATTTGAATGCTGTGAAGAATAGGGCGTGCTTATGGCCTATGAAGCAATGCATCAACAAGGGCTCTTTGGTACATTTTGCCGCAAACATAAGTAAACTAGTGAAAGTGAATTCTGTTTTTGCACGGACCAGACAGCAAGACAAGAATGTGTCAAAGATGCAAATAACATGTTTGGGGCGGCCAAAGTCCTGCCCCCAACAAGACAACACAATGCTCCATTTGGGAATCCTGCTTTGCACAATCCTATTTCTGTACTGTGCTCCGGCTTTCACAAAACTTTCTGGTATATGCCGAGATGCTGAGTGGCTTCTAACACGATTAATAGGCTAAATCAGCTGATTAGAAACAAATTAAATTTGCGTCGATTGCCACCGGTAATAGGACAATCAGCTTAGCTGAACTTGAACCCATAGGCTGGCGATTGCAAGGACAATATGCTAGAAGAGAGGGTTGGTTCCGAGGAAAGCTCGCGTGTAAAAATATCCCTCAGTCTGTCGAAATCGCCCTCATCGCCGCAGCAAGTACCAGGATAAATCATGATCATTGCAAATTAACTCTGCCAATGATGAGGCGCTTTCGTTCACTTCTGATGGAACGGTTGGAAGACTGGAGTGCATTACACCGGTGTATCATTGTATTTCTATTGCACCGTATTCACTATTCACACCATACGACAAGCAGTGTCCGCATGCTGCCCTCCTAAGTATCCGCTAATGCTACGCAGCACACATACGAAGCCACCTATATACGAATATATCGACACATACACATATATACTTATATACACACAACTGCAAACCAACGGAGTGGTCGTCGTCGTGGTATCCACACAAAATGCACAATTCTTGCCTCTCATGGGTCGAGATAATCGCAGGATGGTAACAGCTGCAACGCCGTTGCTACAGAGACCCACTCTCCCCACCCTGCCCAGGATGTCTGCCGAGTAGGTAGCTGCGCAGTTCGTCTCCGTCTGCCCCTAGTCGCTGCGCATTCTGCCGAGTAGGTAGCTGCGCAGTTCGTCTCCGTCGATGGTGGAGGCTCTGTGATCGGTCGGTATCTGACTGAGCCACGGGTAGGAGAACAGGTGGAGTAGACCCATGGGCAGCCGGTGCCAGTATGAGAAGGGCGGTCCCCAGCTGAGGCAGCTACTGCGCGACAGAGGCTTGCCCTCTGTCCAGTACATCATGTAGAAGTTGCACATCTCGTCGTTTGCAGTTGCGCTGCAATAGAGCAAGATACGGACGATGATGCCTTGGTAAAACACCGGCGACCAATATCCACACCGTTCGTGGAGCGTGACATACACAAGTTCGCGCAGTGACAAAGTCTTCCACAGCTGCTTTTGTGCATACTATGGAATGGGGCGGCCAAACTGTTTTATATTCTTACTGCTATAAGCGATGACATCACTGACCAGGAATCCACTGGCAGCATCTGATTGCACCCGTGGCTATCTTAATGTGAGGTTGAACTGAAAATCCTAACGGATCAACTGTTGGTGTGCACTACACAGTATCACGTGAACACGTATTCACTTTACCCGACTTTTGTGATGCGATCTCGGCCGCTGCGCATGGTGCATCTGGCTGCCTGCGAACAATTTCCAGCCAGTCAGAAGCGAAAACACAGAGCCAGTTCCAAACCAATCGCTCAACGATCACATCAGAAAAACTGTAGGACGTGAACATCACTGTTTCTGGTGTGCTATCCCCGGAGAGAAGCACACTTATGCCTTTCACTAGAAGTGATGAAGCTACTGTACTTGGCCCATGTGCGACCCCACTTGGAATATTCTGTACAGGCATGAAGCACATACTTAGAAAAAGATGTAGATATGCTAGAAAGAGTGCAATGCAAAGCCACTAGAATCATCAGTGGACCAGGTAACTTAGAATATGAGGACATACTTATCACATTTGATATGTACTCACTCAAGTATAGGAGTTTAAGGGCTGATATGGTTGAAATGTATACAATCATTAAAGGGCTAGATCAACTCAATCTGAATGACGCCCTTCTATTTTGAGTGTCACATACGGGTCATCAATTCAGGTTAGACAAATCAAGGTGAAGGACAGGTAAGCAACAACAAGGCTTCAGTCAAGGGATTGTTGATCAGTGGAGCAGTCTGCCTGCTGCTGTGGGTAGTCCCTCTTTGAGTGTATTTACAAATAGGGTGGACAACTTTTTCAGGCTGCAATTTTTTTTTTAGTTTTCTAAGTCGTGATGGAAGGGGTAAGATTTATGCTAAGGAGGTGTGCACCATACAGAACCTTTTAAGCAGGCATGGATGGAGTCTGAAGATTATTGGAATGGCATTCAAGCCACATGTGTGACATGGGATTGAGTGAATAGGGCTGGATGGGTAAGTTAGTTACACATTGATGAGTGTGTGGGTGGATGGATTCTTTGGAATTAGGGATGTGGTGTTGGTTGGGGTGATGAGTGTCTTTTTTCCAAGATTATGTTATCTTCCCTTTACAGCCTTAACCTGTATGGCCCTTGTGGCTCTTATTAAGTCTGATCACTTTATGACTTTATAAGTGAATTGTTATGGGGCAGAGAATACAGCATCTGGTTTGTTCGATGCTTGGCAGTCTAGTAGGCCGGTATGCTCGCAAATTCAAGCGATGCATGCATGCAACAAGATACGGTTGAAATTTAGGAAAACATCGTCCATGCTAGCATATCTGAAGCGAAGACATGATCATATTTTTTTACTTCAGATATCTCATCTTTCTCCCCTCATTTGTCTGTGCTTGTTTTTCTGCCTGCCCATTTGTCCGTCTATTTGGCTGTCCTGTTGTTGTCGCTATGTGTGTTTGGTTGCATTTCTGTCTTCTTGGCTACGTATTATCTGATGCTTCCCTCTGTGTCTCTGCATGTACGTATGTGTATGTTTGTCGGTGTGTCTAGTTCTGCATCCTCATCCCTCATTCTCTCTTTTTATTTTGCTGCCCCTCAGCCTCTCTCTCTCCTTTAATACTATTGTAAAATTGTACCCCGCGAGTATTCCTGAAGAAAGGTGTGCTTGAATATTTACGTTAAAAGAGTGTTCATTGTTGGCATCACCACAGTGATTATTTTGCTTCCTGCGATTCTGCTAACATCTACCAGTGCTGGTTGAGCGCTTCCTCAGTCCCATCCCACCACCCGAGTTTTCTCCTTGCTATCCGACCCTAGACGTCCCGCAGTCTCACATACCACAATGTCGCCCTGCTTGAGCGTCACATCCTCCAGAACCGGGTAGAACATCTGCGGCAGCTGCGGGTTCATCTTGCCCATCAAAGTCCAGTTGTATCGGCCGTCCGTGTATCTCACGCGCCATCCGGACACCACGTCGCCTGGCCAGTGTCCGACACGTCATGTCACAGCTTCACCAGTGGTGCGACACAGACGAGACACACATGGCGCATCGTCAGCCGGACACCACGTCGCCTGGCCAGTGTCCGACACGTCATGTCACAGCTTCACCAGTGGTGCGACACAGACGAGAGACACGTGACGCATCGTGAGCCGGACACCACGTCGCCTGTCCAGTGCCCGACACGTCATGTCACAGCTTCACCAGTGGTGCGACACAGACGAGAGACACATGACGCATCGTGAGCCGGACACCACGTCGCCTGGCCAGTGTCCGACACGTCATGTCACAGCTTCACCAGTGGGTGCGACACAGACGAGAAGATACGTGGCGCATCGCCAGTCGGTATATACGGCAGTATTTCACAATCCACCATGATAGACCGGTCAGGAAGGTGGCTGGCTAGGAGGGCCTGCGGACATGATTCTGCTCGATGCACGTCCAGTAATGCCCTCAAGCTACGTCACAGGAAGGGCTATTACGACAAGATTGTCAAGCATAGGTCACCTATCCGAAAATGTTTGCATGGCAGTGCTGGTGCATAGTGACACTTTACACAATATTGTGCAATTATTATTGTGAATGTGATGTCATGCATACCATTTTTAATAGGAGTGTGCATAATTTTCATGCTGAGCCTACGACAACAACCGAAGGACAACCTAAGATATATATATAGACATCCAGCCATTTGTTTGTGAAGGGAGAAATAAATAAACCTGGACTCACGTTCCAAAGCTGCACCCTAGAGGGTGGCACTCACAGTGTAGTTTTATGAGGCTGACAACATTGATAAGCAGGTAGTTATGTGATTTGGGTTGGACATCCCTTTCCCGTTTGGCCTCAGGATTTCTCCGCCATCTGGTACATACCAGCTAATCACGTAAAGCACGTTTTCTGCAATAATGTGCACAATAATGCGCATTAATGCAGAGATGCAAGTTTAGACGACGGGTAACTTCGTTGCAAAACAACCTTTCACATCAACATGGCAATCAAGTAGTGTGAGGGATTCTGGTTTTGATACATTACGTTGTCATTGATAATGCAATCTCAGCATTCACCAAGGAGGCTAAAAATCATCAGTTATTTTGTCACTCTTGATGCAAGCTCCTATTGCGTCAACTCAACGGAAGCAGCTGTCGTTGGTGACACCAGAACACTTTAGAGAACACAATTCGGTACTGGAGCACCAAAGCAAGTCATTACACACTGAACACTTAGCCAACGGCACGCACCCAGATCGTGCGTGTGCGTTCGAAAGGCGAACGGGTGGATGATCTTGTCTTCGTTGATGTCACACGCGGTCTCCATGTGTGCCACGGAGTGGGGGAAGATGTAGCCGCCAGTGGCCATCAGCAGCACTCCAGCCGACTTTGGCTGCCTGCCAACGGGATCCCAACGAGACACAGCCGGTTAGGTAGTGATGATCACTGGGCGTGCCTTGTGTGTTGGTGATCACTAGCTATTGGTGATATGTCAGCAAATTCAGTAATTTTTAAACGGTGATCAGGTAGAAATAAGTATTTTCGCTGGCAGGTTACTTATACATAAATGGACGTCAAGATCTGGCATGCTTCATGGTATCCTAGGTGAAAACTGGACTTCGAAGCACTTTTCGCAACATAAATATGGTTATCGAAATGTTTCATAGCAATCTGGAATAGATCACGAAACATGGGAGACTCACTTGGATCCTAGAAAATGTGTGAGCGACATCCAAACCCAATAGTTAACAGCTCCCCAGCAGATAAACCTCTGTAGCTAAGGTGGGTCTAGAATACTATAAAACCTCCGATGAGGGAAATAAATTGAATCTGCCAAAGATGCTTCAGCACTATCAATGAACAACTTATCGTATTTAACCAATTTGTGCTCCAGGTTATTTTAATGCTCATACTAATTTTTGTGGAGCCATCACCATGGAGAAGAAAATTACATTTACATTTGCTCCCCTAGATCCTCCATCCTCAGTGGTCAGTTTGGTTACCAAGGTCGTCTTTGGCGAGTTATCAACAATTAGGATGCACTCCCTGGGAGTTCAATGGGGGCTCAGAAACCATGTGCAAGCCGGTGAAGGCAGTAAGAGCGGAATTCCATTGAGATATACTCACGGTGTATCGGTATATTTGAGGAACACACCAGAGTCGTCTTTTTTTGTTCCATCTGCAACAGATTGACTTTGTTGAATTGTGCCGGAATCCATGTCGGCTACCATAGACTGGAATGTGATTGTTTAAACGATAACATCAAATGGTATATTTCCACAGCGATTTTTCTGAAGAGCACAGCCGAAGCATTTGCAGGCACCACGCATGCATGCAACCTCAAATCAAGGTAACATGCGACACACATGTGTGCCACTGACATCACAAGTTAACATGCAACATACATGTGTATCACCGACATCATAAGGCAACGTGCGACACACATGTCACTGACATCACAAGGTAACATGCAACACACATGTGTGTCACTGACATCACAAAGTAACATGCAACACACATGTGTGTCACTGACATCACAAGGTAACATGCAACACACATGTGTGTCACTGACATCACAAGGTAACATGCAATACACATGTGTGTCACTGACATCACAAGGTAACACGCAACACACATGTGTGTCACTGACATCATAAGGTAACATGCGACACACATGTCACTGACATCACAAGGTAACATGCGGCACACATGTGTGTCACTGACATCATAAGGTAACATGTGACACACATGTCACTGACATGACAAGGTAACATGCGACACACATGTGTGTCACTGACATCACAAGGTAACATACGACACACATGTGTGTCACTGACATCATAAGGTAACATGTGACACACATGTCACTGACATCACAAGGTAACATGCGACACACATGTGTGTCACTGACATCATAAGGTAACATGCGACACACATGTCACTGACATCACAAGGTAACATGCGACACACATGTGTGTCACTGACATCACAAGATAACATGCGACACACATGTGTGTCACTGACATCACAAGGTAACATGCAACACACATGTGCGTCACTGACATCATAAGGTAACATGCAACACACATGTGTGTCAAGGACATCACAAGGTAACATGCAACACACATGTGTGTCACTGACATCATAAGGTAACATGCGACACACATGTCACTGACATCACAATGTAACATGCGACACACATGTGTGTCACTGACATCACAAGATAACATGCGACACACATGTGTGTCACTGACATCACAAGGTAACATGCAACACACATGTGTGTCACTGACATCATAAGGTAACATGCGACACACATGTCACTGACATCACAATGTAACATGCGACATACATGTGTGTCACTGACATCATAAGGTAACATGCGACACACATGTGTGTCACTGACATCACAAGGTAACATGCAACACACATGTGCGTCACTGACATCATAAGGTAACATGCAACACACATGTGTGTCAAGGACATCACAAGGTAACATGCAACACACATGTGTGTCACTGACATCACAAGGTAACATGCGACACACATGTGTGCCACTGACATCACAAGGTAGCATGCAACACACATGTGTGTCACTGACATCATAAGGTAACATGCAACACATCATGTGTGTCACTGACATCACAAGGTAGCATGCAACACACATGTATGTCACTGACATCACAAGGTAACATGCAACACACATGTGTGTCACTGACATCACAAGGTAACATGCAACACACATGTGTGTCACTGACATCATAAGGTAACATGCGACACACATGTGTGTCACTGACATCACAAGGTAACATGCAACACACATGTGTGTCACTGACATCATAAGGTAACATGCGACACACATGTCACTGACATCACAATGTAACATGCGACACACATGTGTGTCACTGACATCACAAGATAACATGCGACACACATGTGTGTCACTGACATCACAAGGTAACATGCAACACACATGTGCGTCACTGACATCATAAGGTAACATGCAACACACATGTGTGTCAAGGACATCACAAGGTAACATGCAACACACATGTGTGTCACTGACATCACAAGGTAACATGCGACACACATGTGTGCCACTGACATCACAAGGTAGCATGCAACACACATGTGTGTCACTGACATCATAAGGTAACATGCAACACATCATGTGTGTCACTGACATCACAAGGTAGCATGCAACACACATGTATGTCACTGACATCACAAGGTAACATGCAACACATCATGTGTGTCACTGACATCACAAGTACGGCTGGTTAGAACCAACATACCACTTGCCTTTGAACTGTGCTACGTCGGCGTAGTGCACCTGTAGAGTCAGATACTTGACATTGGAATTCTTGCCGATGTGAAATGCAACCCCTTCGGGTAGCACGAGCTTGGGTGCATTCTTTGCCCACGCATAGAGTACCTGTGAGGACACAAATGCTGACGCCTAGAACACTGGTTATAATCGGGATCATGTAGTATCGCTTAATATCCTTAACTGAATGACTATGCATGAGGTCGTTTGAAGCAATTCTTATGCTTTATTGCCACGTAAACACTTATAATGCGAGCATGGCAGGTCGCAAACATGCCTTAGGTTAATGTCTGGTTCTTTTGAAACGGATAGCATGAATGCGATTGAATGGAATATACTTTTTTCTGAAAACTTCGTCAACCAGTGATCTTTAAAGACATTTGTCGTCATGGATATAGCAAGATGTTGCAATATGTGCTGAACGCGAATAGCATGTCGCAACTTAAGCGCTCCTTGTTTATCGTTAAAATAGGAATTGCCTTGCAGTCAGACGCGGTGTGGCTCCGTAGTCGTCTTGTCGAATGGTCGCACATAACAGCTTACCAGTTGTAATCAAAAGTAATATATAATGTGAAGGCTGTGATGCGAAGGCTGTGTTTGTGTACTAACTGTACACGCCTGTACATTGCACAGTCAGCTCCTGCTGCAGCCCAGGCAGTTACCCGCGACGATCGCAAATTCCTAAGTCGGTTTACCGTGACTGGAAGAGATTGTACGGCTGCTGCACTCGAGCTGCCTCACTATGTTCAGCTGTACTGACCGGCCGGTCACTTCCGGAGGTCGTCGGAGGCCGCCTGACCTCTGAGCTACCTACCGGGAAGGTGCCGCCGAGATCCGTGGGTATCATAGGTTATCGTGGTAGGTGATTACAGAGAACTTAGGACCATGGCTAAAGGGACGGCCAGATCCTGGATTCTTACCATCCAGAACTTCATGCGAAAAATAGGCGACTCCAGCTTCCTGCTGAAGAGGGAGGGGGCAGCCCTGCTTTGTGGCGTACTGGTGGATCCGGCCCTAGGCTGTTCCACAAGCATGATTTTGGACCGTTCGTGAGAGCCCAATTCGAACACGAAAATCGACCGATTTCGAAAATCTACACTAATTTGAATAGTTAACATTTGTCGTGTCTGTCAGGACAATATTTATCTCAGAAAATGTTTTCAGAGTTAGAGAAAATACCATTTTTGTGCGAAGTTCGGCAAAAATCGGCGTATTGTGGGGGAGGGGCGGCAGCATGACCTCTTGGTCCCTTTATGTCCAACAGTGTGGGAAGGAGTGTACAATGCTGCCGATCAAAATATTTAATGTTTGTATTGAAGAAAGCCTCCAATGCCAATGGGAGTTTTCAGTAGTACAAACTGTTACCCCACGAACGGATACTTACGAAGAAAATCATGATGTGCTCGGCATATTTATATCTGTCTGATTTTTATCCCTTGTTGCAATGCCAATGCCATTTTATAGCGTGGGTAAATAAAGACTAACAACTTTGGTAATGAGGAAATACTGGCTTTCCATGAAAATGCGGAACTTTTTGATTTCCTGTAATAGTTAGCAGATGGCCTTCAAAATCCAGAAATGCTAAGCATAAATCGCAGCCTGCTCATGACAGTGCCATGCATTGTTCGTAGGATGCGTCTTCCAGGATTGGATTGTCTGTGGGGGATCTCAAAATGTTCCCGCACCACATTTGAAAGTAGCTGTTCCCCACATTTCCTAACGATTCGAACTTCTTGCATGATCTAAGCCACAGCAGTGTAGCAAAATATTGGAGCTGCCCCGAGACAGACCGGTGTAGCGTTCAGATGTCCAGGTATCCTGATCTGCGAGGCCGCATCAACCAACTTGCAAATCAGCTTCAGCTTGTGTTCAGCTCAGCTTTAGCTTTAGCTTTGACTTGTGACAGCCCTGAATGGCCCATAGTTTGTCCTTCACCAGCCGATGAGATAGCTTTGACTGAGCTAGCCTACACTAGCTTGTAGCCTAGCTTCGACTGAGCTAGCCTACACTAGCCTGTAACCTGGCTTTGACTGAGTTAACCTACACTAGCCTGTAACCTGGCTTCGACTGAGCTAGCGTCTCGGGGAGGGGTCATTATACCACCCTGAGGTTTTCCGCGGATAGTGGAAAGAACTGCACGGGAAAGCACGCCAGAAGTTTGCACACCCGTCCCACATGAATTTGGCATGTTGTGTGAAAATTTTGAGGTCGGGTCATCTAAGGTCAAAGAGTTATTGAAGGGTAGGTGAGGTTACCTCCAAAAACGTTCAACCAGTGGTCACACTTTAACGGATAAAAATATTTGAATGAAATTTTCAGCGTTTGCTTATCTTTAGGGGCACAAAGAAACGCACCAGATAAATTTTTGATTTCGTTCGTTTTTATGACGAATTAATTCTGCATATTTGCCCAATGGAAATAAAAGAGAAAATTAAAGGTTTAAGTAAGCATTTTGTATGAGGGCAAGTTGACTTCAAACAACGCTTTGCGGTCCGCTCTACCTACTTGCAAAAAAAATGAAAGCAAATTGAAAACCAACAATTTTGAACATAAAAAATATAACGTTGATTTTTGGATTGGCAAAAAAATTAGGACCATGGTCGATTTAGCCTTCCGTTTCTGATACCAAATAATTTTTGTTTATTAGATCTCTCCCAAAATGAACTCCCAAAGCCATGATGTCAGTCGTGATCACATAGACCCCTTTAGTGACGTCATTTTTATATACAATTTTGGTGGTGGTTTCGGACCCTACTCGTCGAGCGATTTCCGATGATACCTCCTTCGTTTTTGTGCGACGCTTAGTTTGGAGATTAGAGGGGGTGTGCATATATCAACCCCACAAAATGGGATGTGAGGCTCTGGCCCGAAAGACTAGTTTGGGCTTCGACTGAGCTAGCCTACACTGGCATGTAACCTAGCTTTGACCGGCCCACAAATCAGCCTCAACCAGCCCATGCACGTGAGTTACTATGCCCTTCAATGATCTTTGGTTTACCTCGACTAACTTTGGAGATTTCGGGGTCTGAGCTGTGATTTCCCTTCAATTTACCCATTAGTTGTCCCGGAGAGTCATCTGTTAATTCGACTCAACTGATCTGCAAATTCCCATGTATTGAGGTAAAAGCTAGGCTCAATTGACTTGTGGGCTACCATTTACACGCTTGTAAATTCCTTTCGTCTAAAATTGGACTTGGTCTACACTGAACTGCTACCTATCCTGAATCGATCCTGAGCTGCTGTCAGGTAACCTGTGAGCTGCCCTTGACTGACATTTGAGCTGGCCTTGACTAACCTGTTACCTGTCATAGATTGTGTTGCCTGCCATATATTGACCTGTTGCCTTTCTTAGATTGCCCTGTTACCTGCCCCGAACTGACATGTGAATTGTTTTTGACTGACATGTGGCTGTGCTGGACCAACCCATGATCTGTCGAGGTCTGACCTGTGACTTCCCACGACATACGGGTGCGGTTCGCTTGCCAGGATCAAGGGCGGCCATGTCTCCACAGTTCCAGACGTGGTCGTCCAGGCCGGGTCGGTCACAACCATACAGTAACATATGGTGAGCAGTCTCCATCGTGGCGTTCGGCTCAAAACTCACTGCAGGGTTGTACACGGTCATGTCCACGACTCACTGCAGGGTGGTACACGGTCATGTCCACAATTCACTGCAGGGCGGTGCACGGTCATGCCCACGACTCACTGCAGGGGGTACACGGTCATGTCCACGACTCACTGCAGGGTGGTACACGGTCATGCCCACGACTCACTGCAGGGTGGTACACGGTCATGCCCACGACTCACTGCAGGGTGGTACACGGTCATGCCCACGACGCACTGCAGGGTGGTACACTGGCATGTCCACAATTCACTACAGGGTAGTACACGGTCATGCCCACGACTGTTTGACATGCCAGACTGTTTGACCCCCGCCAGGCACTCCGGGCAAATCCACCTTTGCCGAGCGAGGGGGGGGGGGACCTGAAAGCCCCACTACTTAAGCTTGTGATCAACTTAAGCTGGGGTATAATGCAAAGCACCATTAGAAAACTCAGATCGTGGAGCTGGAAGCATGTGGTGGATGTACATTTTTGCCGATAATCAGGTCAGGAGAGGCCACATTACTTCAAGTTACGGAGCTCGCCGTAAATCCCTCGAAATATTTTGTTTTGTTAAGGCAGAACTGGCCTTCGTTCGGCATCCGGTTTCTCATTATGCATGCTAGAGAACGATAAATGACATTGGAGAGTCAATATAGCCCATATCGCAGCTTATTTCTTCAAGTTCGGCTAGGCTGAGATTGATAGCAGTCACGCGGCCGAGAGTGGGGATGAGCGGACTGTCGAGGACCCCTCCCCTCAGAAGTTTCCGGTATAACGGCCGAATGAGTAGGCGCGGAAACACAAGCTTTCAATACCTCTAATGTAACTGTTTTGCGTGTTCTCATACAAATATCGGACGCACGTCCTGAAATATAATTGACCTGGCACGGATTCGAGAGAGCACAGTTTCAAAATCTTCAAAATGCCGCAGGCCAGAATAATTGCAGCATATCAACATCAAACCCACACTATGTTCTTCATTCATGAAGACGAACAACCTGCTATGTTTAGATTTGAATTAAACCGCGTGTCATTTGGGGGGGGGGGGGGGGCGCGGAGGCTTTTTCTGGCCCTTGGTTTTCTACCATACCAGCCAAACCAATTGGAACAGTAGCTTAAGACTTTCACTACCTTCAGGTGAATACCTAGAGTATGTGGTGTAAAACAATTGACCTAAAGGCCATCTTAGGTCATGTTTTAATGACGTCTTCGTTCGTAGGCATTGATTATAACGTCTCAGAAGGTTGCTACTTGCCATGAGATACAATCGGACCGATGCTTACTGACATATGCAGGTGTAGTTGGTGCATGTGATGCAGGTGTAGTTGGTGCACCAGAGGTCATTTTGTCCCCGTGTGGCCTCAAATAGGTCATTCTGAGTCATTTTGATTTGGAACAAAATTCATTCAAATATACAGCTAAGGAATGGAAAATATATTCAAGTCGTTATAAGGTTGATATGTATGTTTCGAAAGATATCTTCATCTGTGAGGTGATCATAGGTCAAGCATACATGTGCCGGTTTTCAGGTACAATGCCAGGTCATATTATTATAATGGTACCACAACCTCGATCCCAGGTGCTGCTTTTACCGCCTGAAACGGTTGTCTGTTGTCCTCCTATTCAATCTAAGTAAATTACATTGACGGGTCAATCCAGCTGCAATTATTCTAGAGAGCTCAGTGTCTACCTCGTGTCCTCACGTGGGACATCCTGTACTTGACAGAACACGATAGAGATTATTCTGTGTTATATACGAAAGTGTAGGCCCGTTTTGCGAGTTCCTCATAGAAGTGTAGCCCATAGACATATATATATATATATATATATATATATATATATATATATATATATATATATATATATATATATATATATATATATATCTATACAAATTGCACACTGACCCAAAACAACAATTTGGCATCTTCTCCATAGATGACCTCATTTGACCCGAGGACTACAAGTCTAAGTTGTACAATTATTGGCATTTAATGCATGCATCGACCAAACGTAGGTCTTACACTACTCTAATGCTCTGTTTCCGTAAATAATGTGCACTCTTGGAGTCTGTCAAATATTTCGTCTTGACATGACATGTGACCTCATAGGCGTGATTCCAGATTATACTGATATGAAAAATTCCGTAGCACATATAACTATTATGCTAGTTTTTGATGGTACCTGCCAAAATGTGTCTTAAAAATAAATTGCACTTTATGCTGAATCAAAATGGAAATTTTACCTAATCCTCTCAAGTGATCTTACTTCACCCGAGGACAGAAAGTGCGAGCAATGTTAGCTACATGTGTTCAAACACGGTTAATATGCTATGCTACCATACCGACCTGGTTTGCGTTAAAAACATGAGCTCCCGAAAGCAGTGAAATCTTTTTACTGGACATGACCTGTGACCTTACCAATGACCTCCAGAGAAACAAAATTATTTTTTCTCTATTAAAAACATGGAGTGTCGTTGTGGAATAATGGAATGTCGTTTGAATCGGCGTAATCGGTTTGTTCGTTGCGAAGATAAAAGAGGAACAAAAGCCCCCAGTGACCCGTGTGAGTGCCAATTCACGGGTGACTGCCGGGTTCACATCACGTTTGCTATCCTGAGGTCAGATCAATCTCCTGTTTTCATGGACGTCATTTTCCGCACTCAATACGTTAGCACTGAATGAGTAAGATTGAATTGGGGGTAATATTTCCACACGAAAATGATAAAGACATCCGATCAAACATTTTCGATCAAAATATGTGTCATAAAGCAATTACAGGCGACGCTCAAATCGAACACAGATATGACTTCTGTAGAAGTCATAAGACATTGTGTAAAATACGCATGATACGTGACCTGTACTCATTTCATTGACGTTTGACAAATATTCAAAGTCAGAATGTCTTTTTCCATGCTCGTTGTCATTTTCGGCGTGAATCATTACCCGAAATTCCATTTCCACCACCAAATACGACAATAAAGTAGAAATCGACATCACCTTATGTTTGGGCACTTGACCATATTTAAGATTTCGATATAACAGGCGATTCTGCTTCATGAAAGAACAGCTTGATATGAGTTTGGTGTTGATACCTTGAAACTACTAATGAGCCTAGCTTTTACCGCAGTACATGGGAATTTGCAGATCAGTTGAGTCGAATTAACAGATGACTCTCCGGGACAACTAATGGGTAAATTGAAGGGAAATCACAGATCAGCCCCGGAAAACTCCGAAGTTAGTCGATATAAATCAAAGATCATTGAAGGGCATAGTGACTCACGTGCATGGGCTGGTTGAGGCTGATTTGTGGGCCAGTCAAAGCTAGGTTACATGCCACTGTAGGCTAGCTCAGTCGAAGCCAAAACCCGTCTTTCCGGTCAGATCCTCACATCCCGTTTCGGGAGGTCGATATATGCCCCCTCTAATCTCCAAACTAAGCGTCACACAAAAACGAAAGAGGTATCATCGGAAATCGCCCGACGAGTAGGGTCTGATACCGCTGCTAAAATTATATTTCCAAAAAAGTGACGCCACTAAGGGGTTCTATGTGATCACGACTGACATCATGTTGTTGACTCTGGATTATATATATATATATATATAAAATATATATATATATATATATATATATATATATATATATATATATATATATATATATCCCATACGTCTTACTTGAAGCACATGCATTTCTTCTTGTTCTCAAAAGAATTGGTTTGATATTGAAGCATCTTTGCAAACCGTCCAGCTTCTGACCTGGTGATCTGGCCATCGCGCGGTCAGGTCAATGTATTATATATATATATATATATATATATATATATATATATATATATATATATATATATATATATATATATATATATATATATATATATATATACAATAATTTATAATATATTGGGCAATATTTAGAGTGAGGAAACGATCACATCAGCCTTCTCGTATGTGTACACTACTTGGAAAGGAAATTCGTAGAAATATAAAATCAGGTCAAATAAAGTCAGTTCACACGATGTCTCGTCAACGCAGGCCATTGGTTGGTTATCGAATGTCGTGTCGCACGACTTAGGTGGCGCTGAAACCAAACTCAGATATGACTTCACGAGGAACAGCAACATTCTGTATAAGATGGCAAGGTGTAGAATATACATTATACTTGACCTGACGTCATGGCATTGACCTTTTACATATTTTAGCACACCGCCGCCGGAGGACCTGTCACATAACGTGCATGCTGCTTATCATTTGCGACGTTAAATATTATCCCACATTGAATTTTCCGTTTTCAATACGCTTAAACAATAGCGAAATGTATGTGACCTCAGGTCAGTAACCATGTCCTTAATTATAATTTAAAGTTCGCAGAGTTGTTCGTCTTTATGGAAGAAGAGCATGATCTGCGGTTGATGGTTGATATTTTAATAACCTAGGCTGGAAATTTCGATGAGATATGCGAAACAGATTAATAAGAAGGTATTGAAAATTCCATGTCTCTGTATCCACTAATTCGGCCGTCATCTCAGTAAGTTTAAGAAGGAATCTCTTGAGAATCCGTCGCCTCGGCCAGGCGAAGTGTAAGGTCAAGGAATGTTGACATCGCGAGGAAGGATCCACACCGGATCATGCGACAAATATTGTGGGTTCGATAATGCTATAAGGCCACAGTTTGTCTATAATCTGAGGTAGTCAGTATCACCTTGCTGCAGGAACAAATCTAGGATATCATTACGAGACCGTGTACGAAAACAAAAATGATTGGGACAGTGCATAAAGAGCTGAGGTGACCTTCCTATATTACTGAATTTTAGAATTACTGATTATAGAACTGGGGATATTTTGTCTTGCTCGTGTGCAGATACTGAGGCAACCGTACCTACATGTGTATCTTTTATAAGCTCCACTCAACAATTTCAATAATTACCCGTTTTCTGGATTGGACGACTTTCGAGAAGGCAATAAATGGTTACCTACGGAAGCCATTCACAGGAGGCGTTGTCCTGCCCTGTATGTGGCTCAACAGGCACATATCGGACTGACTTAAACGGAGGTTCAAACTCATGGATTTTGCATGCATTGCACAAGCTTATTTATTGATGATCCGCATGTCATAGCATGAGTGAAGCGCTTTGGAGTCTACTGAATGAAACAATTTATATCCATATATAGTAGCAACCAATCGACACCTGAAACTGATTCAGACGGGACGCATCAGCTCTGCAGTCTGCGAGTCTGGTGAGCAGAACTGTTGGTTTCGTGTGATCATAAGTGACGGCACATGCGATTATTTTTGCCGGCAATTGTGAAAGCCAAGCATTCAGCTGATACATTTCACCAATCGATGGATTGTCTCTGATGATAGTCGATTATTTTGCATATTGAAGTCTGGTAATTACAAAATGCTTTGCAGCAATGAAATAACTGACGACTGGCACGGCCAGTTGGCAACTGGCCAGGCAAGGTTGGAGGCGCAGGCACCAGGCGGCCGTTCCCGCTATGTGAGGATGCTAAGCAGTCGGTCAAAATTGTGCTATGGACTGGAAACTTCCGGGACGGCTCACAAGTACCCCGTTTCATAAGTGCTGAAGCATGCCCGATGTGGTTTCATAAGTGTTAAAAGTTGCCAGATAACTTCTAAAGTACCAGAGGCAGGGTGAGCTCACAAGTATCCCAGCTCATGAGCACCCCGTTTCATGGCTGCTAAAATACTTCTGAAGCAGACCGCTAGATGACCCCGTAAACGGCCAACGGCACCAGAGCTTATCTGCGTGCCGACAGATGGCAGGAACATGTGGTGTCTGCATTGCTCCAAAAAGGTTAGGCTACGTTAGGTTATGTTGGGTTAGGTTATGCTAGGTTAGGGTAGGTTAGGTTCGTTTCGGTTAGGTTAGGTTAGGTTATGTATTGAGTCCTCTTTGGAGCAATGCAGCCACCACATGCTCCTGCCATCTGTCGGCAGGTGAGTGGTGTGTGAGAGTGGTCGGCAGGTGAGTGGTGTGTGAGAGTGGTCGGCAGGTTAGTGGTGAGTGGTGTGTGAGAGTGGCCGACAGGTGAGTGGTGTGTGAGAGTGGTCGGCAGGTGAGTGGTGTGTGAGAGTGGTCGGCAGGTTAGTGGTGAGTGGTGTGTGAGAGTGGCCGACAGGTGAGTGGTGCGTGAGAGTGGTCGGCAGGTGAGTGGTGTGTGAGAGTGGTCGGCAGGTGAGTGGTGTGTGAGAGTGGTCGGCAGGTTAGTGGTGAGTGGTGTGTGAGAGTGGCCGACAGGTGAGTGGTGCGTGAGAGTGGTCGAAAGGTTAGTTGTGAGTGGTGATCGGAAGGCCAGTTCCGGGTCAATGTAGCAGGCTTGCGCTGAGCATTAACTCTGATGCTGTAAAGACTCCCCAGCAATAATTAGAACTAAATGTATCTCATGTAAATAAATAAATTAGCGATTTCTCTGGCATTGGCATCGTCATGGATTTAGGGTAGAAGTGGGCAAGAACGCATATAAGCCGATTTTTATGCAATGCCATAATGTTAACTAGACATGTTGAATTGCGCGACGGTTAGGGAGCACTACTCCCCCGTTCCTCGCGATGGTGATGCCCGTGATCTTAGGTCAGGTGAAATTAATATATGCTATGTTTATCACATGTTTGCAAAGTAATGTTCACGTGGTCTTGTTTTGACCGATCGCTACATCGGTATCATTATTATCAAACGGGTAACTTTATATCTTTTTATGAATGCAAGTGCACCTACAATAAGCATTTGTGCACCCATTGTGTGCTCACCACAAACTGCCTGAAATATAAACTGCGGGGCACAATGCCATAGCCGAAAATATAATGTTCACCCACAAGAATGTTCGAAAGATTACATATGCCATTCATGGTAACATTTTCCCTCGTACAAACGTATCCCTCAACAATACTATTCCCGACGTTTGCTACGATAGTTTCGCTTCCCAATCATATTTTCTTACGTGTTTATACGACGTCCCTACATCCATCCGGCAATTAAAAGCAATGGGAAAGATGAAAACAAGCTCGAAAATGACAAAAATATACTCGTACGTCAAGTTCCATTTTCCCTGCTGACTCCCTAAAGCGTGTTCTGGCTTTACCTGGATAACTCTTCCGCATGTAACTTCGATAACCCCAGACAATCAGAGCAATATTGGAAGTTTGGAAAAAGCCAAACTCGCGTTGTGATTCGGTATAGCCTGAGCGGTTGCAGAGACAACAGCAGCCGCCTCTTCACGGCTACAGTCACAACCCGGCGGCTGTGACGAATCGTGACGCCACCGGTATGGCGCCACTCTGGCCCGGCTTTGTCGGCGCGTCACGCCGCCTGTGGCGCATCCAGTGCCAGGTCATCGTGCTGCATTGTGGCGGCATTGTCACGCTGCGCTCCGGTTGGTCTCAATGGGTAGTGGTACGCTGTGCGGGACATGACATGACGCTGGAGTCACGTCATGTCCCGCGCAGCGTACGACATGACGCTAGCGCTAACATAACCTAACCTTTTTGGAGCAATGCAGACACCACTTGCTCCTGCCATCTGTCGGCACGCAGATAAGCTCTGGTGCCCTTGGCCGTTTACGGTGTCATCTAGCGGTATGCTTCAGAAGTATTTTAGCAGCCATGAAGCGGGGTGCTCATGAGCTTGGATACTTGTGAGCTCACCCTGCCTCTGGTACTTTAAAAGTTCTCTGGCAACTTTTAACACTTAGGAAACCACATCGGGCATGCTTCAGCACTTAGGAAACGGGGTACTTGTGAGCCGTCCCGGAAGTTTCCAGTTCATAGCACAATTTTGACCAATGCTTAGCGTCCTCACATAGCGGGAACGGCCGCCTGGTGCCTGGGCCTCCAACCTTGCCTGGCCAGTTGCCAACTGGCCGTGCCAGCCGTCAGTTATTTCATTGCTGCAAAGCATTTGGTAATTACCAGACTTCAATATGCAAAATAATCGACTATCGTCAGAGACAATCCATCGATTGATGAAATGTATCAGCTGAATGCTTGGCTTTCACAATTACCGGCAAAAATAATCGCATGTGCCGTCACTTATGATCACACGAAATCAACAGTTCTGCTCGCCAGACTCGCAGACTGCAGAGCTGATGCGTCCCGTCTGAATCAGCTTCAGGTGTCGATTGGTTGCTACAATATATGGATATAAATTGTTGCATTCTGTAGGCTCACAAGCGCTTCACTTACTATTGACTTGTGGATCATCAATAAACAAGCTCGTTTAATGCATGCAAAATCCATGAATTTGAACCTCCGTTTAAGCCAGTCCGATCTGTACCTGTTGAGCCACATACAGGGCAGGACAACGCCTCCTGTGAATGGCTTCGGTAGGTAAACATTTATTTCCTTCTCGAAAGTTGTCCAATCCAGAAAACGGGTTATTTAAATTATTGAAATTGTTGAATATGACCTCTGACGACCAAATAATCGCTCACATTCAAATGTAAGGTAAATGTACTTCGGGCTCTTCATGATCAGAACTTTCTAAAAGCACTTTACATTGTATATTAACTTACGTCGATCGGAAGTTGCTGTGTACGAAGGGGAGGGGCTCTGAAGAGCCATCCTCACCTTGTCCCGACGACGATGGATTTGACGGCCGGCCCGGCGACGGTTATATCTTTACGGTTATATCCTGCCAGTACTGCATCCAGTACCAAAGTACTGTACTGACATCCGGTACCAAATCGACTCAAGTAAATTCGCCGACTGCTGCGACTGCACGGCAGAGCTCTATGTTGCGCTGTACCTTTCGCAATATTGACCTAATATGACCTCTGACTATCAAATTATCGGCCTTAATTCAAATGTAAGGTATATGTACTTCGGGCTCTCCATGATCAGACATTTAGAACGGTGCTTTGCATTGTTCATTAGCTTACGTCGATCGGAAGTTGCTCTGTTCGAAGGGGAGAGGTGGGGCTGTGAAGAGCCACCCCACCCGGCCCCGATGACGGTGGATTTGCCGGCCGGCCTGGCGACGGTTACATCCTGAGCACCTGTCATTGCAGTTTTGAGGGAAGGTGTCAAATTAGATATGTCGGATAGTTTTGTTCCTTACGCTGTTCTCTGCATTCGAGGGATGGTTGAAAAAAACACCTGGGATCAGGTGCGGCGAGAATTCGCTTGGTGAGGTGGGTGGGAGCAAATTACAATTTTCACCTCACCATTTACTATGCAACGCCATAAAAGGGGTAATGTTAAAATTATTGCATTGTTTTTTGGGGGAGGAAGGTAGCCCTTATCCCTATGCTCCGCTTCCTGCCCCGGTGGCTCCGCCCGTGAATGGAAGTAGGTCAGCTCACCGCAGTCTGTACGACCTGGTGTGCGACCGCGGTTCTCCACTATTATAAAACGGTCATTGAAAGCAACACACAAGTTGGTTTGCACCGTCTCGCATTGCGATCCTTACCGACGTACTGGTCCTTCGCCGGGTCCAGTTTGATTGAAGTACAGTAGTACGTCTCCGGCTGGGAAGTGAGATGTGTGACCATTAGCTGATGCATAATTATTGTACTGTGCTTGTAGTAACCGTGCGTTCGCCATTTCACGCACAATACACTCATCACGTATGATTTGGGTCAGCGAATGCACTACTGGAATTATTTTACGCTCCCAGGATTCGCCTAATGTGTTGATGCTTTTCTACGCTTGTCATAGCTACCGTGGCGTCATGAGTATTTCAAGCGTCACAGGTGTTAAAGGTATCAAGGATATCGCAGGTGTTAAAGTCATCAAGGATATGATAGGGTCATGTGTGGAATATGCATCGGACAATCATGCGCAGGCGTGACGGTGTGATAGACAATTGATGGACATCAAGGGTGTGACAGGTGTCTCGGTTGTCATGTGCGTTTTTGGCGGCTCCCTTGATGATGCATCGGGGAAACAGAGACGACACAGGTTCTCGGTTTTCCGATATGTTGCTAACCCAGAACTCAGGCGACTTAAATCTAGTTTGAGTGGGACAGAGGGTGGGGACACTTTTGAGGTTAGTGGAAGAGAAATAAGTTTGGCTTCATTCGGCTTGAACAACTTACATGCCACAAAAGCAACTTCACGAGATGTTATACAGGAAGCGATACCTTAGCATGCACAAAATAGTGCTAAGGATTGCCTTGAGGTGCAATATCTTAACATGCCGACTCAGGTTATATATGTTTCTGGCTTTCTGATGAACATGTAATACAGACAAATGCAAGATCACATATCAATGGACACGAGCTGATATATCGCGCGCACTGTAGAGAGGGGGGGGGATCCGCCCACCCCTCCGATTTTCCGTAAATAACTCTAGATTCTATAGGTCAATATTCGCCAATTTGTGTGTACCTGCTTAGAAATGCCCGGCGCGTCTCCTAAAAAAGAAAAACCAAAATCGGCCGCAAAGTTTTAGAGTCAGGGCCATCAAAGTCAAAACATTTCGTAGCGTCAGACAACAAAATCGTCCCCAATGCGCTTCCCGTATATCGGCAAAATCGAAAAATACTAGCGAACAATACTTGGCAATACTAGCGACTTGTTGGATGTATATTGTTGTGCTATGTTGTTTCAAGATCATGCTACGTCACCGAGGTCAAGTCAGGTCAAGTTAATGACAGGTCAATAGAACCAAACCTGGTCGACTGGAAGGTTATCATAAACGCAAATGCCTGTCATGCGATTCATGTCACTTTGCATGATACTCCCTATTGAAAACTTCTGTTTTTGTCATTGTGAACCTAAGCGTTTCCATACTTCAATCGTGTACTTAAGCCCTTTCTTCGTGAAGCCGGTTGCGCCGGGCCGCCCGCCGGTCCGGTGGGCAGCCCGGTTCCGGTTACTGGAACCGGTAACTGACCCCATACAGTACTGATATATAGGTGACCTGTGGTCAAATGCCGGATCTATCATGTGCATTGCATCATTAGTTATATCCAAAATATCATTGATGGCCATTTTTCAGCATTTAAACACAATCACAGCGATCCATAACAATGTCAAGCCAAGCCACGAAAAACAAGTCAAATATGACATATGTGACATCATTTGACCGTGACAAAAATTAACCTAAGATGATGAAATTTGTTCACAATAGAGTTCACCACCATACCCATCTACCCTGAAAATGTTGTTACTCAAGCTATGATATGAGCCGAGATCTTAGGGGGAGGCGGAATCCGACCCTCCCCCCCTCGTTGGGTAATCGTCCTAGTGCACACTGAGGGCGTTCAGTCGTAACTTTTCATACATTATCGAATGTGCTTTCACTTAATATGCAATTTGTATGCGACACGTGCCTGCAATCGTGTTTAGGATACTGAGGAATTCTGAAGCAACCTTGCACATCTACGGCACTGGCCAAGATAGTATGCGTCACGTAGAACTGTATGCTGGTCAACGAAGTATGTATGATGTGCCACTATGTGCCAAGGAAAGATATTGGACAAACCTCCGCACAAATTTCGGGTGATAAGTATTATGCGTGTCAGAATATTGGAGCAAGAGTAAAGTCACTTTCAAAATCAATTCCAGTCGTGCATCCATCACCGACTGAAGTTAATAACTCAAGTTGCCAGAAATGTGCATGCGGTGACATTCTCCTTTTCTTGCCTGGCTACCCATGTCTTTATGCAGATTGAGGCCGGTGCGTGTTGAACCGCCAAGTCACCCAGTTCGTCGTCACGTCCGCGTCTGCTGCGTCACCCAGTTCCAGCACGGACCACTGGTTGCGTGTAACTGGGACATAGCGGTAGTGGAGATGGACAAAATCTGCCCACTCAGCATTGCACAGACATGCATTGCACGCAGAAGATCTTCTCTCTGCTTCTCGTGTCTTGCATAAAGAAGTAAAAAGGTGTCAGAATTGGCTCCATCAAAATGTCTTGAGTTGTTTGTCTCGGATTCGGCAAGGACGGCATCTTGGAAGCGTATGCGAGAATATGAACTTCAGGAAAAATTGAGCCCACTAAAACACCTTCGATATTGCAGTTTGTATGTCACGGATGAGCGGGATGTTTATGCTCTTCCCATTTACATAAACAATGTAGTAAAAGTTTGCTCGATATAACTCATTGCGTGCCCTTTTGCACTCTGATTAAACAAAATATTATTATCTGAGGGTCGGGATAAAGCGGACGGCTTTTTCGGCCTCCGTATGCACTTCGTGGTATGAATTTTACATTTTAAATGCATGGGCAAAGCCAGGATTTCGTGTGAGGTGTTCTTACTTGAGACAGGCAGATTTAATTTTCACTCACATAAGTCGGGTCAGGCAGTGAGCCAAAACATGGACATATTTTCATCGGATTGGAGAGACATTGAAATCAAACTACTTTCACTCCATTGATATGATTTCGACATCACGAAGCAAGAAAAGTACTTTATTCTGGCGGCTACTATCCTCGCAGTGAATGTGCTAGACGCGGCCATGACCCAAGCCAAATCGATATCCGGAATGTTGGCACAGAGGTGAGCATGAGGTCTTTTACGCCCCATCAAATTTCCAAACTAAGCGCTACACGAAAATGAAAGAAGTGTGATCGGAAAGCGCTCGACGAGTAGGGTCCAAAATTGTATCCCCCAAAAAAGGACGTCACTATGGACGTCTATGTCATCACGACTGACATCACGTTTTTGGCTCCGGGAGTTCATTTTAGGGAAACATTATAAAAAAACAAAAATTATTTCGAATCAGAAAACGAAGGCGAAATCGAGCATGTCCCTAGAAATGCTGTCCACGAAAAAATAAACATTCTTTCGCAATTTTGATTATTTTGATTTTTCAATTTTCTTTCATTCGTATACTTCTAATGGGTCGAACGGACGGCAAAAGGTTGTTTTAAGTCAACAACGTGCCCTCATACAAACGATTACCTTAGCCAGAATTTCGAATTTTAGCCAGATTACCTTAGCCAGAATTTTAGCCATAATGAACAAGAATGCAAAACTAACACGGCATCAAAAACGGGGAAAAAAAATCCTCTGGAACGTTTCATTGCATCCCTAAAGATCAACAAACGCTGAGAGTTTCATTCAAATATCTTTATTCGTTAAAGCATGACGACTGGTTGATTTTTTGGAGGTGACTTCAATTGACCTTGAATAACTCGTTGACCGAACAGGACCGGATTCAAAATTTTCACCCATGTCCAATTGAGGTGGGAAAAGGTGTGCTAAATTTCGGCGCGCTGCCGCGTGCCGTTTTTCAGTTATCCATGGAAAACTTCAGGGGGTGTAAATAGAACCCCGAGTTAACGGCGGGTTAATGGATGTATTAACGGCGGGTTAATTAATCCACTACATATGTACTCTAGTGACCACAGGCCGTGCTACCGCAGTCAAATTTACGTTTTGTTTGATAATTTTCGATTGAATAGAAAGTTTATGACGCTACTGGATCAGCTGATGATGGCAGACTGACAACTGACACATCAAAGTAAACCACAAAGCATATAATGACCAACCTCACTGATGGCGGACCACTGGGAACCACTGGGGCACCGATGGCGGAACCACTGGGGAACGACTGTGCTACTGATGGCGGACCACTGGGGCACCGATGGCGGAACCACTGGGGAGCCACTGTGCTACTGATAGCGGTCTACTGGGGCACTGTACCCCACCCGCATAAATACACAAATTGTACATTGATCGTATGGGGTTCATTGTAGACGAACGATTTCAAACGTGCCTGATACTTGTACTTGCCAGGGCGTATGCCACCACCGACTAGTCTCTCAAAAAGACATGACAAATTATTTATCGTTTACGGTATGAAGCCGTTCTATGGATTTCCTGGCTGACATTCATTGCCGGCTAATTCTGCGTTAGCAGCAACACAATCCCGATAAATAGTCATTGTATAGTCAAACGCGAGAAATAGTCAAGCCCGTCACAATGTTCAGTTGCATAACACTCAACGAACATGATCGACAACAACAGCGTCTAACTGACAGAGAAACGGGAGTAAACATGGCTGTTCAGACCTCCTCCCGTCTTGAGTTTGTAACCATCGTAATAAGATTGCCAAACAAGGAATGTTGCCGAGCGGCATCTCCTTAATGTGAAGTACAAGCCACTCACCTTCGGCGGCACTACGTGTGGCATCAGCAGGGTGATGCGCTCTGTGTCGAAGGCGGCCAGCAGCGGCGTAGCGTAGAGCAGCAGCACGGCGGTCGTCAGCGGAGCGGCCATGGTGATACACCGAGACGAGGCTGAAGTCCCTCCGACAGCGCCGACTATGCGCTGAAGACTGCCGCTGACCGGGACGTCACCCCTCAGTGGCTGGACGGCCGGTGTCACCTGCAGGTGGGTCGCCGAGCGGGACGACGGCAGTGGCGCCACCTGTGTTGCACTGGCTCACCCCAGAGGTCAGCAGAGATAGGAGCGCCTTACGTTTATTATGTTAGGCACTTCTGCCTGCTCAGGCAATTTCTTGCCGTGAATAGAAGTAGAGAGGAAGACAAATATTATGTTCTAAAAGTCAATTTACAAGTCCTGAAGTAAGTTGTTTTTCGCAGAAAAATGAAAAGGAGATTGATGAGAAAAGGGTGTGTATCTCCTAACAGTGTGGGCAAAGAAAGGGGGGTGTTGTGTGTACGGCAATAGTTGGTAAGTGTTTTTCGATGTTCATGGTATTTTTGACAGTGTAGGAGAATATGTGAAACGATAAGATGAGTGTTGCATGATGGGCATGAATGTCGTGGTGAAGCAGTGTAAATATATCGATGGGTGAGAAAAGTGGGACCTATGCGGAGCCGTGATATAACTTTTTCTTCTCGTCTGTTTTTTTACATGATGTGGTCCAGTTTTCGATAACAGGTTTGATGAGACGTAATTGTGTGTAGTTTGTGGTTTCAGTCCATTGTTGGTTCCAAAAATGTCCAATATTCTGTAGTATTGTTGATTCGATGGCGTCAAAATGTGGTGGGATTTCTGTGATGTGTAGTAAGTGTAATGATTGTTTTGCGAAAAGATCTGCTTCCTCGTTTCCTGGGATGCCAGTGACTGGGCACCCACAGGAAACGGACCTTCATGCCCATCAGATGAAGTTTTTCAAGTGTGTCATAAATGGAAATATGGCAATGGTGCGAAAAGGAAAGTGAAGAAAGAGATTGAAGAACAGATTTTGAGTCGGAACAAATGACGACATGGCGCATGGGATGACAAATTGAACGTTTGCGAACATAGCGAAGGGAAGTGAGAATGGCGTGCAATTCGGAGATGAAAATTGAGGTCCCGTCTGGTAAGCGATGCTGTTTTGTGTGTGTACCTGAAACAATGGCATTTCCTGTGCAATTTGCGTCTTCGGATCCGTCGGTAAAAACAAAAGGAACATGGCGATAACGAGCACGAAACTGATCTAATTTTTGTTCGGCGGATTCTGGACAAAGTTGTGATTTTGGAGTGGTGGTGAGATAGAAAATATGTCTTTCGTTCATCTGCCACGGTGGTGTAGTTGGTGGAGAGAGAGCAGTAATATGTGGAATGTTGTATTGGAGTTGTGTGGAAAATGTTTTAATGCGTGAAGTTATGGTAAGGCCGGTTCGCATTTCGGCGGGTCCTAAATATTCGTGGTGTAGATTTGGTAGAATTTGTAAAGATTCGTGTGTGGGGTGGTGTTCCCTAAATTGAATTTTTGCGGCATACCTGAGTGTTTGTTCAATTCTTCGGAGAGCTAATGGTGGAATTCCTGATTCGATTTGTAAAGAAGTAATGTGAGACGTGGTCATTGCACCGAGTGCTATGCGAATAAATTTATTTTGTAAGGTGTCCAAAATATTCAAAGCGGAGGTACTGCCACTTGCGTAAACTACGGAGCCATATTCTATGATGGGAAGAACCAAGGATTTGTATAATTGTAATAGCGTAGGACGATCGGATCCGAATGATGAAGACGTAATACAGCGAAATAAATTGAGTCTGTGAAAACATTTGGTCTGGATGTGCTGGTGCATGGAAAGCTTTGGATGGAAAATAACACCAAGAAATTTGAACGAATTTACAAAATGTATGTCAGTGTTTCCTAGGTGCAGTGGTGTTTCTGGATTTTGGCACGGAGTTGATTTGCTGAATATCATTGTGGCAGATTTTTTAGCTGAAGATGTGAAACCGTATTTGATGGACCATTGGTATATCCGGTCAAGTGCGTTTTCGAGTCTAATTAAGCCATGTGTTTCTTTTTATATGTGCACCAAATTGCGCTGTCATCTGCAAAATGGGAGTATGATATCTGAGGTGGCATGTCGGTGAAAATATCGTTAATGATGATGTTGAATAAGACTGGTGATAAACAGCTTCCCTGTGGTAATCCGTTTTTCATGAAATTTAGCTCGGAAATCGCTGAATTGCACCGGAGATGAACATGACGGGAACCAGACAAAAATCCTATCAAATAATGAGCTAAATTTCCTTTGACGCTGAAGTGAAGAAGTTTGGAAATTAATGCCGGTTTGTATATCATATCATACGCTTTGCTAATGTCTAAAGATACTGCGATGGTGTGTTCATGTTTTTTTTTATAACCAAGGCGGATGTCAGTTTCTAATCGAATGAGATGATCTATTGTACTGTGGCCATGACGAAAGCCGCATTGAATTGGAGTTAAAAGATAATTTGTTTCTAATTACCAGGTCAGTCTCTTTACAATCATACGTTCTAAACGTTTTCCTAGACAACTGGTGAGAGCGATGAGTCTAAAATTGTTGGGGTTGCTGTGGTTTTTGCCGGGTTTTGGTACAGGAATGATGAGGGCTTCCTTCCAGGATTCGGGGAAAGTACGGCCAGACCATAATGCATTAAATGTTTGTAAGATGCAATGTTTTGTGTCGTTGGATGAATGTCTGAAAAAGAAATAATGTAAATTGTCGGGACCTACAGAAGTATTACCGGCGGAGGAAATTGCAGTATCCAGTTCTGAAACTTGAAAAGGGATATTGTATGCTTCAGTGTTTTCCGAATCGAATTGTGCCAAAACGTTGTGAAATGTGTGTTGTGCATTTTGTAACAATTCCGGTGTGTAGTTGTTGTCAGAGCTATTGTGAGCCATGGTGTCCGCTATTGTATTTACTATTGTTTGTGGGTCCGTAATTGTGGTGTTTTGAATTATGAGGGCCGGGAGTGATTTAAATGGAGTGCGTCCTGATAATCGGCGGATTAACTGCCAGATTTTGCTTAAAGGTGTTTGAGAGGTGAGTTGCTGTAAATATAATGACCATGAACGGCGACGAGCTTCGCGAATGATGCGGCGTGTCTTCGCACTTTCATAATTACGGTTGACCAAATTTTGTTGGTCGGGATGGCGTAAATATTTTCTAGATGCTCTCTTTCTTGCGGCTATTGTTCGGGAAACTTCTATCGACCACAAGGGGACTGGTGTTCTTTTTGTGAAAGGTTTTGTTAGTGGAATAGCGGTGGAAGCTGCTTCGAAAAGTGTTTTGGTAACTTGGTTGATGTTTTCGACGGGAGAAATGTTGGGCGTGTATTGAATATGTGAAAGTTCCTGAAAAGTTCTCCAATCGGCCTTCGAAATTTTTCTGCGGGGAATAAAACTGGGTGTGGTATCAGGCAGTTGTTGAAATGGTCGGTATTAATTTAATGGGTAGTGATCGCTATCATGAATGTCCGTGTCTATTGTCAAATGAAAATCGTTGGCCAGGGCTGGAGAACAAATTGTTAAATCAATGGCAGTTTCTGTATTGTGACCGAGGTGGAAAAATGTTGGCTCACCGGTGTTGAGTAATACTAAATTGTGTCTGTCTAAGATGTGTTCAACTATGCGTCCGCGAGTGTCTAGAAGTGTGCGTGTTCTATCCCTCGCTGGGCTATGGGCGTTAAAATCGCCAAGTAAAATGAAAGGGTTTTGAATTGGGCTATGAGGTTTTCTAAATCTGTCAAAATGTTTGTGTTGTCTGTAGATGGTCGAATATATAACGAACATACATCGATGTTCCTACCATGAAAACGCATAGTACAAGCCACGGCTTGTAATGGTGAATTGAGCGTAATATGTGTATGTGTGTAATCATTGTTTATGTAAAGTGCGGTACCGCCAC
This sequence comes from Ashinkailepas kermadecensis, assembly GCA_034440615.1. Taxonomy (NCBI): domain Eukaryota; kingdom Metazoa; phylum Arthropoda; class Thecostraca; family Neolepadidae; genus Ashinkailepas; species Ashinkailepas kermadecensis. Next base: position 419,136 of record JAOTOM010005061.1, read on the forward strand.
TGCGATGAGGACCACGGACCTCGTCGTGACGATAGAGCGAGTAATTGAAAAGATTGAAGTTATATGTATCATTTGGCAAAAACCATGTTTCTTGGAGTGCGATGAGAATAGGTGTCAGAATACTGAAAAATGCTTTCATTTCGCCCATTCGGAGATTAAGCTTCGGCGATTCCATTGTAAGAATGCAGACATTGGGATATGAAGTATTAATGTTTGTCGGCACCTCTTGGTGCCTGGCGCAGCCACGATTGCAGCACGGGCGGGCATGTGGGTTGAGTGCGTCCGGCGGCGGTTAACCCACCTGAACCGTCCGACCGACCGGTGACCTTGGCGGCCGGCGCACGGCGGCCGGCCACTGCCGCGGGGGATACCCGCCGGCTGGGAGTCGGTCGGGTCACGTGGTCGCCGGTCGGCGCTGGACGCGCCGGGCTCGATCGGCGGCCTGCTGACGGAGAGCGATAATTTGCTCCCGCAGCCGAATGACTGCGGGGCCTGTTAGCCCTCGTTGGAGTGGTCCGCTTGTTGGGAGCCGGAGTGGTTTGTGTGTTGGGAGCCAGGGTGGTTTGTGTCGGTGTGGTCAAGGGTGTTAGTTTTTTTTTCAGTGGATCTAATCCGGGAATCATGTCAGTTTGAATAGAAGTAGAAGTGGTATTGACGCGAGGGGCGGAGGGAGCGACGGTGGCCGTCTGGGCGTAAGTTTTGGTCGAGGGAGTTGGTTTCCACAGATCTTCGTGCCTGGGGGTAGGACACCCCGGTCGTGGCCTTGACGGCGCACACTTCCTTCTCCTTGCGCCAAACTGGGCATTGATTGGAAGTGGTGAGGTGATCAGATGTGTTACAGCTGAGGCAGTGGTCAGGCTTGGAGCAGGTGGAATCAGGATGGGGTGATTCTCCGCACTTGGGGCAGCGGGCTGATTGGCGACAAGTTTTACTGTCATGGCCGAAGCGCTGGCAATTAAAATAGCGGAGAGGATTTGGAATAAATACGCGAACTTGGAATCGGATGTAGCCGGCGAGGAGGGTCTTGGGAAGAGTTGCATAGTTGAAAGTAGGGACAAGGAGGCTTGTATCGCGTTTCTGGCCGTCTTTAAATGAGGTAATGCGGTGGACCTGGGTCACCCCCTCCGGCCTGAGCTCCGTCTGGATATCCGCTTCTGACATGAAGCGGAGCTCCGGCGCGAAGATGGTGCCCTTGGTGGAGTTGCGGTTGGAGTGGAGTGAAATGGTGACGGATTTACCACAAAATGTGGTGTTACAAAGGAGGGCTTTGGTCTGGGCTCGGGTTTGGGTTTGATGACAAGGGTTCCGTTGGCAGGGGCTTCGATGTCAGGATTGGTTAAGGAGCAGATGGAGAGGAATTGTTTGGTCGGCCAGAAAACGTTAATTCGGCGGAAGGAAACGGATTCCTCGACAGGCTTGACTACTATAAAGGAGCCAGCAATGTCGAGGTAGGGTTCGATGGGTTCAGGTTGGGAGGGAGTGGTCTGGTTCGGGGGTGGGTCAGCGGCGTGGAGCGTACTAGTATGATCTGGATTGCGAGACGGGTTCGTGATCTTGGAATGAGCAGGGGTCGGCGAGTCGCAAAGGGCTTCCATGGCGTCATCAAGTGGAATCATCCGGCGTGGTTCATCAACGGTCGTATTCGGTGAGGGAACATCAGAGGCCAAGTCCGTGTTCGTGCGATGGTCGTCGGGTGTGGTCCGAGAAGGAAATTCTGATTCAGAGTCCTGTGGCGAGCTGGGGTCATTATCCTTTTTGGTCTTTTTCCCCATCACGGGGAAAAAACCCTACCAGACGAAATCTAAATAAACACGCAGAACAAAGGGAACAGAAATACGGCGACGAAAAAACCAGGCTGGGCGACGGGTGTCACCCCACTGGGAAACTAAATGTGGAAAGAGCGACGGGTGTCACCCCACGAAAATGAAAAATAAACTGCAATAACCAGCAGTCAGTCTGGCCAAAACTGGCACGGCGGAGTAATCAGTGGGCTCTGGCGATGTGCGGTCAAATAGTACTGAATACTCCATGTAGGAGCGCCACATGTGTGTCACTGTGTATCACTATGTATCATCGTCAGCCTGCGAGGTTCGGGCGCGACGCCTCGCAGCGCACACAACAGCGAGTCCCGCTGGCTGCAGAACCGTGCCAAGACCTTCACCCTCGAGCTGATGGTCGCTTATATGTAGACGCAGGCAGAGTGACCGGCGTAGCTTCCGAGATAACTTAGAATGGTTGGTGCCAGACTCCCGACACGGGCCTATGTGCCGGTTGGTGTCAGACTCCCGACACGGGCCTAGGTGTCGGTTGGTGCCAGACTTTCGACACGGGACTGTGTGTCAGTTGGTGTCAGACTCCCGACACGGGCCTATGTGTCGGTTGGTGTCAGACTCCCGACACGGGCCTGTGTGTCGGTTGGTGTCAGACTACCGACACGGGCCTGTGTGTCGGTCGGTGTCAGACTCCCGACACGGGCCTGTGTGTCGATTGGTGTCAGCCTCCCGACACGGGCCTGTGTGTCGGTCGGTGTCAGACTCCCGACACGGGCCTGTGTGTCGGTTGGTGTCAGACTCCCGACACGGGACTGCGTGTCGTTTGGTGTCAGACTCTCGACACGGGACTGTGTGCCGGTTGGTGTCAGACTCCCGACACGGGCCTGTGTGTCGGTTGGTGCCAGACTTTCGACACGGGACTGTGTGCCGGTTGGTGTCAGACTCCCGACACGGGCTGTGTGTCGGTTGGTGTCAGACTCCCGACACGGGCTGTGTGTCGGTTGGTGTCAGACTACCGACACGGGCCTGTGTGTCGGTCGGTGTCAGACTCTGGACACGGACCTGTGTGTTGGCTGGTGCAAGACTTTCGACACGGGCCTGTGTGTCGGTTGGTGTCAGACACCGACACGGGCCTGAAAATAACGGCATTCTATTACGCTTCCAACATGCCTACAAATCAGTGGCGCACTGAATGTGTGGGTGGGGGAACATGGGGGCAGTTCCCCCCCCCCCCCCGGAGAGGTTGTGGGGCACCCAAGAATATCGCCGGGTTCGGAAAAATTACGCCAGACTCCCGAAAAAATCACGCTAGGCTCCAATAAATCGCATCGGGGTCCATAAAAGTCAGATTGGGGCTTCGAACAGACGCACAGACCCTGAAAATGACGCTCGGGTCCGTAAAATCGCATCAAAGACCCTGAAAATCACGTTCGGGATCGAAATATCGTTCCGGGCCAATACAAATGACGTTGGGGCTCGAAAAAGTGGGACAAGGGCCATTGAAATACTGTTGGTTCCCAAAATGTCGCTCCGGGCCCCCAAAACATCACGATGGGGCCTCAAAGATCGTGCCTGGGCCCCTGCAAATCGCGCTGGGTCACCAGAAAGTCCAACCTGGGCCCCTGAAAACTACGTTGGGGTCCGCGAAAGTTCGCACCTGGGTTCCTGAAAATCACGCTAGGGGCTAAAAAGTAGTGTTGGGTCCTTGAAAATCACGATGGGGCCCACAAAGGCGTGTTGGGCTCGTCAAAGTCACGCTATAGTCCCAGAAGTTCAGGCCGAGGCCCCTGAAAATCGCGCTGTGGCTCCCAAAAAGTCGGACTGGGATCCTTGAAAATCACGTTGGGGACCCAAGAAAGTTGTGTCGGCGTCTTGTAAATCACTACGTGGACCGAAAAATGACAGACCGGGGTCCCTGAAAATCATGCTATAGGCTGAACAGATTGCACCGGGGCCCCAGAAGTCTCGTCGGGACCACCTAAAAAGTGAAGCGGGAGTAGAAAAAAATGTCCGGACATGGAAAATCACTCTTCGGTCCTCACAATCGCTCCAAAAGCCCCCAAAACGTGTCCCCCCCCAATGTTTCGAGGCCACTAAAACTCGCACTAGGAATCCCAGCAATAGGCGATGGAGCCCAAAAATCGCACATCGACCCAAAAATGTCGCGTCGCTGCCATTGATGATCATACTGGGGCCCCAGAAAGTCGCTCCTGAGCCCCGCAAGTCGCAGTTATCTTCCCAAAAAGCAATGCCTACCCCGAAATGCGACTCTGCGGCCACACAAATTGCGTTGGAGACCCCCAAAAGCGAGTCGGGCCCAGAAAAGAAGTGTGTTTTGGTACCGACAAAAATGTACCGAGGGCCCGAAGAATAGTACCGAGGCCAAAAATATCAAACAGGTGGCTTACAAAAATTATAACTCGACACCTAAAAAAAAGACTCCATCGAATCGATCCGAGTACCGGAAGTTTCAGAACAGGTCCCGAAAGAAAGTTTTCCGAAGGGACTTTCTACTCTGAAGGGTGCGATCGGATGAAAAAAATCGTTGAGCAATCACAGTACCAAAGAGAAAATAGGACCCCTCCTGAAGGGGTGGGCATCCAAGAATCGCGCCGGGGTCCCTAAAAAATCGCTCTGGGCCCCATAAATTCGTGTCGGCACTACAGCGGGCAATCCTAAATACAGCGCTGGACGAGTAGGGCCCGACACAACCCCAATTTCCCCCCCCCCCCACCAAAAAAGTGACATCACTAGGGGGCCTAGGTTTTCACGACTTACATCATGTTTTTGGCTCTGGGGAGTTCATTTTGGGGAAGATTTGAGAAAAAAGTATTTGGAATCAGAAAAGGAAGGCGAAATCGACCATGCCCTAAAACGTTTGCCCATCCAAAAATGAAAAGTTTTTTGAAATTTCAAACTTTTGAGTTTTAAATTTTCCTGAAATTTTCTTTTATAATGGGTAGAGCGGACCGAAAAACGTTGTTCGAAGTCATCTTGCTCTTATAAAAAAATGCTTACTCTAGCCAGAATCTTCGATTTTAGCTCTAATGGAGCTAATAAGTAGCTAATGGAGCTAATGGAGCTTCTGATATGCAAAGCTAATAAGTAATCAAAAACGGAAAAGAATTTCTCTGGTACGTTTTGTTTCATCCCTAAAGATAAGCAAACGATGAAAGTTACATGAATATATAATTATCCGTTAAAGCGTGACGACTGGTTGAACGTTTTTGGAGGTGACCTAACTTCACCTTGACTAACTCGTTGATCCTAGATGGCCTGACCTCAACATTTTGAAACAACATGCCAAATTGATGTGGAAAAAGGTGTGCTAAATTTTGGCGTGCTGCCACGCGCCGTTCTTTCACCATCCTCGAAAAAAACATTAGGGGAGGCCGCATATGAATCCCCCGAGACGGCGCGGGTTAGGTACTGAATGATCGTGCGGAATGATAGGTGTCAGTGACTGTTGCATAAATGCTTAAAGGGGTAGTTTTAAGGACCAGTGGAATTGGTTCGAATTCAACGCAAGTATTGAGCTGTCGGAAATATCACCGCCAAAATTTTACTTGATGTCACTCGGGCCCCGCTTGCATCTGGCTGCCCCGAGAACGTCTATTTTGTGTGTGTTCGGGGGGGGGGGGGGTAAGTGGACGATGGATGTGTTGTGTTGTGGGCGCACTCACGAGCGTACGTGATGTGGACAGGAGCCTGGCCTCGCTAATATATATTCGTGTAGTGGTGGCGACGGCACGCAGCAGGGTTGGTAGGACGTCGGAGCGGTTGAAGTGGTGGGCGAGAGGGGAAACAGCAGCAACCCTCCAGCCGGCCCGGCGGCGGCCAGCCGCAGTCGCCCGCACAGCGACCTTCCCACCCGGCTGTGTGCCGCCAATGCCCCCAGAGCCCGCTCCGACTCCGCCCAGCCCGACGTGGCCCGGACCCCCCTACACTCCCACCCCCAATCGCGCTGGAGTCCCACAGATATGCGTCATGAGAGCAAAATAAACACAGCAGGACTCTAAGAGCACAAAGGGAAGCCAAAATGCACCGGGGCCTCCAAAGCGTACAGAGTCTAGCAAAGAGTGGAAGGGCCTTAAAACATGCGTTGCAGCTCGAAACAAACACACCAGTAGTTCTAAAAAACACACACACAAAGGATGCCCGCAAAGCACACCGGGGTCAAGGACTGTATGGGGACCTAAAACGGGATAGGCCCTCAAAAAGCCACATGGTCCAAAAAGGAACAAGAAGACCGGGCACTAAACAAACACATCGTGGTCTTCAAAAACGCGCCGGTGCCTAACAAATAACACCGGTGCAATAAAACAAGCAACACAACTCTAAAGAAGAGCCGGAGTCTAAAAAAACATACCAGATCTCTAAAAAAATAGCCGGAGCCCTCAAGCACATCGATATGCAACGAAAAACGTAATCAGTAAAAAAGAACACCTATCTGGGGCCTCGGCTAGGTAGCCAATCTGGGAGCGTATTTAACCAAAGAGATGAGGTAAATCAAAGCTCAGCGGGTATCCGGATTTCTTGACCACCAGAAAGTGTGGAGAGAAAAGAACTAATCATCGAATTGAATTAATCGAATTTTCCAGCGAGCCCCCATGCGAAGCATTTCACACGTAAAATAGGGGACAAGACTATCATGTGGAAGCAATCAGCAAAATGTAGGAGGCCTAGCAGAAAACGGAGAATCGCACAAAGTGTGGCGAATGCGTTTAATTCGCAAGGCAGGTGTACACGTATACGAACGTTGCCGTTTTGCGACCGGGTGTTACTGATTGGAATACCCGAAAATTGAAAATTTTAAATTTCTAAGTGATTTGTACAGGTGAAATTTCAGCAGTGTGATGTGACTTATCAAGGGATGCCAAAATAAATATATTTGAACAGGATGGAGAAATGTTGGTGGTAGGGTGGGCCCCCTCCACAGGTCAATTATGTTGGTTACTAATTATTGTATTTAAAACATGATCCACTGTGAAAAACTAGTGGTCGAAATCCGGAGACATTTCTTAAATAGGGATAGGTGGCCCCCTCCAAATCCGTGTACCCCCCCCCTTCCCCTATAGTGCAAATCCTACATACGCCACTGCTACGGATCATTCCACTGAAGTCGCTCTGCTGAACCTCACCAGGTTGTGCGCCAGAGTGGTGGATGCTGCCCACATAGCTTCAGTCACTTTCATCGACATAAACAAGGCATTCGATAGCGTTGGCAGCTCAATGTTGATGACATCCACCGACGGCGATATAGGGTAACGCTATCTTCACACGGACGCACGGTGTTCCCCAGTGGTCAATCGTCTGTCCGATCCAGTTCCTATCTTATTCCAACTGGCATTGACAGGACCCCTCATTTATGGGCGCTACATGACCGATGTAGTCGATGCGCCCGAAAGCCCTAATAACTAACTGACCGGACCCCTCAGCATTCGTTCGGATTATAGGTTAGTTTGTCTGCATCGATGCGCTTTTGTCAAAAATCAGCAAACATGACGTCACCCTGACGTCACTCACGTCTGACCTATCATAACCTCATAGTTTTATGGTTGGAAACAGGCGTAGATTGGATCAGATGAAAGCAATGGGAAATGTCGCGGTAATAGCCCAACACGTTTTCAAGTTTTTGCGAACATTCCACAGGGGAGCATATTTGACCTCCCTTCAATGACGGGTTAATGACCTGATCTCTTTCCTTCCCAAAGCGGGCCAACTTACGAAGCTAACGAGATACCTAAATCCTTTACTGTCTAAATGTACAAACCCACCGCACGTTCCCCATCAAAGTTCGTATCGAGGACTCAATGGCATATCTTTTCACTTGGTTTTCATCAAATAGTCCGAAAATGAGCTCCTCTGAAATATGATTTCCTCCTTGGAACAATTGCATCACTAAGAAATGGACATGGGCATTAAAGTGTGTAATTCCTAAATGGTCATTCAATCATCACCAGCCATAAAGTATTAGGCGTAGTTCTACATCCCCACCCTTACTTTTAATCTCCCCATTTCCATCTTGATTACAAGATGCAATGTCATCCTGCTTTCGTTGTTCAAAATTCGCTTTCACCTCATTGTCGACACACTCAAGCTCCTTGTCTTCATGCACATCTTCCCCATTTCTTTTGCAACCACACGCATGGGGAGGCGCCGCCGACTGTGAACTGGGTTCCGGTCAAAAGGTCATTAACCTCGCTGCCAGGCTGGTGACCGGGACCAGACGCTGTGATTACGTCACCCCTATGCTCGTCGAGCTGGGTTGGAGTACGATGCGAAGCAGGGTGAGGACTGTACACATGTGCATCACACAATGTCCTCAATCGATCCACCTAGCGAGCTGCGGGTTCTGCTTGCTAAGCATGCTTCGCTCTCACGATGCCACACACGTGCGGTAGCCAGGGATGCCGGCATACTACATCCGCCTCTCGTGCGACTCGTTGTTACCCAGCGCTACTTCTTTTGCTGCCCCGTTGCTTAGTGTAATTGTCTTCCTATAGGATTGGGGAGACGCCGTCGCGTCTTGCGCCGTCCAATGCCGCGCATGCAATTTACAAATGTTCAGTAAAGCTGCAGGATGTGGGATAGTCCGTGGTTGGACGATGCACCTCTGGTACTAGGACTAGGACTCTTGACTACGATTACCTGTATGCCCAACTACCTGTGCGATTAAGATGTCAGTTCACTGACTGGACTATGTCCACGTACTGTTTGCTGCCTGTACATTGATCCGTACAAATCCGTGGATGGATTCAGCGAATACACACGGGAAGTCGAGGTAAGTTGAGCCAATTTTGACTTCAGAGGGCCTTCAGTGCATGTGGTGAGACAGTTCGATTATTTGTGAGACAGTTCGATAATTCGATTATATTCTGAAATGGTGTTCTTTTGGGTGCATGTGAGTCGCAGAAAGATGTTTCTCAAACAATCGATCTTGGCAAATCTTGGAGAAAAAAAACAATCGAAAATGGCAACAATTTTCTCTTGGCCAAGCTCGCCTCGGATATGACCGGGAATCCGACCTGCCGCCGGCCCGGTCGGCTCGGAGGCTGCGCCGGTGTCACCTGAGCCAGCTGGTCGTTCTCTGACGCTGTGCCGGTCTTCAATCAGTTGTAGTTCATGTTCTTCTGACGTATCGCCCTTGTCTCAACTTACACCAGGCGTGGGGTAAGTTGGTCCTAGTGGTGGGGTAAGTTGATCACATGCCTTATTTATGTAATCAAATTTTGTGACGACTTTTGGGGAGTGTTACATTTCGTCTTACAGACTTTCTATGTTCACTTCTCGTCGCCTCACCTGTTCTGATGGAAAAGCATGAAACTATCAGAAAATATCACGTAATATACTTCCACCTAGATATTCACCGCATTTTACCTAGCATTGTCATTCGATTACCCATAACATAAGATTCTACCCAACGCCAATAGGCTGAACAACAATTTTATGCTAACTTACGCTATGTTTCATGAGAAAAACATCAGGAACATGCAGCAAATTAATAGACCAGGGCTCATCCATGGCTCATCTTTCCCCGGTTGCGATTGTTCAATACCCACCTCACTTCAAATCAAATATGGCTGCCTCTCTCATCATCCCACGCCAAAGTAGCTTGGATGGATTTCAAGGCATAACACATGCCAACAATTGTGCGCTTTGATCCGAAATCTATTTGTTACGATCTAAGGAAAATAAATATTTTCCAACTTACGAAAAAAAATACTTCAGACCTAAAAACACACACTTTTGTTGAAGAATCACCAGATATCAACCACTCCCGGCCCCCGTACAACCAAAAATGGAGGCTTTCTTCAAAGTGTTGGCAGGCGGCTTATAGTTTCTCATAACACCATAGGAGATGAGATAATGAGAGTGTGAGCCACTCTTACCTGGATGCTCAACTAACCTCACTTTCTCATATGTATCTACTGACCGTCCGGATCTGGACGGAAGGGATAGTGGAACCACCTGTGTATCACTGGCCCGACCCGGAACAGGACGATAAGGATAGGAGTTCCGCCTGTACATCACTGGCTCGTCCAGGAGTATACTCGTGATGCCACCTGCACACCGCACCGCCATCTGAACAGTGATTAGCCGACTTGGCATTAGGACTTCAGATCAAATCCACCATACACACCGCAATTATACCCATATGGCAGAAGCAACCATTTTGTTTTAGTCTTGAATTGACGTTTTGGTTGCTCTGGAAATTGACAGGATCGCATCACCAGACAGACTTCGCCAACGCATTCCCGCACTAGTCTGGGTACAACATGTGCATATTCTTTCCATAAGACCGCTTATCTATGTGTCGTTCCCACATAGAGCCGTCAGCAGGCCTTCTAATGAAGATCAGCGACTAGAACTTCAGCGAAGTGACCCGGCGCACGTACTAGAACTTCAGCGAAGTGACCCGGCGCACGTACTAGAATTTCAGCGAAATGACCCGGTGCACGTACTAGAACTTCAGCGAAGTGACCCGGCGCACGTTCTAGCATAATGTATTTCCTTTGTTCGTCTCTCGATCGGCTGCATGCGGGTATTCCCACCAAAACAGAGCACTTCTATGACTAACGTAAGCGTATTGTTGACAATAATGAGCTGAATGAGCTCTTATCGGCTGACCGGCGTACAAACAAACCATCTACCGAATTCTGCTAAGCAGTTGTTCTCGCAACGATGCATGGAATTGCCCTGATATTGCACATTAATGATGCCACCATTGTCGAATAAACCTGGCAGCTCTATCAGCACTTCACAAAAAAACACAATGGCAAAACTTCCGACACAATGCTTACACTGTCGGTGCAACGCATGTGCAATCATCCTCTCCGTAGTCGGCGTTGACTCGATGGTCCGTGCCGAGTCTGGGAGCTGTGTGTATTCCGTCTCCGGTATCGATTTGTTGGCTGCGTGGTGGATGCCGTAGGGTGTGGACGAGTTGACTAGATGTTGACTCGGTGGCGGCGCAGTGGCGTGGTTGGCTCGGAGCGGGAGAGGGCCGCGATGGACGGGGCCTGCTGGACGCGCCCACTCAGGTAGTCGTCGACGCTGGCGTTCCTCTGGGCACGACAGCCCCTGCTGATGCGCCGAATCTTGGCCAGGCTCGCCTCGGATATGACCGGGCATCCGACCTGCGGCCGCATCGGCCGGCTCGGTGGCTGGGCCGGCGTCACCTGAGCTAGATGGTCGTTCTCGGACGCTGTGGCGGTCTTCATGTCGGCCCAGCCGTGCGCGAGCGGGCTGGGTGTCGGCGCGTCATCTCTCGACACTACCCACAAGTCTTCGCTGCGCGCGCGCTGCTGACCGAGCCTGTGGCGGCGGCCGCCGGCAGAGCCCGAGCGCCACCCGGTTGGGTCAGCCGAGCAGGCAGACCGACCCAGCCGTCGCGGCCGCCGCTCGATGCCGCCTGCCGGCCGCCACGGCTGCGTCTCGTTTGCGATACCGTCGCTGACGTAGCGCACGAGTGGCCGGCGCCTGGCCGACCGCTGCTGGCTGCCGCCGCCGTCCTCGCCGCCGCTGCCGCCACCGCGCGCCGCGTGCAGCGGCGTGACCGGCGACGAGGCGCAGGCGGCGACGCGCCGGTCACGGCCCAGCAGCGGGCTGCTGTGGCTCCACCCGTACCGCTGCGGGTACTGGGAGCCCGGCGGCAGCTGCGCGCTCCACTCGAGGCTCGGCTGACTCAGACTGGACGACGTCTCGCTGCGCGGACTCGCCGTCGAGCTGGACAGCAGACTCTGGCTGTCGGGTAAGCCGGCGGCGCCGAACAGCAGCAGCGGCCGCCGAGCCGGCTCGGGCGCTGCCGACACGACCGCATCCTGCGCCGACCGGAGCGCCGTCGGAAGCACGTGGTTGGCGGTGTATGTCAGACCGGTGGTCGGTGCTGCTGGGTCCAGTACGGACGAGTCGGCCAGGTCCCTCTCCAGTCTGCACTGTACTAGCCGGTGTTTCTGAACGCCGGCGCCGGCAAACGTCGGGATACTCGTGTGCGACATGATATCGGACACGTTGGGAATGTAGTAGATGCCAGAGCCATCCTGGCAGCTTCCCCTGGGTCGGTCCGCACTGAACTGGTGTCGGTCGGCCCCAAAGCCGTCAAGAAGTGGCCGCTTAAACCTCCCGTACAGGGTGAGCGGCGAGCCCTGGATGGGATGTCGCACTGGAGACGACACCGAACTATCAGGCGCGCTATCGCTGGACGGTTTATCATTGAGGATCTCCTCCAGTGACCTGCCGTCTCGCGGCCTGAAACCCTGTCTGGTCGGGAGGCTACCCGTCATCCTCTGCTGCCGATCCGCCGACGAGTGATGGGCGCGTGCGAGCGACCTGCCAGCACCGTCTAGCGTCTGAGACTTGCAGCTCAAGTTGTCACCCTCGTCGCCGCATAGCGCCACCGATGTGTGCTGTGCGGCAGCTCTCGTGGCCGGCGTGGACGGGCTGGACTCATGTGTGATGTTCTGGAGGCTGGGCGGCTGCGAGTAGGGCGGCGGCGGTCCCCAGTGGCCCCAGACGAGCTCGGCCAGCGCTGGTGGACTGCTGTATCGCTGGGAGGTCAGGTGGTGGAATACTCGGTCGTTGGAGCGCCCGGCGTGACGCATTGGCACCGCCCGCCGACCTGTGCCGCCAGCTAGGCCCAATGGTGTGGTGACGCTGCGGGCTGGCACTGCCGCCTGCTGCCGGCTACTGAGGATAGACATACTGAGCGTCAGCGGCTCGTCCAGCTCCGTCCAGCAGCGCTCACATTCCAACTAGTTCAAACCAGCTGCAGCTTTCACACCAGTGAACGCTCAATGTGGTGTCACCGGTACATTTAAATCCGAAAGCAATTGAAGATTAAGCCATACGATATGAATATGTTCTCTTTGTCTTCATCTTCAACCTCTTTGAGTTTCTTAGCCGACTTTGCTATCCTTTGAAACTATTTTAACTAGTTGATAATGGTCTTTTACTTGGCCATTCATCTCGGAAAAGTAGGAAGAGCTGCGTAGGATGAGCAGTTCATTTTCATGGAGACGACCAAGGGCAGTTCAATAGCGCTTAAGATGTACACTTCCATATGCTGTTTTCGATGCGAAGAGTCCCGTGAAGTTCCTGATTTCCGGTAATGACACAAGACATCCCCTGAAGTTCCTCACTGATCACAGGTGTTATTGTGAGGACAGCTGGCTCACGTTATTTAAACCCTTCTAAGGATTAAAAAGTCGCCATGCATCCGCCAGATACAAGTCTGTCCAGATACATATCTGGGCGTCAGAACACCTTACGCTACATTTAGCTGCCAAAATTACTTAATGCCACCAAACAATTTCGATAATTTATCCCACAATGTAGCTCTTTGGCTCACCTCTCGTATAATTTCCACGCATGAGATTGAGCAAGCGCGAGTAGGATCGTTGTCCATCTTCAGACAGCGTTACAATGGCCTTCATTCAGACTAAAGAAGTGTAAATTGCAAATATCACGATCGGCCTCCTGCTGTACCAGCCGCTCCAGATTGCCGCTACTATAGCTGCGCCCTAGAGACCACACCATCAGTCCTGCAGTCGGTGGTGGCTGCCATCTCACCGGTTCTGGCGACGCCACGGCAGGCAACGCCAGCCGGACCTGCGTGCCGGCGCCGCAGTGCTGCCATCTATCAGTGCCGACCGGCTGGTGGAAGACTCCTCCGGACTGGGTGTATACATGTCGACTGTCTGCTGCTGCCAGTAGCTGCCGTGGAGCAAGCACTAGCTTAAGGATCAGCTGCGGTGCACATCTCACGCCAACTGTGGCTATTGCCTGTGTCGCTGGTCGCGTATGTCGGGCAGTAGTTATGACTTCCCACGAATCAACATGGAGACTAGCTTCAAAAGTAAGAGACGACTCATGTTTATGTTGTGTGTCCTGTCATTGGCTTTTTTTCTTCTTTGGACAGGACAATAGAGGTTATGATGGTGTTGATCACACGCGCACTGTGCATAAGCAGACCAAGCGGTGGTCATGTCGGTACATAAGACATATCGTCTTTTCAATTTGGCTATGAGCGGCATGTGTGCATATATGGAGTGACATAATAGCATTATCGCATGCCTGTTACAGGTAGGCTCCAGCGGGCTGGGCATTTATCCCTCAGCGACTGTGGCTAAGCGACAGACCGAGTGATTTAACACGCGCCCTGGAGGGCCTCTGAGAATTACGCGCACTGGAGGGGGGGGGGGGCGGATGCCGCCCCCTAAGATCTCGGCTCCTAGTAAAGCTGGAGGAACGAAATTCGCAGGGTGGATGGGCACGGTAGTAAACTCTATTGTGTGCAATTTTCGTGACCTTAGGTCAATATCTTCAAGGTCAAATGAGGTCAGATTTGCAAAATTTTCCGGTTTTGCGTGGCTTGGCTTGTCCTCGTTATGGATCGCTGTGATTGTGTTTAAATGCTTAAAAATGGGCATCAATGATGTTTTGCACATTACTAATGATGCAATGCAGATGCTAGACCCAACATTTGACCTCAGGTCACCTATATAGCACCACTTTATCAGGTCAGTTACCTGTTCCAGTTACCGGAACCGGCCGCCCGCCCGACTGCTCCGTCGGGCAGCTCGGAGCAATCGGCTTCGTGAAGAAGGGAGTGAAGTACATGAATAAAGTATGGAAACGCAATGACAAACAGTACAAATGACAACCAGTAGTGCATTTATATACATTCCAGTTGATCAAGTTTGGTTCCATTAACATGTCATGAACTTGACCTGACTTGACCTTGGTGACCTAACATGACCTTGAAACTATACAGCATATCAATCTGCATCAAACAAGTCGCTAGTGTTGCCTAGAACACTTCCCTTTTGTCAGTATACTGGAAGCGCATCAGCGCCGATTTTTGTGGTCTGGCGCTATAACATTTTTTGAATTTAGCGGCCCCTAACTTGACAATTTTTTGGCCGATTTCCATTTTTCTTACTTTAAACGACGCGCCGTTCATTTTGAAGCAGGTACACCAAAAATTGCGTATATTGACCGGTAAAATCTGCAGTTATTTGCGAAAAACCGGAGGGGTGGGCGGATTTCGCCCCCCCCCCTCCAGTGCGCGTGTTTAGCTTGATCAGACCCTATTTAATCTTGGTCAGACCCTATTTAAGCTTGGTCAGACTGTATTCACTAATATCATGTGGTAGCTGACACCAAGGTGAGTCATGGTCAGGAGCCAGATGATTTAAGTGTAAAAGTTGTTGGTGTTCGTTGATTGGCGACTCACTTGACATCGTCGACAAAATCCCACTGTTGCCAGGGCTCACTGGTGCAGAACGACGGCGGAAATGGCGGATGCGTCTGGAAGAAGTAGCGCTGCCGCAGCTCCAGCTGCTCCCAGTAGCTTTTCTTCCGCTCGTGGCTGCCGAGCAAACATGAAGCTAAAACCGTATAGCGTAATTTCCATTGGAACACCGCTGTGATATTGTACCAGAGATAGCGGATGATCCGGTGATGTTGTCATTGGAGATAATGAAGGCTGTCCTGGCTGACATAACAACTCCTTTATCTTCTACGTGGGTGGAGGAAATTTCGGCACCTTTCCTACTGTAGAATGTCGTTGTGTCTACCTTGCACTTTCCGAAGCGAGAATGCTAGCGTATTGAAACAAAGACGAGGGTGTTGCATGTGGCAATGTCTCGTAATTTGCACCATAATTTGGCTTGATGTCCTGGGTCATTGGTGTGTCATTGGTGTGGGTCATACCTTTCGTGTGAGGCCAAGTTGTTTTTGTTTTTTTGAAAGGCCAGCCTTTTCAAATTAAGTTGTAAACCGCATCCATACTGTACATGATATGCACATGCAAAGGTGAATAGTGTTGCTTGGTGCCTTGCCCCAAAACGGTCATCTGAGGCTAATTACGTCGATGACATGAGATGGCACTGGAAAGGCTAATGATCTCGCATGTTAACACGCGCACCCGAAGGAGGTGGGTGCCGAATTCGCCCACCGCTCCCGTTTTACGACGATATCTCATAAACACGCGGGGAAATTGCAATGAATTATTGAGTGACTCTGTTAAACATTGATTAGCGCATCCAATGCAAAACAAATTGCAAAATCCGTTCGTCAGCATAGGAACTGTGGGGTGAAAAGTCGACCGACATCCTGGCCGCTAAGTGGTCAAAGTCACAAAGGTTGTGTCGGTGCGGTGGGCCGGCGGCGCGGTATGACGGGTTCGACCTCATTTGACCCTTAGGGTATTGACCTAGGATCATGAAAATTATACTGAAACGAATTCACTACAGCCGTCATCTAGCCTCTAACCTTTGTGCTTCTAGCTTCAGTAGTTTCGAGGTGCGGGGTGAGGGGGGGCAATGCGCGCCAGCCCCTACGGTGCGCGTTATGTGAAAAGGGCGAGCGTGGTAATACAACCGTGAACTATCTGAAAAACGCAACATTATACACTAACATTATGCACGTCATTATGCGAGGCTAGGCTAGAAAAAAAGCGAATATTTAAAAAAGCAATCATGGGAGGTGCGCCCGGCTCATGCCGACATCATTCAACCACAAGTTGTTCTTTTTCTGGCCGCAGTTTCAGAAGAATCCCACTGACTACGGCAAAATTGAATCGGGAATCCCTCCAACAATTGGGCAGGTATGAAAAACCAGTAATAGTGTACGTGGCAGTACGGTAGCCCATGCACTCATGAGTGTAGCCACGGTCTTGCAATGGGGGAGGGGGAACAAACCACGGATGTGGGAAATTTTGGCAGGATAGAGGTAAGCCCTCCCCCACTACAAAAAAAAGAATCGTCGGATTTCAGCCACTTCATTTTCAAGGTCTGGCTTTCAGATTCACCGTTGTTAAATATGACATTTTGGGGGCCAAAAGTTCCGCCAAAATTAGCACGTTCACTGCTTATAATCGCCTATGAACGCCTAGCTTTGTGTCGTAAGTGCTGGGCCTGAGTTCACGATCACCATATAATAATGCTGCAATTACGTCAAGTGTTGCCCTCTTGCAGCAGGAAATCAGAAAACATTGGACGACGGTTTTGCTGTAGTAAATATAGATTTACACTAACCTTTCCCAAGTCTTCCTGTTTTACGGGAACACATTTCGATGCAACAAGAACCAGAAGCGGATACAGGGGATGGCAGTGGGGGCATGAGCCCCACCTGCAAGGTGGCGTCCCTCCGACCGGGAAAAGGCGCTCCTCCGAGAAGGTTCGAGTGCACCCCTCGATCTTTTCAGCTAAAGGCGCCCCTCTGAGAGAAAAAGGCACCCCATGGAAGAATAGGCGCCCTTCCTGGAAGGCCCGAGTGCACCCCGCTCAATTTCCCTTTTTTCAGCCAGAGGCGCCCCTCCAAAGAAATAGCTCCTCTCCAGACAAGCGCCCACATGACAATTCCTGGATCCATCCCTGGCTGCAACATTGCTCTCTCGTGGTTATGAAATCCGGATGGTTATAAAATCGTGGGCATCTAAGAGTGGCTTCTCTTGCAAATTTGACAACTTCCGTTGAACCATTAGGAAGAAAGCGAACGACTTGAAATAAAAACTTTCCTATATTTCATATGTCCGGAATAGAAATGTGGCAGAGTAAAATAAAAGCTAGAAATGGGAGCGCCGTCCGAGCAGGTTATGACGGATTTTTTTGGGGAGCTACTAGTCAAATGGAATATGAGTGCTGCTATCACAATAGCTGCAAACAAAAAGAGATTTGATCCTCCTATTCATATTATACTCCATCATTGTACACACACCGGACCATAGACACCTTCAGAATTCTTTCTATTTCTAAGCTTCCTGAGTCCGTACGGAAAGTCACGTCGAATGACACCCACTTGATGCAAATTGAAGCCATAGTGACGAAGCGAGCTGTCTTGGAAAAAGTCCACCTTACCTTTCACCTTCAGGTTTAACCTTGTCGTGTCCCGGTTTGAAATGTTATTCGAGGGCTGACTACGGGCTATCGCTGGATACCAAATTTGGGAGAAAACAAAGAAACGCGAAGCGACGGAAGAAATGAATTAACCTTTGACTTTGGAAATTAATTTAATTATTAAACAGTCTGCTAGAGTACCTCACAGCACATCGAAAGACACCGACTTTATGAAAATTTAGTCCATAGCGACGAAGCGCGAGGACTTCGAAAAATTAAACTAACTATTGACCTTGAGGTTTGACATGAACATGTCCCGGTTTGAAATGTTGCTCGAGGTTCACCACGGGCTATTGCTTGATACCAGATGTGGGTAAGTTTGGGCGAAGAAAAAAATGCGAGGCCACCGAAGAAATCGGATTGACCTTTGACTTCTGAAATCAGTTCGATTTCTTAGCTTTCTAATACGGCACAATAAGCCACATCGAATGATACCTACTTGGTGTAAAATGAACCCATGGCGACGAATCGCGAGACCATTGAAGAACTCAGTCAAGCATTTGACCTAGCTTGATATGTCCCGGTTTGGAAGGCTACTCGAGTGTTCACCACTGGCTACCGCTTGATGCTATGTTTGGGTAGGTTCGGACGAAACCGAGAAAAAAAATGCTAGGCGACCGGAGAAAGCAGCTTCACCTTCGAAATTATTTCGACTTCTCAGCTTACTCCTACAGCGAAACAAGCCACGTCGAATGGCTCCCATTTTATGTAACTTGAAGGCATAGCGATTCAAACGAATCCAAACGAACATTTGGCATTGAGGTTTGAGCTTGACATACCCCGGTTTGAAATGTTGCTCCAGGGTTGACCACGGGCTAATCGCTTGACACGAGATTTGGGTAGGATTGGGCAGAAACGAAAACAATGCGAAGCGACCGAAGAAATCAGTTTGACCTTTGACTTTGAAGGATAATTCGACTGCTCAACTTTCGGATACCGCACAACAACCCACGAATGGCGTCATTTGATGAAAAATGAAGCGAGAGCGACCGAACCTCGCGTTCGGTCGCTATCGCTTCAATATCACTTCAATATCGTCAGTTAATAAATCAAGCTAACCTTTGACCTTGATGTCTGACCTTGGCATGTTCCGATATGAAATGTTTGCACGAGGGTTCACTACGGGCTATCGCTTGATTCCAGATTTAGGCAGGTTTGAGTGAAAACGAGAAAACAAATGTGAGGCGACCGAAGAAACCGGATTGCGTTGGACCTTCACCGTTTAAATGGTCATGTGATACCTATGTAGTTGTTTCTAGCGTGTTCAGTACAGGCCGAATCATTTGAGGCAAATGATTCGAACGAACATAAACCCCTCGCTGAATGCGAATACGAATTAGTCCCTGGCGACTCTCGCTGAATACGAACATGAATACGACTTTACTTGACGTACGTGCTAAGACTGCCCCCACCCCCAGACGCCCCTCCATGCCTTGAAGATAAGTGTGTCCAAGATATATCGATATATGCTCAAGGGAAGGCAACCTAAGAATATAAGGCCTTGCGATAATGCAAATTTGGTGCTTCGCAAACCACAATTATCCACTCAAGCGAACAGACAAAAGACATCGTCAACATCCATGCTATTCAAGAATGATCTGGAAGCAGAAATTTTTAACGCTTGCATATTTACCATTCGAAGATTTTGTGACGACAGATTGCCTGTGAAGCTCGCTGATTGGCTAGATCGGCTTATAGTATTTTTGATGATTCTGTTGTATACACATTTCACTATATAAGTAATTAAGTAGTATTTTGTGGCGATCATACACATATATTTTAATAGATGAGGCTTGGGTGGGACATGAAAGAAATTGAGGGGAACAAATCGCCACTTCGAAAATTTCGGGGACATGTTCCCCAGCCCCCCCCCCCCCCAGAGGCGGGGGGACTGGGGAACATGTCCCCGAAATTTTCGGGGCATGCATGCATGGGAATGGGGGGGGGCATGCATGCATTGTCGGGAGTAACTGGCCATCGACCAGGTGCTCCGCGTGCACACGGTGAGAGTTATGCAGTAAGGTGTAAGATCGAAATTGGTGAATCGTGGTGTAATTTCCTCGGCTGGGAATGAAGGCTGAAAAGTCACATGAATTGCATAACGAGGTGTGATGACGTTAGCACGATGGGAGACGTTAGCACGATGGGAGACGTTGTCACCGGCCGTGTGGTCGCTACATCTATCAGGTCTCAGGCTGAGCTCCATGTTAATGGCTGAAATATGGATGAGAAAGAAATGCCTCCTTTGTTTTTCTGTGATGGATGTTCCCAGCAATATTTTCAGGGTTGACTAGGGGCACTTTGTCATCGTCGAAGACCGATGATTGTGCTACTGCTGAGAGCTGACGGTGACTTTTTACTCAAAGTATCCTTCATCAAATATCCGAACTTCGCGATGGGTGCGCCGTTGCCGCCAAAAAAAATCATATTTTGAACGTGACTAGCTGAACATCTTGATGCCCTTTCCATAACCTATTCAACGCTTACAGACTATCAACTATGTAGTGGTATCATGTCGGATAATAAGTCCATGATTATAGTGTAATATGAGTGTAATTTTCCTCCATCGTCACTGGACGTTACCAAATGCTTAGTAGTTAATAACGGACGTTGCCTGGGCAAGAGCAGCTTTTCTGCTGTATTTCTGCGAAGAAAAGCTCATATGAACAAACTGACCGTCACTTTTATAAAAAGCATATCACTTTGCAGATGCATACCAGGCATAGGCCCAGTCCCACAACTTCGGACGGGTCAAGCTGAGAAAATGTAACGTGTGCCTCATGCATATCAGAGGCGGCTCCAGTATCATATATTAGGAGGCACCTCGAACCGATTTTTGCGAAAACGTAGGAACAGGATATGCAACTGAATATTTTCATTGTCTTGCTCTTCAGGTGATGATAATTTGTAATTTAACTGCTCATATTACCTTGCTTATCTACGGAAATACACATTTGGTATCTAATCATGTCAGAGGCGAATCCAGGGGAAGGAAAATTGCAACAAGTGGCCGGTTTCCTCCAAGTGATATCATTTACGTTGTCGTTGGAAAGTTTTAAGAATGGAGCAGGGCAAACGGTAATAACGCATCAGAAGTAGAGGCGGAGCCAGGAATTTTGCCAATGATGAATCCAGAAGATAACGAGAAGTATTCAGGACATACATGCATGCTGTCAACGTATTTGTCAGCCAAAGATGCCCCTTTCAGAGGAAAAGGCGCCCCTTTGAAACGAAAAGGTGACCAACAGTATTATCGCGTGTACTCTCTCTACCCCCGCCCCTCCGCCCTCACCGGTCCGCTCAGCGATATGTTTTCCGCTGAATAAAAAAAATATAACTTAGATCTCCCGAGGAAAATATACACCCACATGGAAATTCCTGGATCTGCCCATGGTCAAAGTCCTTCACAGTCTGATTTCCTGGTGATACCGCTGATCAAATACTTCTCTGTAAGCATTGCTATAATGTAAGAATGGCAAGGCAATAGATATTTGTGGCAATGGCTGCGAATAAATATTGGTAATGAACAACAGATGATATCCACCCACTGTAGCTTCCTGACTGTGCCGTTGACTGTTCTATATGTACGGATATCGACATTGAGTGGTATTTTGGAACATTATAAGTAAATCACTATACCCAGTCATGCACAATTTGACCGATGTGCAACACGAACATAGCCCAAATGGCTTTGAGTACCTTTTCCCAATATTGAGCCTCCTGACTTCCCTATTGCAACAAAAATAACATTTTGTCATCCTATAAATAAACATTAAATCAGTAGAATTCGCTTCAGGTATTCGACTTCAAAATCGGCCAATTAGATTCCGAGATCTTACCTGGACGGAATCCGCCCCACCCCCCTTTACAGATTCAGGTCGAACAGATACCTACTGTAATAGGGTTAATATTTACTTTCTTGCTAGCTTTCATAACAATGCTTCTCCTGAAATGCTCATATTTTCGCTCCAAGCAATGGCTTTGTGACGGCACCTCAAACATCCGAACAGCTTGGCACGGACACCGCACCTCGGTCAGCCGCCAGCCGAGCTTGGCACGGACACCGCACCTCGGCCAGCCACCAGCCCAGCTTGGCGCAGACACCACACCTCGGCCAGCCGCCAGCCCAGCTTGGCGCAGACACCGCACCTCGGCCAGCCACCAGCCCAGCTCGGCACGGACACCGCACCTCGGCCAGCCACCAGCCCAGCTTGGCGCAGACACCGCACCTCGGCCAGCCGCCAGCCCAGCTTGGCGCAGACACCGCACCTCAGCCAGTCGCCAGCCCAGCTTGGCGCAGACACCACACCTTGGCCAGCCGCCAGCCCAGCTTGGCGCAGACACCGCACCTCGGCCAGCCACCAGCCGAGCTTGGCACGGACACCGCACCTTGGCCAGCCACCAGCCCAGCTTGGCGCAGACACCGCGCCTCGGCCAGCCGCCAGCACAGCTTGGCGCGGACACCGCTCCTCGGCCAGCCACCAGTCCAGCTTGGCGCAGACACCGCACCTCGGCCAGCCACCAGCCCAGCTTGGCGCAGACACCGCACCTCGGCCAGCCGCCAGCCCAGCTTGGCGCAGACACCGCACCTCGGCCAGCCGCCAGCCCAGCTTGGCGCGGACACCGCACCTCGGCCAGCCGCCAGCCAGCCCAATTGGTTGAGCAGCTAGCTTGGCGTTCGAACCCAGGAAGGGGAAGTTGCTTCATGTTTCGCTGAGGCGATTTGGTTAATGCATCTCATCTGAACCTGCCTTAGCTTTTAATCAATGTATTTATCTATGCAACGTGTCGCTACAGGAGGCCGATGCTCAGGCAATTCATACAAACGGAGCCTGACATTCGACCACGCGTGGCTTTAACAGTGGCTTTCGCTTATCCAGCGCCCGCAAGAGTAACTTATATTGGTACGTATTCAGAACCTTACAGTCTAGCTCACATTCAAGCAAAATTTTGTGAATCACATAACTGGGCAGTAGAAATTCCCGACGGCCACCGCTGGAGAGGTGGCGAAAGGCCACCGCTGGAGAGGTGGCGAAAGCATTTCGTGGTGCCGGGTCCGAGTTCTCCCATAAACCGGAATTGTAAGCTACAGGCGCCTACCATAGAGTACCTGAGTAGCTGATAGACGAGCATACAGGAAAATATGCAGAGCAGAGCGCCGATAACGGAGAGGCCGAACAGCGCTCGAAGGCAGGAAAAGAGTGCTCCGTGGATGACCTCGCAGTCGGGTACGGAGCCAAACACGTAGCTCACTGCGAAGGAAGACCGGTTAGTGAGTCATTCACCCGCCCTTCCTCACTGTCTGTGAAAGAGAGAATCCGAGAAACGTGGGCGGAGAATGGACGAGAGAGAGAAAGAAAGACAAATAACAGAGAGACTGACAGATACGCAGCAGGACGGAGGGGCAGCGAACTGAGAACGAAGCGAGCTACAATTGGGTTGTTACAAAGTTTGCATCGATATAAATTCTCACATATATTCATCGTTGAAAGCGATCAGCAAAAAAGCAGATCGGAAAGGTCAGGCGCGTTGCAGCGAGCTGTTAGGGATAAGCGCTCTCACGGTGCATCCCCATCATCTCCGGTCGATGCGCTCCCATGCCCGCATCAATTATAATATGAATAACGTGATGCATATTCAGAAGTTCCGGGTCCGCAGTCATCAGGTGAATTTGCCACAATGTCATCATTAACATTAACACGCATAATATAATGCAAGCCATTATGAGTGGGTTATTATTATATAATCATTATTAAGCGAGGGTAATTCTTTTGCGAGTCTACACCCATGGGAGTAGACTGTTTATGTAGACCTCTTTTTGTAGATCACAACAGTTTATCTGAGCAATACAACCCGATTCTATCCGGCTCGGTTTGGCTTGTTAGTCACGCTTTGCGAAACCTCACAATATATTTTTGTCTTGCTACAGCGTTTCGGGTCCTAATTCCGTCACTCAGAACTACACCTAGATTTGGAATTTTGAATTTTAGCAACTTTCGCAACAGTATATTCTCTGAAGCTTGCGCATTTTTAGTTCTACGAAATTATTTCATGTCGGAACACAAGCAGTGTCGGCTGACCCAGCACCGCCTAATAGCCGGACAGTGTCGGCTGACCCAGCACCGCCTGATGGCCGGACAGTGTTGGCTGACCCAGCACCGCCTGATGGCCGGGCAGTGTCGGCTGACCCAGCACCGCCTGATGGCCGGACAGTGTTGGCTGACCCAGCACCGCCTGCTGGCCGGACAGTGTCGGCTGACCCAGCACGCATCTCGAATATGAATGCACCGTGACCAATTGTAGAAATAGGCTTCACTTGATGCATACACGGTCAGTTCTTCACGGGCTGCTACGAGGGCGCATCTTCTGTCGGCTTACAAGTGCCCTGTTGTGCTATGGTGCTCGATCCTGTGTCTGCAGCGTATGGGTGGAGGGCACAACCCGCGCCATGTCATCGTATGGGTGGAGGGCACAACCCGCGCCATGTCATCGTATGGGTGGAGGGCACAACCCGCGCCATGTCATCGTATGGGTGGAGGGCACAACCCGCGCCATGTCATCGTATGGGTGGAGGGCACAACCCGCGCCATGTCATCGTATGGGTGGAGGGCACAACCCGCGCCATGTCATCGTATGGGTGGAGGGCACAACCCGCGCCATGTCATCGTATGGGTGGAGGGCACAACCCGCGCCATGTCATCGTATGGGTGGAGGGCACAACCCGCGCCATGTCATCGTATGGGTGGAGGGCACAACCCGCGCCATGCCATCGTATGGGTGGAGGGCACAACCCGCGCCATGTCATCGTATGGGTGGAGGGCACAACCCGCGCCATGCCATCGTATGGGTGGAGGGCACAACCCGCGCCATGCCATCGTATGGGTGGAGGGCACAACCCGCGCCATGCCATCGTATGGGTGGAGGGCACAACCCGCGCCATGCCATCGTATGGGTGGAGGGCACAACCCGCGCCATGCCATCGTACGCCATGCCAGCACCGCCTAATAGCCGGACAGTGTCGGCTGACCCAGCACCGCCTGATGGCCGGACAGTGTTGACTGACCCAGCACCGCGTGCTGGCCGGACAGTGTCGGCTGACCCAGCACCGCCTGCTGGCCGGACAGTGTCGGCTGACCCAGCACCGCCTGCTGGCCGGACAGCGTCGGCTGACCCAGCACGCATCTCGAATATGAATGCACCGTGACCAATTGTAGAAATAGGCTTCACTTGATGTATACACGGTCAGTTCTTCACGGGCTACTACGAGGGCGCATCTTCTGTCGGCTTACAAGTGCCCTGTTGTGCTATGGTGCTCGATCCTGTATCTGCAGCGTATGGGTGGAGGGCACAACCCGCGCCATGTCATCGTATGGGTGGAGGGCACAACCCGCGCCATGTCATCGTATGGGTGGAGGGCACAACCCGCGCCATGTCATCGTATGGGTGGAGGGCACAACCCGCGCCATGTCATCGTATGGGTGGAGGGCACAACCCGCGCCATGTCATCGTATGGGTGGAGGGCACAACCCGCGCCATGTCATCGTATGGGTGGAGAGCACAACCCGCGCCATGTCATCGTATGGGTGGAGGGCACAACCCGCGCCATGTCATCGTATGGGTGGAGGGCACAACCCGCGCCATGCCATCGTATGGGTGGAGGGCACAACCCGCGCCATGCCATCGTATGGGTGGAGGGCACAACCCGCGCCATGTCATCGTATGGGTGGAGGGCACAACCCGCGCCATGTCATCGTATGGGTGGAGGGCACAACCCGCGCCATGTCATCGTATGGGTGGAGGGCACAACCCGCGCCATGCCATCGTATGGGTGGAGGGCACAACCCGCACCATGTCATCGTATGGGTGGAGGGCACAACCCGCACCATGTCATCGTATGGGTGGATGGCACAATACGCGCCATGCCATCGTATGGGTGGAGGGCACAACCCGCACCATGTCATCGTATGGGTGGAGGGCACAACCCGCACCATGCCATCGTATGGGTGGATGGCACAATACGCGCCATGTCATCGTATGGGTGGATGGCACAATACGCGCCATGCCATCGTATGGGTGGAGGGCACAACCCGCGCCATGCCATCGTATGGGTGGAGGGCACAACCCGCACCATGCCATCGTATGGGTGGATGGCACAACCCGCACCATGCCATCGTATGGGTGGATGGCACAATACGCGCCATGCCATCGTATGGGTGGATGGCACAATACGCGCCATGCCATCGTATGGGTGGATGGCACAATACGCGCCATGCCATCGTATGGGTGGATGGCACAATACGCGCCATGCCATCGTATGGGTGGATGGCACAATACGCGCCATGCCATCGTATGGGTGGAGGGCACAACCCGCGCCATGCCATCGTATGGGTGGATGGCACAATACGCGCCATGCCATCGTATGGGTGGAGGGCACAACCCGCGCCATGCCATCGTATGGGTGGAGGGCACAACCCGCGCCATGCCATCGTATGGGTGGAGGGCACAACCCGCGCCATGCCATCGTATGGGTGGATGGCACAACCCGCGCCATGCCATCGTATGGGTGGAGGGCACAACCCGCGCCATGTCATCGTATGGGTGGAGGGCACAACCCGCGCCATGTCATCGTATGGGTGGAGGGCACAACCCGCGCCATGTCATCGTATGGGTGGAGGGCACAACCCGCGCCATGTCATCGTATGGGTGGAGGGCACAACCCGCGCCATGTCATCGTATGGGTGGAGGGCACAACCCGCGCCATGTCATCGTATGGGTGGAGGGCACAACCCGCGCCATGTCATCGTATGGGTGGAGGGCACAACCCGCGCCATGTCATCGTATGGGTGGAGGGCACAACCCGCGCCATGTCATCGTATGGGTGGAGGGCACAACCCGCGCCATGTCATCGTATGGGTGGAGGGCACAACCCGCGCCATGTCATCGTATGGGTGGAGGGCACAATACGCGCCATGCCATCGCTCGCACTGGGCCACTGGTGGCTACTTACAGCGGTATATCACACTGCTATTCGTTCTCGGGACGCATTAACACAACACGCAAATTGAACGCATTTGGAGTCGACAAAGTACCACCAGGAAGACCTCATTTTCTCATTCAGTTGCCTAGAAAGCAAGGTTGGATTACGTGTAGTGGGTCGTGGTGGTGTGTTATATATATATATATATATATATATATATATATATATATATATATATATGCAAATATATATCGCCACCACCACCCACTACACGTAATATATATATGCATATTCACATATATTCATGTTGGCATGTTTTGTTGAAGACCACAGCATATCTTGCTTTGATGAGCTTATTCGTAGATCTTGCCAACTCATATCTTCCGCAGCACATGCTCCAAGAACACCAACAGCGACTAACACGAACATATCTAACACAGAACACCGTAATCCTGAGAGCAACATCGGACAAACGACGCCTTAGAATTCTCGAGGAAATTATAATCCGGGAACAAGAACCTGTCCTGAACGTGCACACACGATATGCATAACACTTGAATTGTGTAATAATTCCATCCGGTGAACAGTTGTACGGTGTGTGCTATGTACGTGGTGCGTGTTTTCGAAATGTAAGTCTAAATTATTATGTCTGTCCAGAAGCGCTTGCGACAACAATGCGTGTGATCTTTAACTTTAAAAGATTTTCTACTGGGCATTTTGTATTACATTAGTATGAATTGTGATAGCTAGAAAATGAATGCCGAAATAATCTTTTGAAAATGGCTAAAGTACACCGAAACGCTCAGAATAAATGAGTGATATCGGACGAATACCTTATGACCTAAATGAAGAATAGAGGCGAACAACCCTGGAGTTCGAAAGATCTACGAAGAAACTTATCAAAGGAAAAAATGTTTTGGTCTTCAACAAAACATATCAACCTTAAAATATACTGCGGGTATACTCCAACATATATATATACGTATATAGATTGGGGTAAGCATGATTACCACTCAGTCATCGTGCTCATGGTGCCCACTGCATGACGGGCTCATGGTTTAAGACTCTGGTGGTTTGTGGGGTTTGACACATACTGCTGGAAGAAAGCTAACCTTGGATCTGTGACATACCATAAATGGACCCTAGCGTATTTCGCCCCATTCAAAGTATGAGACGAGGTTACGACCGGTTACCAGGTCGAAAGTGAAATCTCTACATACGTGGTCCGTGATCCTGGCCGTGAAGGCACGCTGTCTCTGTGCAGAACTACGATCCCGTCCGACATCTGCAACATTGTGGAGCGATGTGCAGAGACAAACTACCGCCTACCTTTGCCGTTCTCTACCGCCCTGCATGAGTGTTCCCCACCGTTCCCCTGTCGTACCTCCTTCATCCTTCTCCGCCATACCACCCCAGCCATCCTCGGTGGAGTCTAATCTCCCCAGCCGTACCCGTTCTGCCTGCCACACCACCAGTCACTTTATTCGCTACATATCCCCGGTTCTCTCTTCGATGTACACTTCCTCAATTTTCCGCCGAATCTTCCCCTCCCCGTCCCATCCTTCTCCCCTTGTCGTACCTCCTCTACCACCGTCTTACCCTTCTCGTACCTCGTCCGCCGCATCCTCTCTGTTTTCTCAGCGATATACTACAATATCCTCTACCGCCGCATGCTCTCCGTCCCCTTGCCTTACCATTATATCCTCTCTCGTGCCATATAAACTCCCACCGGCTTTCTCGTCCCCCAGACGTACCCTCGTCGCCGTCCAGCTGTGCCTCCAGTCTGGCGGCGAAACAGGTACAAGTACGCAGCGACTTGGCGAACACACACTCGGTGAGCGTCTGCAGTCGAGTGATGTGCACCACCGCTGTGGTGATAGTGATCACCACACACAGCACCGCAGACAGCAGACAGCAGCCGCCAGACAGCTTTATCTGCGGAACATACACACGGTCACACAGCAGGCAGTAGACTGTAGTCAGTCAGGCAGCTTCCTCCGTGGTGCAGACACAACGTCAGACAGCAAGCAGAAGACCATAGTCACAGTCAAACAGCTTCATCTGCGGCTCAGACACACCGTCAGACAGCAGGCAGTAGACTATATTCAGAGTCAGACAGCTTCCTCTGTGGTGCAGACACACCATTGCACAGTAAACAGTAGGCAGTAGACTATAGGGAGAGTCAGACAGCATTATGTGCAGTGCAGACACAGCCGCAGACGACAGCACAACAACAGCTGTGGTCCCTTTACTATTGCAAGGCATCCTCTGCACTGTTCGACTGCAGACCGAGTGAAAACGGACCAGGCAGGCGATAAAAGCAAATGCCAAGTTGTATTCGGGGTAAGTTCGCTGTGCTTTATCACCACACGCCATATGAGTTCACTGCCAGTGTGACAGGACGCCTGTGGCTTTTCGGACCAGACTGATGGCGTCTCCGGAGAAATGCTGGCAACACATGATGTACCGAGCATGTCCGGGCATGTCCTGAACGTTGCCCGGGGGCATGGACTGATCGGGGCCAGTGTCCGTGGATTGACCTTCGCCTATCCAGTGCATTTCACTTGCTGATCAATCAAAGGATGAGGCTGCTACACCTGGTTTCACTTCAACCTTCAGCATCGGAACGAGTACCGTCCATTATGTGCCAGCAGCAAAATCCGCTGGTGCACATTATGTGTACCTGTAAATAGCCACCTACATTCGAAAACATGTCAAGGTACCTCTAAAGTATGAAGAACTCAAGCAATGCCGTGAACCACATGTTTGGAATACAGCCGTGAAATGAGCACTAGAAAATAGCCGATATCCATAGAATGCCCACCAGGCCGATGTCCACCAGGCGATCCACGGGAGGAACCACGCACGACACAGATATGGAAGACATCCCACACCAGAAACACTCACAACGTACAAACAGCACAAATCACTCTGCAAGCGTACCATCAAAAACGTAAAAAAGAACTTCTGAAATAAATTTTGCAATCAATTTAATAGATTCACCCATCTCGGCGATATTTTGACACTTAGAAACATTCCAACACCGAGAAAAACCCACAATGAAAGCCCTAATACTCAAACACAACAGCAGCACCATCACAGACACACAAATTATCGAAGACATTTTCGCACACAACCATCACCTTAGATCGTCAACACTCTCACATAACACCCACCCCCAATCCGACATAAACGCCCACATATTTACAACACTGGACTCACACTGACCGAATTACAACTAGCAATATTAGAAATAGGTAGCACCACCGTAGGTTCGGATAACATACACTACTAATTTTTCAAACACTTTCCAACACAAATACTACATGCACTTCTCCACACATACAACACAGCATGGGAAGCCCACACATACCCCCAATTTTGGCTACACGCTCTTCACATACATATCCATAAAGCAAACACTGACCCAACTCTCTGTGACTCATACCGTTCCATCGCTCTAACCAGCTGTTTTCATAAACTCTTCGAACGCCTTGTCAAAAAACGCATTCTCTACATCATTCAAACACAAAAGCTAATCTCTCCTGTCCAATCAGGCTTTCTTTCTAACATATCTTGCCTAGATAATCTCACCTATCTTATCACACACATCCAGTAAGTGGCGGCGAGGAAACGTCCCACTGTCGCCGTCTTCTTCGACCTAAAACACGCCTACGACACCATCAACATAACAACATTACTACAACACTTATATAGCATAACATACCGGGCCGACTATTACACTATCTCCATTTCTACTCACTAAATCGATCATTTCAAGTCAAAATTGGGCCACACATTTCAGACACTAAATTTCCCACTATCGGTGTAATGCAAGGCTCAGTTCATAGCCCTCTCCTCTGTATTATCTGTCTAAATTCAGTCATCACCGACAACCTTTCAGCCAAAATTGCACTCTATGCAGACAACACAGTATTATGGACTTCACACGAAACACCAACTTACGCAATAGCAACACTACAACACGCACTTACAGAATTACACAACAAACTGTCAACACTAAATTTACGCATCGCACCACACAAATCCAAATGAATGATCTTCGGCTATAAACGACTCACATATTTACAATGATTTAAATTAGACCACACACCAATACCCTTCGTTTAGACAGTAAAATTATTAGGCATCACATTACATCCACGGCTTACTTTTCGGCCACACATCTTAAATATTCAAGAACGCGCAACAAAAAGAGTAGACCGTCTACCAGCACTATCCGGCACAACTTGGGATCCGACAGAAATTCTCTACTGACTCTCTACAAATCAACCATTCCGCCAATTATGGAGTACGGGTCCCCCACTTTTCGAAAACACTTGTCCAAAAACCATCCAAATTCTCGACAAAATTCAAAATCAATGTCTTAGAATTGCTACAGGAGCATTTAGTACATCATCACCCTGACACGCTGTTCACATATACAATCACGTAACACAACTACAGCACAGACGACCAGAAGCACTCCATAAATATCACTGCAAAAAACAACTCATCAGGCAACACCCATGCACCCAGGCACTAAAAATTCGCACCAAACGTAAACATCAACTAATGAACAAACCACCACTCAAAACAACAATAGGATGCCGTATACATCAAAACGTAAATAAACTACACATCACTCTTCCTACCTCAAAATCACTCACAGCAGCCACTGCATGGTGGAAACACTACACCCACAATACACTTTCTCATCGACAAACCAAAGCACACATACACAGACACAGAAATACAACAACGTTTTCGGCAATTCACATCACAATATCCAAATTACAATATCATCTACACCGAAGTCTCCAGATCACAAATATCATAGCAGAATGGCCCAGCGGCGGCACTGTACTCTGGTACAGCACCGCCCCCTGTACTCTGGTACAGCACCGCCCACTGTACTCTGGTACAGCACCGCCCACTGTACTCTGGTACAGCACCGCCCACTGTACTCTGGTACAGCACCGCCCCTGGTTATCTTGCGTGCTCGTCTGGCCGATTCAGCATCTACATACATAGCAGAATTATACGCAATCTTTTCGGCCTACTCTACTATATACAACACAAACAATGAACACAACATCATAGCCACAGACGCCAAATCATCAATACAAAGCATACACAATGTAATGCACACCCTATACCACATTCAAACACCTTCCCATCCCCAAAATATTACTCATACGTACCAAACTAACCACTCAACAACAAACACTTCTTCTTTGGATCCCGATCCACACAAGCATACCTGGGAACGAACACGCAGACACTGAAGCAAACATAGCCACAACGCTGCAACAAACCACACACTGCCAATGCTCGCAATCTGACTATTAGCCCAAAATACACCAGGCAATCAACAAATACATTCAACAAATATGGAACTTCGCAAGAAGACAGCTCCACGAAATACACCCTAAACACGAACACTGGAACCTATCAATCAAAACACCAGACTTAAAGAACGAACACTGACACGACTGCGCATCGGACACACAGCACTCAGACACTCTTACCTCATACTAAAACGTCCACGACCATCATGCACAACATGTCACCAACCACTTACAATCAAGCACATACTCATACACTGCACCAAATACACCAACCAAAGACAACATATCGCAAACTACTCCACCACAAACAACATCCTACTACACCTCACCACTCTCCTCAATGACGAACATTCAACATTACACCAGCATATCCGCCACTTTCTTTCTGTTACACGCTTACTTCATAACCAGTGAAAAAAGGAACAAGGGAAAAATAAAAGATATGTCAAAAGGAAAAGAAAACAGGAATAAAAGTCTCAGAAGAACAACAGAAGAAACATAGGATACATTAAAAAGAAAAGAGTAAAACTAGGACGACATCCACTCAAGGAGAAAAGAAACAAAAAAAATAAATGTTCCCAAAGTGCACAATATGTTTTTGAAATGTTCACAACGCTATGGCGATGCCCCGTTCTCAACCCACCAACTACACCCCATACCCCAAACAGGCACAGTCCGAACTGACAATTCGCCACTACTACTTCAAACTTGCTTTACTACTTCAACTCTACTGCAGCTCAGATCAACTCTGCTCATCTCTACTCATCCACCTTCAAGACGTCTTCAACTGTACTCCCGTTAACTTTCAACAAGTCAACTCTACTATTCCTTTTTCGTCTACTTTCCTGAATTCGATTCTCCTTGCACCCTCTTACATCACCTATGACACCAACGCATCTACATATATACATCTATACATACAGCAACAGTCGATATTACCTACACGGTGGCAGGCTAATCAAATTCACACACACACACACACACACACACACACACACACACACACACACACACACACACACACACACACACACACACACACACACATACACACACACACACAGACACACACCTCCCCCACTATGAATATACAGACGGGTCTATGTGAGGAAAGATGAAAGAAGTGTGATGTCATGCAACCCAAAGTGGAAAAGTTGGAAATCTACCGGTGTTGATGACATGTTGAAGTATTCCCCGAAACCCTGGTGTAATGTGTCGATATTTGTTATAGCAAGTAGTGCATTTTGGCCATATTCTTCAATGGACGCACCAGCGTGGGACCCTTGAGAATGGCTTGGCAGCGAAGGAAGACATCTACATCGGCAGACACATCAATTCTAAAACCGTTTCGTGCTCTTCGCAATGATCATGAATCGGCTACGCAGTTGGGTGATAGTTCGCAGCTACTGCCGTGATTGCCTGTCACTTATTACCCCTATGTGTGACAACTTCATCATCCTTTCATCTCCGAACGCAAAGAAAAAGCCCATAATCAGTGATACAACCTTTTGAGAGGATCGCAAGCGAGGCGTATAAGTTCAATCAATCATCGATCACGAGATCCTGCCATAAGGAACGCATTCGTTTGCGTGTCGCTTCACAGGAACGCTTTAATTGGAAACTCTAGGGGCGTTTTTACTGCCCACCTGATCTGGAAAAGGTGGCATGATACGCATGACATGATATGAAAAGGTGGCAGGTTTGCACAGACCATGGGTGTCGATTTACATTCTTTTGATAAGACCTTGACTGCCTCAATGTTGATTTCCTCTCCCAATAACGCCAACTTTTAACATGGGACCCATTAGGGTGTGCTCCCCCAAATTATTTGAGCCAGTCCATTGCCTCCATGTATTTCCCCCAAATGGTTTTTAAAAAAAAATTAATTAACACCCCTGGCACAGACGAAAGGTGACGTAATTCTGACTAAGAGTATGCCATGAGCACAGCGCCTCCAAAGTCAATCCAGAAATTGTTTACCAGGATTCTCCCAGCTTAATGATCTTTCTTTTTCAATCCTGGTAAGTGTCTCCCCAAACTGGGGAGGCCCATTATCGTGTAATCGCGTAATTGTGGAATCGTAATCGTGGAGTGATATGTGCTTTGGTGAACATTAGTTCACCAATCAAACTACAAGGAACATGGCAATAACCAATGGTTTATTTAAGGGACGGATACGAAGAACGTTCCCACCTCAGCTGATGTTGCCTTCATGCCAACTTTTCTCACTCATCAAGCATACCAACTGATGTTTTCTCTTTCATTTTTTTTCATTTCTGTGGTATTTTCTGTGAGTATTCTTTTGGTGACAACTAGGTAACAATATATGAAGTTAGTAAGTAAGCAAAAGCTGGGCTGGACATGTTCCGAGATGAGCCAGGCAATATCAGTGGCATTTTTGCATTTAATGATAATCCATTTGGGAGGTAGGTATGAAAAGCACGCACGTGGTGGCCAAGTTGCGTCAATAGCTTGTCCAATGTATGTTAGATAGCTGGCATGCTAAGCGAAGACTTTTAATCCAAGTATGTAGGTGAAAGTATGGATATGGAAAGAAGGGCATTAAAAACACGCTTTTCATCCCCCCAAATCGTTTTGGAAAGATTCTGCCCCTGATCTCCGACAGTCCAGAACATTCATGTTTGTGTTGAACAACATGCAAAACTAGAACGAACCCCTATCGTGCAATGCCCATTTCCCCATGTAATTTAATTGATATCCGCAAGTTTCTCGTATTGTAAGAAACGGCTATTAACTTAGAAATATGTTATTGCCCAGCTTGATGATTTTCCAATTATGTCCCTATCTTTCGAAAAAAGAACGGGTTTGTTGAGAACAAACACGACCAGACCAAGCTAAGCTTTATTTAGTCTTGTAAGGCACAAATTGGGGGGGGGGGGTCAATTTGTTTGCGCTAAGGGAGCAACTAGCACATCTAGGAAATAATTTGATCCCCAATCATTGATTCGTCCCCAAATTAGATCTAAGCTTAACCATGAAGTCAACAGAGACGCCCCTTCAGATCCACCGCGCGCTCCCCACCCCGCTCAACGTTCTCTCAGCCGATGAGAGAGAGAGAGAGAGAGATGTTCTCAGCCCTCTCCAGAGAGAAATGCAGTCAAAAACATCATTTGGCCCTCAATGGATTTCATAAAGTGACACCCATGCACAAGTCCCCATTTAGTTTTGATGACATCCCAAAGATATTGGAACTGTGAGACAGCTAATTAATTGCATCATTACGTGGTAGGATGTTCGTTTTCTACTGTGGACTTGGCCTCCGAGAAAGTAATGGTTTGTGTTGTAATTCCGTACAATACCGAGACATCAAATTTCATTTTGTAGTGTATAAAACCGCATCTAATTGTGATCGTAATCCAATGCTTGTAGTATAGCATGATAGCAAAATAACTGTATTATTACCCAATACGATGTTTTATATTTATCCAATCTTCCAATCCACCAGCAATCATTCCATCAAGAGACCGTTGTAACCGACTCCGGTAGCAGTAGTTACAAAAACTGCCACTGGTGGAGCTAATTGTCCCACTGGCAGCCGTCTACTCATATCCGCAATCCATAGGAGCCCACCGTCAATTTGTTGTATTAAATAACATGAAATATAAGCAAATGGGCACAAACTACGTGAAGAAACTAAAATGGCAGCACTCAATAATTCACCAGATATGAGTGCCAAGGATTAAGAGCCGCCCAAGCTTTACCAAAAGAGTCGATGGCACCGCGTCTGTCTATAGACAAATCACTGGCTCCAAGTCGTACAATCTCCGTTGAAGAGCGATACATCGGGCAGAGTGTGATTGCTTCCGCGCGTCACTTGAAATGAATGGCAAGCTGCTTCAATGAGCGTTGCACAATAACGGAGCATCTGTCCTCCCCCCCCGATGGCATGCAAACCGGCTGCCGACGACTATGCCGACGACTAACCGGCTGCCGACGACTATGTTCGTCTCTTTGTGTCACGACGAGTTGATAAGGAAGACCGAACGACGTACCATCGTATTGAAAAGGAGCACCGGAGGAACAACGTCCGTTCGAGGCACCGTCCGTGCCTCGAACGGTCAATGTCTGATCAGCAGAGACCATCGGACCACTTCACATCCTAAACAATGGAAACAGAAGCGAAGGTGGTGCTAAATATTCGACACGGGACACTGGACGCTCCACAAAACCGCCAATAAAGACATCCTTTTCTCGAGATACAAATCTCAGCCAACTGCACCGCAGCTCTACGTGCCTAGAATTCCCAGGTATGTTGAGAGACTTTACTGCACTGATCGATAATTTCACAGAACGGCTTTATGCCGTGGGTGTATTCTGCTCGACTAGCAACGCCTCTGAAATGCTCCGAAAGCCAATGAATACCTCAGAATCACAGCTATAAGCCAATGGAACTATACATAAACGATGGCAATACAACTTCTATGATGAATTAGACATAGCGGTGTGCCGTCAATAGCTAAATTATTGCATTATCAGGCTATTTAACCAACGGCAGTAACGAGACACATGCTTTAAACTTCAGGAATCCCCTCATAGCAACGGCTTCTTTGTTTCCACAAATAACTGAAGACTGTAGATAATTATTCACTTGCAATTATGGCATCATTGTAGGTTTGGAAAGTCCATGCAAAACGTTTAGCTTCCGTGCAATCCGCAAAGCCATCTCTTACCAGGTAGGAGAAGCGATTTCGTCGCTTGATAAAGCAGAGCAGAAGAAACCCCGTCACAATGAGCTGAAAACGAGGAAGAGGAGTTAGACCTATATGGCGGATGATATTCATGTTCTAGCACACACGGAATACCTTGTGACAATAGAGCAGATCACACATGTTACCCTGACATTATGCCTGGATCTAAATAGAGGAAAAACGTGTAATGAGACACGGATTACGTTATGTATGTATATAAATATTGAATACTATTTGGATTAGTTATGCATAAGTGGCACTGTGTGAAAAAACATATTTTCACCAACAAACAAATCACCAACGTTTCGGCCACAGGCCTTCTTCAGGGTGACACATTACACAATTTAAAAACTTTCGACACACAATAATGCACTCGAAATCCTGCGTTCAAAAGGTGACAAGTATCGCAACCTCTCGCTAGGCTGACGAACGATATAGTGCGAAACACTGCGTCAATGGCGAAAGGCGACACAACATAATACGCAAAACCATGGATGGCATTCGAGAATGTCAGATCCAATATCTTTCACATCGCCCTGTGTGTGTGTGTGTGTGTGTGTGTGTGTGTATGTAGGTGTGGGTCAAACTCTCTAGCCAGAGTCAGATGCCCGCTACACCTCCACTACATCGTCCCGCACCAGGTACGCTATCATGCTGGCAAGCTTGACAAATCCAGGTGAACTATTGATGCAATCCTCGGTATCGATAAATGCGGCCTCTACAGCCTTCCTCCTAAATTTGTCCTTTAATTAGGGTATTTCACAGGCCCCATCCCATCGCGGAAGGTGTCCCTCCTCCCCGTGAACTACCAGTGCGCTCGATATCTTGTGATACGTAAGATCGGCCCCGTGTTCCTGGACACGTTGTTGAAGAGAACGCTCTGTCTTACCAATATAAGCCTTCCCACACCCACTGCATGGGATCCTGTATACCACAGGACGACGCCTGCTCTCTCTAGGTTTTGGTATCGGTGCCCTGGCTATTAAGTCCCTGATTTTACGTCCTAACGATTCCACTAACTTTACCCCCCCCCCCTCCATGAACTTGGACATGCCTGCCGCGGTGTGGGAAGGAGGCACTGCTATAAACTGATTATTCCCAAATTCGCACGTCCAGCTACCCGTCCTATGGATATCTAGATATCAGGCCGCATTTATCGATACCGAGGATTGCATTAATAGTTAACCTGGATTTGTCAAGCTTGCCAGCATGATAGCGTACCTGGTGCAGGACGATGTAGTGGAGGTGCAGCGGGCATCTGACCCTGGCTAGAGAGTTTGACCCACACCTACATAGCACACACACACACACACACACACACACACAGAGACGTGAAACACAGACGTGAAACACACACGCACACACGCACGCACACACGCACGCACGCACGCACGCACGCACGCACGCACGCACGCACGCACGCACGCACGCACGCACGCACGCACGCACGCACGCACGCACGCACACACACACACACATACACACACACAGACGTGAAACACAGACGTGAAACACACACGCACACACGCACGCACGCACGCACGCACGCACGCGCACACGCACAAACGCACGCACGCACACACACACACACAGGGCGATGTGAATGATATTGGATCTGGCATTCTCGAATGCCATCCATGGTTTTCTGTATTCTGTTGTACCGCCTTTTGCCATTGACGCAGTGTTTCGCACTATATCTTTCGTCAGCCCAGCAAGAGGTTGCGACACGTGTTCCGTTTTGAATGCAGGATGACGAGTGCATTATGGTGTGTTTTTAAATTTTGTAATGTGTCACCCTGAAGAAAGCCTGTGGCCGAAGCGTTGGTGATTTGTGTGTTGGTGAAAA
Source organism: Ashinkailepas kermadecensis (assembly GCA_034440615.1). Classification (NCBI taxonomy): domain Eukaryota; kingdom Metazoa; phylum Arthropoda; class Thecostraca; family Neolepadidae; genus Ashinkailepas; species Ashinkailepas kermadecensis. The sequence goes on from JAOTOM010005061.1 coordinate 457,693, forward strand.
TATAGTTTTTCTCACTGTGCCACTTATGAATATATATATACATATATATATGATATATATATATATATATATATATATATATATATATATATATATATATATATGCGTGTTTGTGTATATAATTCATTTTGGTAGTAAAACTGCTAGGTCGCGTCAGCAGAATGCAGTTCTAGAGAAGTTTCATTTTCCTCGTAACACTTTACTTTCACGTCTGGGTGCAGTGAAGGCGATGTCAGAATTGTATAACGGAAACTAGGACTAGAAGTGGTGCTTGCAGGAGTTCGGATGTTTGTGAAACAGTGCATATGTACGTAGGGGTAGGGGATATCTGTACTCTGATAGCCGTGGAGTTGCTCGGGGACACCAAAATTGTTTGGAAGGGCGCACAAAAATGACTATGATGACGTCATAAAGTCATAAAGTCACAAAGTGTTTAGACTTGATAAAAGCCATAAGGGCCCATCCAGGTTAAGTCTGTAAACATGGAGTGTTCAGTACTATTTTCGTACGCACCACCAGCTACAAAATCTCGCTGATCACTCCGCCGTGCCAACTCTGGCCAAACTGCCTGCTGGTTATTGCAGTTTATTTTTCATTTTCGTGGGGTGACACCCGTCGCTCTTTTCGCATTTAGTTTCCCAGTGGGGTGACAGCCGTCGCCCCACCTGTTTTTTTCGTCGCCGTATTTCCGTTCCCTTTGTTCTGCGTGTTTATTTAGATTTCGTTCGGAAGGGTTTATTTTTCCCAGTGATGGGAAAAAGAGGAAAAAGGGTACCGACCCCAGCTCGCCACCGGACTCCGAGTCGGAATTTCCATCACTCGCTACACCTGACGACCATTGCGCGACCCCGGACTCTGCACATGATGTCCCACCTCTCGATACCACCGTTGATGACCCGCGCCGGACAATTCCTTTGGACGACGCCATGGAAGCCCTTTGTTCCTCACCGACCCCCGCTCGTACCAAGACCTCGCCTCGCAATTCCGACCAGACCATCACTCTCCACGCCACAGACCCACGCCCTAACCAGACCACGCCATCCCAACCTGAACCCATCGAACCCTACCTCGACAGTGTTGACTCTTTCATAGTAGTCAAGCCTGTCAAGGAATCCGTTTCCTTCCACCGTATTAACGTTTTCTGGCCGACCAAACAACTCCTCTCCATCTGCTCCTTAGCCAATCCTGATATCGAAGCCCCTGCCAACGGAACCCTTGTCAACAAAACCAAAACCCAAGCCCAGATCAAAGCCCTCCTTCGCACCACCACATTTTGTGGTAAATCCGTCACCATATCACTCCACTCCAACCGCAACTCCACCAAGGGCACTATCTTCGCGCCGGAGCTCCGCTTCGTGTCCGAAGCGGATATCCAAACGAAGCTCAGGCCGGAGGGGGTGACCCACGTCCACCGAATCACCTCTTTTAAAGACGGCCAGAAACGGGATACAAGCCGCCTTGTCCTCACCTTCAACTCTACCACTCTTCCCAAGACTCTCCTCGCCAGCTACATCCGACACCAAGTCCGAGTATTTATTCCCAATCCCCTCCCTGTTTCAATTGCCAGCGCTTCGGGCATGGCAGTAAGACGTGTCGCCAAACAGCCCGCTGCCCGAAGTGTGGTGAACCACCCCATCCTGATTCCACCTGCTCAAAGCCTGCCCACTGCCTCAGCTGCAACACATCCGACCACCTCACCACTTCCAACCTCTGTCCAGTCTGGCGACGGGAGAAAGAGGTTTGCGCCGTCAAGGCCACGACAGGTGTCTCCTATCCGCAGGCCCGGAGGACCGTCGAAGCCACCACCTCGACCACCAAAACGTACACACAGGCGACCAGCACTGCTCCACCCACCCCTCTCGTCAACACCACTTCTACTTCCATGCAAACCGACATTATTCCCGGCTTAGCTCCACTTAAAAAACTCACACCACTGACCACACCGACACAAAACACCTTGACTGCCAACACACAGACCACTCCGGCTCCACACACTCAGGCAAATTCCACAAGGAATGCCAGACCCCGCAGCCATTCGGCTGCTGGGGAAATGCGTGCCACATCGGTGGGCCTCCGATCAAGCCCGACGCGTCCAGCGCCGGCTGGCGGCCACGTCACCAGACCAACTCCAAGCCGGCGGGCATCCCCCGCGGCAGTAATCGGCCGCCGTGACCTCGCCAAGGTCACCGGTCGGCCGGACGGCTCTGGCGGGTCCACCGCCGTACGCACCCAACCTACGTGTCCGCCAGAGCTACACTCCTGGCTCCGGCATGTACCGAAGGGTGCTGACAAACATTAATACTTTTTCTCCCAATGTCTACACTTTTATAATGGAATTGCCATAGTTTATTATCCAAATGGGCCGAAATAAAAGTTTTTTTTTCAGTATTATCACACCTATTCTCATAGCACTCCAAGAAACATGGTTTCTACCTAATGATACATAAAACTTTAACCTTTTCAATTATTCACTGCATCGTCACGACGAGGTACGTGGATCGCATCGAAGTGGCGGTACAGCACTTTACATAAACAATAATTTCACACATACACAAATTACACTTAATTCACCATTACAAGCAGTAGCATGTACTGTACGTTTGCATAGTAGGAATATAGATGTAGGTTCGATTTATATTCCTCCACAAACCGACAACACCCAATTTTTTTAAAACAAAATTAGAAAATCTTATAGCACATCTCAAGAATCACTTCATTTTACTTGGCGATTTTAACGCCCATAGCCCAGCGTGGGACAGAACACGCACACTTCCAGACACTCGTGGCCGCATCATTGAACAAATTTTAGACAGGCATAATTTAGTACTACTGAATACCGGCGAACCAACCTTTTTTCACCTTGGACATCATACAGAATCAGCTATTAATTTATCAATATGCTCTCCGACTCTGGCCAATGATTTTGACTGGACCATTGACACAGACATTCATGATAGCGACCACTACCCCATCAAATTAACACCCACATTTTCAACTGCGGCCGATACCACTCCCAGTTTTATCCCCCGCTGGAATATTTCGAAGGCCGATTGGACACCATTTCAGGAACTTTCACATATTCAATACAACCCCAACATTTCTCCCGTCGAAAACATCAACCAAATTACAAAAACACTTTTCGAAGCAGCTTCCATCGCTATTCCACAAACAAAACCTTTCACAAAAAGAACACCAGTTCCCTGGTGCTCGATAGAAGTTTTCCAAGCAATAGCCGCTAGAAAAAGAGCATTTAGAACATATTTACGCCATCCAGACGAACACAAATTAGTCAACCGTAACCATGAACGTGCTAGAACACGCCGCATCATTCACGAAGTTCGGCGCCGTTCATGGCCAATATATTTACAACAACTTACATTTCAAACACCTTTGAGCAAAATTTGGGGATTGATCCGCCGTCTGAGCGGACGATCCCCATTTAAATCACTACCGGCCCTCAAGCTTCACAATCACACAATTACCGAACCCCAAGAAATAGTAAACACGATAGCGGAAACCATTGCCCATCATAGTTCCGACGAAAACTACAGACCTGATTTCATAGAAAATGCACATGACACTCTTTACCTCGATATCGCACAATTTGATTCCGATAATGCAGAAATATATAATACTCCCTTTCAACTTTCAGAACTTGAAACAGCCATTTCGTCCGCCGGCAATACTTGAGTAGGGCCCGACAACTTACATTATTATTTTTTTCAGACATTTACCGGATCACACCAAACATTGCATTTTGCACACATTTAATTCACTATGGACAATGCATGCTTTCCCCGAAACATGGAAGGATTCTTTCATTATACCCATCCCAAAACCTGGCAAGAACCAGAGTAACCCCACTAATGTTCGCCCCATTGCACTCACCAGCTGTCTAGGAAAACTTTTTGAACGTATGGTTATCAAAAGACTGACCTGGCACCTCGACACAAATTATCTTCTATCTCCCTTTCAATGCGGTTTTCGACGAGGACAATAAATCAATCAATCAAATCATATATCAATCAATCAATCACAATAAATCATCTTATTCGGTTAGAAACAGACATCCGCCTCGGCTACAAGAAACACGAACACACAGTCGCAGTATTTTTAGACATAAGCAAAGCTTACGACATGGTTTTCAAACCAGCATTACTCTCTAAAATTCAACAACTCGGTATAAAAGGACATTTAGCACACTATTTAGTAGGTTTTTTTATCAGGTTCTCGTCGATTCCACATCAGGTGCCGGTCAGCCATTTCCGATCCACATTATCTTCAGAACGGCCTACTACAGGGAAGTTGTCTTTCACCAGTATTATTTAACATTATCATTAATGATCTTTTCGATGACATGCCTGCCAATATATCATATGCACTATTTGCAGATGATAGCGCAATTTGGTGCTCCGGCACAAATTATGAACATTGTTTAATACGCTTGCAAAACACACTTGACAGAATACACGAATGGTCCCTGAAGTATGGTTTCATTTTTTCGGCCCCAAAATCTGCAACACTGATATTTAGTAAATCAACACCCTGCCCAAACCCAGACACACCGCTTCACCTCGGAAACAATGATATACCTTTTGTAAATTCGTTTAAATTTCTTGGTATTATTTTTGACCGCAGGCTTTCAATGCATAAACACATAAAACACATCCAGAACAAATGTTTTCACCGACTCAATCTATTTCGATGCATCACTTCTTCATCAGTTGGAGCCGATCGCCATACACTTCTACTACTTTACAAATCTTTAGTTCTACCCATAATAGAATATGGTCCCGTAGTATATGCCAGTGCCAGCACATCCTCCTTAAAAATTTTAGACACCATTCAAAATAAATTTATCCGTATCGCACTCGGTGCAATGACTACTTCACCCATAATTTCCTTAGAAGCCGAAGCAGGAATCCCTCCATTAGCTCTTAGACGAATGCAACAGACACTTAGGTATGCCTCAAAAATTCAATTTCACGAAAACCACCCAACACACACATCCTTGCACGTTCTCCCAAACCTACATCATGATTTTCTCGGTCCAGCGGAAAAAAGAACTGGCCCCACCATAGCATCTCGTATCAAAACATTTTCTACACAACTTCAATATAATATTCCACACATTACTGTTATTACTCCACCAACTACACCACCGTGGCAGACGGCCGAACGGCACATATTTTATATAACCACCACCCCAAAATCACAACTTTGTCCAGAATATGTCAAGCAAAAATTCCACCAGTTTCGGTCTCGACATAGCCATGTTCCCTTTATCTTTACTGACGGATCTAAGGATGCTAACACTACAGGAAACGCCATAGTTTCGGGTACACATACAATACAGCATCGCCTACCAAACCGAACTTCCATTTTCATCGCCGAATTACACGCCATTCTGATTGCTTTTCGTTATATTCGTAATCGTTTCCTTTGTTACCCCATGCGCAGCGTTGCTATTTGTTCTGACTCAAAATCTGTTCTTCAATCACTTTCTTCACTTTCTTTTTCACACCATTGCCATATTTCCATCCATGACACACATCAAACACTTTACACGATGGGCGTGAAGGTCCGTTTCCTGTGGGTGCCCAGCCACTGCGGCATCCCAGGAAACGAAGAATGCGACAAATTAGCTAAAGAATCATTGTAACTTCCAAACATCACAGAAATTCCACCACATTTTGACGGCATTAAATCATCAATACAACAGAGAATTCGACATTTTTGGACTCAAAACTGGACACAAAACACAAACAATACACAATTACGACTTATTAAACCTACTGTAGAACCATGGACAACATCTTTTCAAAAAAACCAACACGAAGAAAAAGTCCTATCACGTTTACGCATTGGCCATACTTTCCTCACCCATAGATATATTTACACTGCTTCGCCTCGACCTTCATGCCCATCATGCAACACCCATCTTACAGTCACACATATACTTCTACACTGTCAACAATACCATGGACCTCGAAGAACACTTACTAATTACTACCAGACACAAAACATCGCCTTTTCTTTGCCCACACTACTGGGAGATCAACACCCTTTTCTAATCAAACTACTTTTCATCTTTCTCCGACAAACAAACTTGTTCCAGGAATTATAATTTGACTTTTACACCATACTTGTTTTTTTCTTCATCTTCACGGCACGAAATGGCCTGAGGAGGCCGAAGAGCCTATTTTAATAAAACTGAAACTGAAAGTTTGTAAATGGAAGATACCATAAGCCTGGTAAAAAGAGCCACCCCAACCCACACCACATCCTAAAGAAACCATCCACCAACATCCCACACGCCTATCAATGCCTACCTACCCTAGCTATCCAGCCCTAGTGACCTGATCCCTATTAACACATGTGATTGAATTCCTTACAAATAATTTTCCAACTGCATCCATGGCTGCTTAAAGGGGTCTGTGTCGTGCACACTTTCTTAGCATAAATATCACCCCATCGATCAATAATTAGAACTAAAAAACAAGACTTCCTGTCTAAAAAATGTGTGCACCTTACTTTTAAATACATTCAATGAGGAACTCCCCACATCAGCAGGCAGCTTATTCCACTGATCAACAACCCTTTGACTGAAGACCTGTTGTCGCTTAACTGTCATGTACTTCAACTTGTCTAACCTGAATTGATGACCCCTATGTGATACTCTAAACAAAAGAGTATCATCCAAATTGACCTGATCTAGCCCTTTAACAATTGTGTACATTTCAATCATGTCCCCCCTTAATCTCCTATACTTGAGTGAGTACAGATCTAATGACATAAGCCTTTCTCCATATTCTAAGTCAAGTATTCCACTGATGAGTCTAGTGGGTTTGCGCTGCATTCTTTCTAACATATTTATATCTTTTTCTAGGTAGGGGCTCCATGCTTGTCCATAATATTCCAAGTGGGGTCGCAAATATGCTAAGTACAGTTTTGCATGACTTCATTGATCTTATATCTCACACTCCTATTAATGAGTCCCAGCATTCTGAGTGTCCTGTTCCTAGCTGATATATATTGTTTTCTGCTTTAGGGTCTTTTGAAACAACACACCTAAGTCTCTTCCCTCTTCAATAACATCCAGCTCCCTACCTGCCATTGTATATCTGAAAGCCTCACCTCCAGCCCCCAGATGCATAACCTTACACTTAGTTGAAGGACATCTGCTATTGATCAGCCCACTGTTTTAGGTCCTCCAAGTCTAGTTGAATATTACTAGATTGATCAGTACTGTTAGCCACTCCTACCAGCTTGATGTCATCAGCAAATCTGAACACTATTCCTCAGCCCTACGTCAATGTTATTCACAAAGATGATAAAGAGAAGTGGCCCTAGAACAGAGCCCTGTGGTACTCCACTCAGAACATTCTTCCAATCAGATGTACATCTATTTAACTCTACCCTTTGTTTCCTTCCCCTGAACCATGCTTCATTCCCACCTAGAACCTTACCATCAATCCCATGCTGTTCTAGTTGCTGAATTAAATGCCCATGTTAGAAGGTTGTTCCTATCTAAATGAGTCTGTATATTCTGATGTAAATATACATGTGAAGAAGAAGATAGATGTGAAGGTTACCAAAGATTCACCGAACTGCCAAGAGAGATACCAAAATGGAATTGGTGGGTTTATGTCATTTTTTTCCCATGTTACTACGGTGTCACTACCATTCCAAACATAGCGAAATAAATGCAAAGACAAATGTTGCTGTAAGGAGTGAAAATTTACTAATGGATGATGAACTCCAATTAAAAAGTCATCTCATCGTGCCTGAGTGTAAATTAAAGGTTTGCAAAGTTCGTAGAGGTTAGCAGGGGTGTCTTCGAAGTATATTTGCATAGACTATTACGCCTTCAGTATATTTGTTGACCCTTGCTCTGCAGCAATGATCTATGAATTTAACACGGTGTCCTATCGCGTTCTGCCATACATTTAGCTTGTTTGGAGCCTCGTAGCCAGTACCTGCATTTCCTCTCCGGCACATTGAATAGAAGGTCACCTTTGGAGGCCAGTTGTGCCTTTTAGACATTGTTCATGTGCTTGAGATGTATTGATTGTTCCAGAGCTTTCAATCTGTCGAAATTGCTGCGCGCCGACCTTGTATGTACACATGTACAACGCCTAACTGCCCGATCTGCCCAGTTGCCAGGCTCCGACTATGCATGTACATATACAGAACGCCCTGCTGCCAGATCTATCATAGCTGCCGGTCGCCGTACTCGCCGGCTACCTGAGGCGACGCCAAGTGCCAGATCGACGCACGGCTAAGCATTCTGCTCTTTTCTTTTGTTGTTTTTCAAATGGATTATCTCTCACCGTGCGAGGTAATTTCCACCTCTCACAGTACGGAGGGTGCTGGGTGCTGCAGGGTCATATTGAACCCACACTCACTTTTGTTTTGAGCGAGATAGGGAGGTGAAATAAGGGGTCTTGTGTGATTGCGTCCTTGGACTTTTGGAGGTTTCGACACTTTTGTATCTGATTCATTTGGTTGACCTTCAAGATTATGTCAAACAACTCAATGTCGAGGTGCAGTGAGTCACGGTCTTCGCCGTAGTTTTCGGGCCCTTGTCGCAAAACAAATGCGATTTCGTGTTCTATTATTGATGATACGCAAGGTAAAGACTTACACTAACACCGGTCACAAGTGCAAAGGTCAAGGTCACCGATCCCAAGGAGGTCGAATACCAGATAATTTGTAAAGAACTGTTGCAGCTGACAATTCTGGAACCAGGTGGAACTCATGAAAGCAAATGGGTGCCCCCAAAACCAATGCATACTTTCCGCCGTCCGTGCCATTTTTAAGGTAAAAAATGCCAAATATAAGATTTGTCTTCTAAATTTTTCAACAGCTTGGAAAAAAGGTACAGAACATTCAAGCCAAATTTATGAACCAAATTACATCAGAACTGAACTCTGCATGCAAAATTGCGTTACGTAGCCCCTTTTACTTTGCATTATCTTGTTTTAGCATGTCGAGCGCCAGGAATACATGTACATTCCGAGCGTTGCAGGTCATATCACAATGACCGGATATAAAATTAACTTGAAACATGGCACGTGCTTGGAGGACATAGTTTTCCACTACATGTATTCCGAATATTCAGAAGCACCGGTAAGCAACACAGGTACGCGCAAACAAACATTTCTGCATTTCACCTTAGGATCTGACCTGAAGCTACATTTTTATGTTTGCATTTGTCTTTGACCATCTATCTATTCACCCACAATTATCTGTGGCTGTGTCTTATATGGTTTGTTTATGCAAACTGTTTTAATATGCATCTAGAAACCGCATCGCAACGAGGTCGTGACCTGACATTCACCCTGCCTAAAAGCTTAGCTCTTCTAAATCCCTGCAACTCAATTGTATGGAAAATTCGAAAAACACGTGATAGAAGCCATCCAAAATTAGAAACAAATATCGTAAATTATTCACGTGGTATCTGAAACATCTTTTTTTGTGGGGGGGGGGGGGATGACCTCTGCACTACGAGGGTTGACGTACATGTATGTAACAACGGCCTATGACCTTATGCTTTGCATACCTGACGAGAGGCAGGAAGTAATATTTCCACGCTTGTTGTAGATTGACATAATATTAGGCTGTATCTGTATCCGTGATGGCGGAACACTGGTTTACATTAGGACATGACGGATTGAATTGTCAAATGTTGCCCTTGCTATCATCTCTGTGCCGTTGGTCTGCTCTTCCGTACGTACAGGAAAAACAAGTACTCCTTATCGCTTAACAACACAATCTGTCAGCTGGACGACCGGTCAACAATGACGCATCGGAACAACTAGAAAGAAACATAACACCGTTATTCGACAAGTTCTAGGGGAGCCGTGATCAGGTGTGGTGGGGCAGTTAAGGTCGGCAAGGGCACAGTTTGGCTAGTTTGATCATTTGGAGCCGAGGACTAGTTGATCAACCGTGGTCATTCAGCGCCCGTAAAAATTCAGCTCAGTGATAGTTGGCATGACAATCCAACTGACGTTGACGTACATATATGTGAAATGACAACACTGGTAAACAGTTATTGTATGTTTAGAGTAAGCTTATTCAGCGAAACCAGCTTGTTGGAAATATTTTATTATATATCTTATATAATTTCATCCGAGCATTTCACAGCTTTTCATCCGATGTACGCTTTCACCACAAATAGTTCAAAGTAATTGAGGACTTGGGTCGCAGCGAGGATTGTTTAAGATAACTGGACACTTGGCGGCTCCATCTGGGTGTGCATTACTCACAAAAGCTAAGCAGCCTACCAATATATCCGGGACGCCAGCATTGATAGCGAGCTCACTTGCACATTCGAAATGACTAAATCATTCCGGACGCTGATCTCAGCGGTGGTGTAATGACAGCATAGCCAAGAAGCTCCCCACGGCAGGAACGCTGATCTTAAGCAGCAGCCCGCCACACATTTCATCATACTATCTGACCCCGTCATCCGCCGAAACGCCTCCCATCCCGTCACCTCATACAGAGTCACTGTTCTTTGAAGCTAAGTAAAAATAAGAATAGCAGATACGGAGTGTACGTGGGCCGGGCAAATTTAAAGACGACCGATGACGATGACAATAACGATGACGCATCAGAGTATTGACGATGAGTCAGAAGGTTAGTCATCACCTGCTCCAGGGGCTGACGTTGGCGCAGGCAGGAGCCGATACAGTGGCGGTTCGAATGGCAGTTAGGGCGGCAGGCAGGACTCAATATATTGGCGGCTCGAATGGCAGTCAGGGCGGCAGGGAGGAGCCGATATAGTGGCGGCTCGAATGGCAGTCAGGGCGGCAGGGAGGAGCCGATATAGTGGCGGCTCGAATGGCAGTCAGGGCGACAGGGAGGAGCCGATATAGTGGCGGCTCGAATGGCAGTCAGGGCGGCAGGCAGGAGCCGATATAGTGGCGGCTCGAATGGCAGTCAGGGCGACAGGGAGGAGCCGATATATTGGCGGCTCGGCTGGCAGTCAGAGCGACAGGGAGGCGCCGATATATTGGCGGCTCGGCTGGCAGTCAGGGCGACAGGGAGGAGCCGATATAGTGGCGGCTCGGCTGGCACTCAGGGCGGCAAGGAGGAGCCGATATAGTGGCGGCTCGACTGGCAGTCAGGGCGGCAGGCAGGAGCCGATATATTGGCGGCTCGAATGGCAGTCAGGGCGGGCCGCCGCCCAGGGTTGGATACTTGAGCTGACCTTGCTAACAGATCCTACGAGCTGGTGGCCGTGGGAGCCAGGCCAGCTGGAGCCCTCCGTGGCCTGCCCCTGTCGCTTCAGTAGCTTAAATCGAGTCTTACTGGAGCATACCACGGGCGCCCATTCTATACATTTTACAACTAAATTTCCGAGCAGCATCGTTATTGTAGAGAATCACCTCAATGTTTCTCATGAAGTTCTCCTAAATTGATATTACTTCAGTTGGTTTAGTCTCATTTTATCATGATCTGAGCTCGGGCGTGATACATTAAATGATGTTGTGCCAAACTTAGTGACAGGAGTAAAAAGCTCAAAGAAGAGAAGCTGGGTTCATTTCACTGTGAAATAATTTCAATTTTCCTCGACACAGATTTGGACACACCAATGTTTGGACAAACTGTACGGACGAAGTCCGTGCTGGCATGATAGCATTACCCATGGAATCTCCTCTGCCCCCAAAATGAATATTTTATGTCCGTTGGCTTCCGACACTATAGTTCTGCTGAGATACCAAACACTGAGCTCTTCCTTTCTTTTTCCTTCTTCACTCCCCGTTTCCCCACCCATTATCACTTCAGCTCTATTACTCACACTCTGTTTATATCCAGTGGTAATACCGTAAATGTTGTTGCGCTCCTGTAGTCTGTGAGTGTACCCCACGTACCATGGCTTGACATTGCCACCGTGTTCAATGGTTGCGCGCGACCGCCGCCGAATGGCCGCGGATGTAGCTGGGCCCAGCAGGCCGGAAGAGAACAGACGGGCGCTCGCAAAAAAACAAGGCAGCAGCATTGTTCAGAGTCAGATGCCAGGCTGTAGTGCAGCTCTTAAGCCTGAGTCAATATATATCACAACTAGTATCGTCCGCTTGGCTTCGAATTGACAGATGCGCGACATAAAACGCAAGATCGTAGAGCATTAGGCATGAAGATTTACTCATAAAATTCCGAGTTATATTGTGTTCCAAAGTATCCCGTTTCACTGAGGACAAGTTTTTGTTCTTGCTCTTGAATAGTTCTAAGTTGAACTTCAACAGAAAGGTGACGTAATATTTTGTACCAATTGCTTCCCTCTCAACAAGCCGCGCAGGGCCAGTGAACCAAGATGCTGGTGAGGAACAAATTGGTCGCAGTATAGGTGGTTGTATTTCCACAGGTTGGGACCGACACTGGGATGTATTTGGGTGTGATTAGTTTGGCGATGCTTCGCCTCTAACCTACTCTTATTCTTAAACATGTGCTTAAATATGTGGTTATCGATTAAACTATGTCCGTCTGGGACTAAACATGTGATCTAAACATTTGAAAAACGTCCTTGCAATACTTGGAAGCGCCTCATTTACCTCTGTTTACTGGTGCATGTTTTTCATGTTCCAAACAACATGAGAGTGTGCAGTGCCTTGGCAATCAAAATGCTTCTGACCTATCGCCGTGTTTGATGCCTTATCACCCACCAAATCTGCCTAGATTGACTCGTAGAACCACAAGTTTGCCAACGCTTATTAGAATGTGTCAGCCCCATAGAAGCCTAAATTATACCCTAATATAAAGGAATAATCAACCGCACGAATTAAAAAGAGTTTGAAGGAATCCACCAGAAACAGACAAAAACAATTGTGCACTTCAATGTTATCTTCCATTCGTGCAGTTTTAGTGTTAGCAGCTTGAGTGCTTGATGAATACCACCTATCATTTGTAAATCGAGCATTATATTTAGGACAATACACACGGAAAAATAACACCTTGATACAAAATACAACACTAACATCATGCAAAACCAAGAGATATGGTCGGATGATTTCGAACACCTTATTAGATTCGGCTCCCTGATAATTTTTTTTAAAACACAAAGTTTGGTTAAACTAGCTCAATCTGGAAACTCTAAACTAAACCTTGTCACACCGTGTTCTGTGCGATCCTAGCTTAACTCGTGTAGCCGTAGCCAAGGTCAGACACATTGATGCTGTATGTTTCCTTGTTCGAAATAAAATTAGTATTCAACTTCTATGACTGACATCGTAGAGTGAAGATGTACTATCCATTAACAAAACACAATGCGATCTCTCCGGTTAATATCGTTCAGGATGTAAAAATATAAAGAAGCAATGCAGCGGCGAAGGGTAAGTGACTGACCACACAGGCGGGTACGTAGGTAGGAATAGTCTCGAAGTAATGCAGACTGCTGGTGTGCGCACGCAGCAGGAAGTACAGCAGCACGTACAGCATGCCTAGCAGCACGGCGAGTCCGCCGCATACCCAGCACAGCAGCACGTACTTGCGGGTCACAGAGCGCCACCATGGTCGCCGGATCACTGCCGCACACGTGAAATCAGGTCAGATCACAACAGAGATCACCTTAGTCAGCTAGTCTGAGCCATCAGAGTAGTGACTTGCCCAACATAGGAACATCCTACACCTGAGAGAGTTCATTTATCAACAGGAACTTCAACTCATTACGGTGTTCGGCCAATATATAAATACAACACCAATGTCGGGCGCATACACAGGTCAGTTAAAACACAGTTAAGGGTATGTGAAATAGAAAAGACCAGACAGCAGGTATGGGCTCCCGAGCTACAGGCACATGGTTGGGCATGATGCCAGGAGGTGATGGCGAGTCGTGGACCGCATACGGTGGTGCGCTGGCATCTCAGCGCTGCACACAATCGCCTGGCAAAGGACGGGAATGGAAGGAATCCGCTCGACATTCTTTGTTGAGCAGATAATTCGAGCACCTCGGATAAACCGTGGTGGCATAAGCTTGTGAACTCAACATTTAGAGTGCAAGTTTAAGTATGAGCTCAGGAAGCAACACATGAAGCATTGGAGCAAAACGCTTTTCTTTTTTTAAATACAATTTTGGAGATGTGGCATTCCGACCGACTGCCACATCTCCGTCTTTTGCCATCACATCGGCCTTTGTCTGGTCGCCCATATTCACTCTCGCTTCGTTTACACAAAAAGTATGCATGCTGGGCTCGTAGATGGAGCGTCTGAATATATTTCTGATCATTGCACGCTTCAGATGTTGGTAGAAGAACAAAACCGCAGATGTTTCCTCGATGCTATTTTCCCACAGCGAGAAAATTCGCTGAACTGGCGGTTGCTTCTTGGGCTGTGCTGGGAGACGAGTTATTTTTTCTCAGATGTAGTGAGCATTTCACGAACGACATCGAGCCAGTGGTGTAGCCAGGACTTAGTCCATACGGGAGGGGAGGAGAGGGGGGCGAACATCTGAAGACGGCCCACCTACCTATATATATATATATAAATATAGATAGACATAAACCAACTGCACAAAATAATGGGACGCTAGCACATCTCTAATGAAGACATGATTTATATTAGCTTGAGCAAAAGTACGAGTGCTCATCTACATGGACAAAACTGCTTCTTTCTGTTTTCCGCTACGTTCAGACATAAGGGGGGGGGGGGTCATGATAAGGATGGGACCCAATGCCACAGCCTGAATTTTCCTAAGGGACGCCTGACCAAAGAGTGCGATAAACAGAAAGCTTTCGGCGAGCAATATAGTTTTGCGTGGTAAAAATATCAAAAGTTCTTGTTGGATCCAGAGTATTTTTGGTTGCTGAGGGGGGGGGGGGGGCGGACCACCATGCACTCTGGTGGGGCTCATATTGTTGCGCCTTTTCAACACCGTCATACTTTCTCAAAATGAGGCGTGAATACTAGTGGATACAAATAAGTGCAAGATTTGGGGACAGGGTAAGGACTAGCAACAAGCCTGACCAGCTATGCCGAACAGACAGCGTCCTGCAACTTTTTCTTTCTTTTTGCTAAACCGGTGTCACGCGGGGCCAACGCAAAGCAACAGGTATTGCTGGAGCGGCGGCATCACAGCCGTCGCAACTGGTATTGCTGGAGCGGGCGTCATCAGAGCTGTCGCTAGACGACTGACATCATTTGTTGGGGGGCTCTGGGAGTTCATTTTAGGGGCAATTTACAAATAAAATTAGTTGTAAACAGAAAAGGAAGGCAAAATCGACCATTGCCCTAAGATGTTTTGCCTATCCAAAAGCCAACATTTTTATTTTTTTTAACTTTTCAAAATGTTCAGTTTTCAATTCTCGTCATTTTGTTTTCTAATCAATAGAGCAGACCGCAAAACGTTGCTTTCAGTCAACTTGCCCTCATAAAAATGTTTACTTTAGCCTTTTTCAAACGCGTTGACCCCCTCCATCAGGTCAGTGGCCCTTTCTCGTGGTCAGTGGCCATCAGGTCAGTGGCCCTTTCTCGGCTTGAGCTCCGCCGACATCCCGGCCCGGCCGAGTTACAAGTTCAGTCATCGAAATGCTTCAAATATACTGTACAGTCTGCGCTCTCCAAGCGAGCATTTGCAGCAAAAACGCTATTATTTTTATTTGTTATGCATCCAGCAGAAATAGGTACTCCCATCCTATCAATTAACGTAAATCACGGGCATCGAGGTCACCGGAGGTCGCGTGACATGAGGTCATGGGATGCCTTTTCAATAATTTATCACATACATAAAATATTGTGAAAATTGGATTCTTTGAACCTTTACGAGTTCAAAAGTGTCTGGACAATTGTAATTTGAATGATATTTAACATAGTTATCGGCTACCGAACAAAACCTTCCAGCGTAATTTCCTAAAAATTCCTGAGGCTATAACTCCTGAACCATTGACCTGATCGAAAAATGGCAAGTGGATTCAGGGCATAGGATAACACTATGCACAAATTTTGCTTCAAATCTGATACATGAGGATGGACAATCACCCCTTTGCCTTGTCGATTTTTCCTGGAATTCCCCTGCTGTTTGTATGGTTTATTTCTAGTTGCCATGGCCTAAATGGTGTCAAAGTAGCATTGCGCTATCTAAGTTAGCCTAGCCTGCAAACATAAAATATACTTGAAAAGTCGATTTTTCAATAAAAACCTCCATGTTAATTTTCAGAATTACCTAAAATACAAGTAATGCCATTTGCGGACCCTATTTTTCGAGGGCAATCCGATGGTACCTCGCTCGTTTTCGTCCTACGATTAGTTTGGAAGTTAGACAGACGGGGGTGGGTGGGTTCAAGGACCCCAAGTTAGGGTGTGTGAGGATCTGACCGGAAAGACGGGTTGTTATTCCAGGTTCCGAACGCGTCAGACAATTCATTACGATTAACAGTTACTCGTGGGGACGCACCGACATGCATGTATGGCGTGCGAAACTCAAACCGCCGATACTATGCATGTATGGATCAAACTAGGAACTCGTTTGGGACGGTCGCACATTATAATCCTATTTGGAATAGTCGTAAAAGCATGATAAGCAAGAAATCGTTGGATTTTAGGGTTAGCATTAGTGAAGCATTGCATGCATTTTCAGGGGTGCCTTTCCATTGATTGCAGCAGACCGTGAACATTTTCAGGGGTGTCTTCACATGTTAAACTTCAAGAATATTCGACAGGTTTCATGCGTGCACAGGTTCCCCTAAAATAATAAAATTATCCACCCAAGGGTTTAAGGTGTTTTCCGTTACCACTTACAATTACAGTAATATTATGTGCAATTGCACCGTTGCTTCAAGATCGATTACAGATGGGAAGACTGCAAGTATGTGTCGAAGCCCAATAGTTTGGAAGGAGCAAATACTTTTGTCATGCCCTGAATAATCCAACATGATTAGTATGATGACAAATCATCCATGCAGGAAATAACTTCGCAAGTTTTGTTCAATCGGATGTCCACTTCGGTAGTGCTTTGGACACACGCCGACCCAGGCTGCGTGCACGACTCCGTCAGCGCCAGATTGAAAACGGAGGCTATTTAGAGGTCGTCACGCGACCGGCCAACCGGCCAACCGGCCAACCAGCCAACCGGCCAACCGGCCGATCACTCAGGCACCTCGCCCGCGGCGGTCGGTGCTCACAACATGCCTATGGGAGACGAGGCTTCTACTCTAGTTAATTGCAGGCACAGAACACAAATCAGGGTTGTAGGATCTTATTCAGTTGGAAGGGCTCCAGCCGCCCCCCCCCTGCAACTGCAGCGCAGTCCCTTCCCCAACTTGGCAGCCAGCCCTCTAATTTTGGAAATCAAACCCATTAAAAATCAAGCAATGCTGCATAAATGTCGCGTACGACATACTGCATGTGGTCAGCCTAGGCAGGTGTAAGATTGCTAAACAATTACTGCATGTGGTCAGCCTAGGTAGGTGTAAGATTGCTAAACAATTACTGCATGTGGTCAGCCTAGGTAGGTGTAAGATTGCTAAACAATTACTGCACGTGGTCAGCCTAGGTAGGTGTAAGATTGCTAAAAATACTGCATGTGGTCAGCCTAGGTAGGTGTAAGATTGCTAAAAATACTGCATGTGGTCAGCCTAGGTAGGTGTAAGATTGCTAAACAATTACTGCATGTGGTCAACCTAGGTAGGTGTAAGATTGCTAAACAATTCCTGCATGTGGCCAGCCCAGGTAGGTGTAAGATTGCTAAACAATTACTGCACGTGGTCAGCCTAGGTAGGTGTAAGATTGCTAAAAAATACTGCATGTGGTCAGCCTAGGTAGGTGTAAGATTGCTAAACAATTACTGCACGTGGGCAGCCTAGGTAGGTGTAAGATTGCTAAAAAATACTGCATGTGGTCAGCCTAGGTAGGTGTAAGATTGCTAAACAATTACTGCATGTGGTCAACCTAGGTAGGTGTAAGATTGCTAAACAATTACTGCATGTGGTCAACCTAGGTAGGTGTAAGATTGCTAAACAATTACTGCATGTGGTCAGCCTAGGTAGGTGTAAGATTGCTAAAATTACTGCATGTGGTCAGCCTAAGTAGGTGTAAGATTGCTAAACAATTACTGCATGTGGTCAGCCTAGGTAGGTGTAAGATTGCTAAAAATACTGCATGTGGTCAACCTAGGTAGGTGTAAGATTGCTAAAAATTACTGCATGTGGTCAACCTAGGTAGGTGTAAGATTGCTAAAAATTTCGAATTAGTGGTGATGATATTCTCGCGGTTCTTCGAAATATTATTTAGTATTGGTAGTGACTGTCCTAAATAATAACTTGAAATTGTACAAGTAATCCTATTTTAAGATTTCTCAAATCGATAATCACACTGGTCATTTAGCACTAATTGCAATGTGGAGTTTGCTATGATGGTTACATGTTTCTTTTCGTACTGTTTTAATCCGTTTTCATGGACGGAAATTTGAAGTAACATAAAAATATCTTAAAACAATAATGTAATTAGGCATAATGCGAAACGAATGGGGAAGAAGTCGTCTTGGCACTAAATGGATTCTCCATATTCGGAAATAGTCATTCGATTAACCATTTCATGATTATTTTGTCCTCGGATAGGCCATGTTCGTGGAAAACTGGAAAAAGGAAAATGATATTTATGAAATTATTGTTTTTTTTAAGATGGCGACATATCCCAATTATCCAAATACGGGGATACACTGGTATTTGATGGTACTCTAGGTTGATGGACCCAGAGCTGAGCAACTCCCCCCCCCAACTGAACTTGTGATGCTAAACCACTGACACAAATAAAACATCGTCCGCGGCGGTCGGTCCTCACATGCCCATGGGGGGGGGGGGGGGCGGGGCTTCCACTCAGCTAATTGGAGGCAGAGAACATAAGTAAGGTATCACCCGCGGCGGCCGGTCCTCACATGCCCATGGGGGGGGGCGGGGCTTCCACTCAGCTAACTGGAGGCAGAGAACATAAGTAAGGTATCACTCGCGGCGGTCGGTCCTCACGTGTCCGTCTTGAACGGGGCTTCTACTCTAGTTAACTGCAGGCAGAGAACACGAATAACATCGCTCACGACGAACGGTCCTCACATGCCTATGGGGGACGGGGCTTACACTCTAGTTAACTGCAGGCAGAGAACACGAATAACATCGCCCACGACGAACGGTCCTCACATGCCTATGGGGGGCGGGGCTTCCACTCTACTTAACTGCGGGCAGAGAACACTAATAACAACAAGAATATTCTACTCCTCGCGCTATATTTGCCCACAATGAACAAGTTTTCATATTCGCTTATTACAGAGGTGAAAAATCCTGCTATTCAGCCACGAGCGTAGGAGGTACATATTTCAGAAAAAGATATGTGCAGTTATGGTGACAATTTACTGCAATGATTTATCATTGAGTCTGGATGATATTGAACATCAGGCCGTTTTGCTTCTGAAATACCCAGTCATTTTATGTTCCTTGATCATTCAAACCTTACACATACTCCTTATCTTTGGAATTTGGGATGTGGTGTGGAATTTGGGATTGTGAAAATTTTGGATGTGGAATTTGGGATGTGGTTGGGGTGATGAGTATCTTCTTCTTCAGGCTTATGGTACCTTCCCTTTACAGACTTAACCTTATGGATGGGCCCTTGTGGTTCTTATTATGTGTGAAAACTGTATGGCTTTATGACTTTATGCTTGACTGAAGGGTTGTACCATGATGCCGTGTCTGCGTTCCAGTAACTATCGTAATATTGAATTGCAATATCACATAAACTAATTGCCAGTAAGAATTTTTGTATGATTGTACGATTCACAATTTTTGTCCAAAAATTGAGTCGTTCCTGGACCTTGAAGATCAACTTAGCTTTTAATATATCCACAATTATTGACCAGGAAATATGGCATTTCTGAACTATGTACGTAATACTAATTACAGTAGTGATCTCCAAAAAGATATGGCCCATTTTGGCATTTCAGATAAAAAATTATGACGAACGGACGAACGGATCAGCTTTCTTACACACTGCCGACGAAAAGACCACATATCCAAGTTTATTTGTGGGGAATGGATTTTGTCGAGTTTTCGTGCCTGCAGCAATTTGAATTTTCGACCTGTTCGCCGATCGCAACGAGTGCATTGTTCGACAATGGCCTATGGCCGAAACGTCACAATATATATTCACAATTTTTTTCTAACATTGAGTCGTTCCTGGATCTTGAAGACCAACTTAGCTTTTAATATATCCACAATGATATATATCCACCAGAACGGAAAAAGAATATTGTGTTTGCCACTGCATCACCACAACATTAAATGTTATTTCATACTACCTGTGCCAGCATCTGCTTCAACATGTGACAGCCTAGCGGTGTCTGACATGTTGTAGGTGAAAGGCTGCGCACTTTTTTCACCTCTGGTTCGCTACCATCCTTGGTGCCTACTTTTTTCGGCATGGCTACCTGGATGTAGCTGAAATGCAGCTCGCGGGAGGGTGCCAAGAAGAAATGCGTTTCTTATTCAGGACGAAATGCTTGCTCGTGCTCATATTTTCTAATGCAAGGTATTATTTGGAGCAGGTAACATGTATTATTTTAGGATCATGTCATATAACACATTCGAACACTCATTAAGCTCTGATTGTAGTGAAGTCAAGATCCCACTGTGAGCCGATAATAAATAATTGCATATGCTGCTGGCGGAAGAACAGATTTAACAGCTGCACAAATGTCTTCTCCACAACGCTGGCTTTCTCTAACATTGCACGCTTTTTCACTTTGACACTACCTCTGGAATATGTGACAACATTCCTGGTGATCCTCCACTTGCGGCCAGCCACGTTAATAGCACGAGAGTAAGTAGTTGGTACAGATATCGTTGCCACCCTCTCAGTTTGTGGACAGATTGATCAGTACTACCAACGTAGTGAATGCTTATAAACAGCAGAGTGAGGACAGAGGCAACACAAGGAAAAGTCATTAAAAAAAATGTGTAACCATGTTTTGGTAGGTAACACACCTGCTTACGACAATGGTCTGATACATGATGCTTACAACTACGATCTGATTCATGATCCTTACAGCTATGATCTAATACATGCTCATTACAACTATGATGGCTACAACAACTGGCGAGCAGTCGTACTTTTGACCCATGATACGCCTTGAGCCCGCCGGATGCCATCATTTTGTGCACCATGTGCCCACATGGTGTGTTCATACCATGTGGTTAGTCGCAAATTATGTGGCTTGCGACAGGAAATCTGAAGTAGTTGTGTAATGATCACGGTGCCTACAACAATAGTCACATTTATGGCAAGAAATTGCTCTTCTCTCTCTCTCCCCTCTCTCTCTTCTTTCTCTCTCTCTCTCTCTCTCTCTCTCTCTCTCTCTCTCTCTCTCTCTCTCTCTCTCTCTCTCTCTCTCTCTCCTCTCTCTCTCTCTCTCTCTCTCTCTCTCTCTCTCTCTCTCTCTCTCTCTCTCTCTCTCTCTCTCTCTCTCTCTCTCTCTCTCTCTCTCTCTCTCTCTCTCTCTCTCTCTCTCTCTCTCTCTCTCTCTCTCTCTCTCTCTCTCTCTCTCTCTCTCGATAGCTCTCCATCTCTTGAGAAATATTTCAAACTGAGTGAGAGATGTGAACAGGTAAATTGTATTGCAAAATTTTACAATGTTGCGAACAAGTAGAAACATTTAAACCGTGATAGTTGTCGATCAGATCCATGTCCCCACCTCACTGGCCTTACGAGCAGGATGCATGGCTATGAGATGACAATGAGATGGACATGTCTATGAACTTTTCAGAGGAGAAAAGCAAACACAATTACTGTAAAGGCATATTTCATAGATGTGAATCAAGTTCATAATGATATATTCGACAATCCCGATATGATCACACCTCTCAAATAATAATCAAGACAAAGACAAAGACAAAGACAAAGACAATGTCTCTCAAAATTGCGAATGCTCCAGAGACATAGGCTGCAGGCCTGCTCAGTAAGATCGTGCGGCCAGGGTTGGGTGTTGGTTGCCAAGTGCAGGTGTGTGCGCCACATTTCAGACGTGTGCGTCACATTGCAGACTGAAGTGCGGACCACAGTGCAGACTTGCGCGCCACACTTGAGCAGCTCGGCGCACAGCGCGGAACTGACACGACCCGGCTTCGACGCAGATATTCATGATTATTACAGGGTAAAACTACGTGCTATCTTGCATCCAAGAGGCTATTAACAACTTGGTCTGGCAGGTAAGAGTGTAAATTTTCGCGTCGGTTTGCATGTCTGTTTTTAATCAGATAAGAAAAGGACGTGACGCCTCGGCCAGAGGCGTGATGAATGCTCCGAGCTCGGCAACCGCGGCCACGGACCATGGCACCAGGGCGTAGTGATGCCGGCATTGCCGAGGCCAGCCTGCACAGAACGACAATTGGCCTGCACGTGGTCCAATGTTACCCCGGCGGACAGTTGGCCTGCACGTGGTCCGATGTTACCCCGGCGGACAGTTGGCCTGCACGTGGTCCGATGTTACCCCGGCGGACAGTTGGCCTGCACGTGGTCCAATGTTACCCCGGCGGACAGTTGGCCTGCACGTGGTCCGATGTTACCCCGGCGGACAGTTGGCCTGCACGTGGTCCGATGTTACCCCGGCGGACAGTTGGCCTGCACGTGGTCCGATGTTACCCCGGCGGACAGTTGGCCTGCACGTGGTCCAATGTTACCCCGGCGAACAGTTGGCCTGCACGTGGTCCGATGTTACCCCGGCGGACAGTTGGCCTGCACGTGGTCCAATGTTACCCCGGCGGACAGTTGGCCTGCACGTGGTCCAATGTTACCCCGGCGGACAGTTGGCCTGCACGTGGTCCGATGTTACCCCGGCGGACAGTTGGCCTGCACGTGGTGCGATGTTACCCCGGCGGACAGTTGGCCTGCACGTGGTGCGATGTTACCCCGGCGGACAGTTGGCCTGCACGTGGTGCGATGTTACCCCGGCGGACAGTTGGCCTGCACGTGGTGCGATGTTACCCCGGCGGACAGTTGGCCTGCACGTGGTGCGATGTTACCCCGGCGGACAGTTGGCCTGCACGTGGTGCGATGTTACCGCGGCGGACAGTTGGCCTGCACGTGGTTCGATGGTACCCCGGCGGACAGTTGGCCTGCACGTGGTGCGATGTTACCCGGCGGACAGTTGGTCCGCAAGTAGTCCGATGTTACCCCGGCGGACAATTGGCCTGTACGTGGTGCGATGTTACCCCGGCGGACAGTTAGCCTGCACGTGGTCCGATGTTACCCCGGGGGACAATTGGCCTGCAGGTGGTCCAATGTTACCCCGGCGGACAGTTGGCCTGCACGTGGTCCGATGTTACCCCGGCGGACAGTTTGCCTGCACGTGGTGCGATGTTACCCCGGCGGACAGTTGGCCCGCACGTGGTGCGATGTTACCCCGGCGGACAGTTGGCCTGCACGCGGTGCGATGTTACCCCGGCGGACAGTTGGCCTGCACGTGGTACGATGTTACCCCGGCGGTGTTACCCCGGCGGACAGTTGGCCTGCACGTGGTCCGATGTTACCCCGGCGGACAGTTGGCCTGCACGTGGTGCGATGTTACCCCGGCGGACAGTTGGCCTGCACGTGGTCCGATGTTACCCCGGCGGACAGTTGGCCTGCACGTGGTGCGATGTTACCCCGGCGGACAGTTGGCCTGCACGTGGTCCGATGTTACCCCGGCGGACAGTTGGCCTGCACGTGGTGCGATGTTACCCCGGCGGACAGTTGGCCTGCACGTGGTCCGATGTTACCCCGGCGGTGTTACCCCGGCGGACAGTTGGCCTGCACGTGGTCCGATGTTACCCCGGCGGACAGTTGGCCTGCACGTGGTGCGATGTTACCCCGGCGGACAGTTGGCCTGCACGTGGTACGATGTTACCCCGGCGGTGTTACCCCGGCGGACAGTTGGCCTGCACGTGGTGCGATGTTACCCCGGCGGACAGTTGGCCTGCACGTGGTGCGATGTTACCCGGCGGACAGTTGGCCTGCACGTGGTGCGATGTTACCCCGGCGGACAGTTGGCCTGCACGTGGTGCGATGTCACCCCGGCGGTGTTACCCCGGCGGACAGTTGGCCTGCACGTGGTCCGATGTTACCCCGGCGGACAGTTGGCCTGCACGTGGTGCGATGTTACCCCGGCGGACAGTTGGCCTGCACGTGGTACGATGTTACCCCGGCGGTGTTACCCCGGCGGACAGTTGGCCTGCACGTGGTCCGATGTTACCCCGGCGGACAGTTGGCCTGCACGTGGTGCGATGTTACCCCGGCGGACAGTTGGCCTGCACGTGGTACGATGTTACCCCGGCGGTGTTACCCCGGCGGACAGTTGGCCTGCACGTGGTGCGATGTTACCCCGGCGGACAGTTGGCCTGCACGTGGTGCGATGTTACCCGGCGGACAGTTGGCCTGCACGTGGTGCGATGTTACCCCGGCGGACAGTTGGCCTGCACGTGGTGCGATGTCACCCCGGCGGTGTTACCCCGGCGGACAGTTGGCCTGCACGTGGTCCGATGTTACCCCGGCGGACAGTTGGCCTGCACGTGGTGCGATGTTACCCCGGCGGACAGTTGGCCTGCACGTGGTCCGATGTTACCCCGGCGGACAGTTGGCCTGCACGTGGTCCGATGTTACCCCGGCGGACAGTTGGCCTGCACGTGGTGCGATGTTACCCCGGCGGTGTTACCCCGGCGGACAGTTGGCCTGCACGTGGTGCGATGTTACCCCGGCGGACAGTTGGCCTGCACGTGGTGCGATGTTACCCCGGCGGACAGTTGGCCTGCACGTGGTGCGATGTTACCCCGGCGGACAGTTGGCCTGCACGTGGTGCGATGTTACCCCGGCGGACAGTTGGCCTGCACGTGGTGCGATGTTACCCCGGCGGTGTTACCCCGGCGGACAGTTGGCCTGCACGTGGTCCGATGTTACCCCGGCGGACAGTTGGCCTGCACGTGGTGCGATGTTACCCCGGCGGACAGTTGGCCTGCACGTGGTCCGATGTTACCCCGGCGGACAGTTGGCCTGCACGTGGTGCGATGTTACCCCGGCGGACAGTTGGCCTGCACGTGGTGCGATGTTACCCCGGCGGACAGTTGGCCTGCACGTGGTCCGATGTTACCCCAGCGGACAGTTGGCCTGCACGTGGTGCGATGTTACCCCGGCGGACAGTTGGCCTGCACGTGGTGCGATGTTACCCCGGCGGACAGTTGGCCTGCACGTGGTGCGATGTTACCCCGGCGGACAGTTGGCCTGCACGTGGTCCGATGTTACCCCGGCGGACAGTTGGCCTGCACGTGGTCCGATGTTACCCCGGCGGACAGTTGGCCTACACGTGGTGCGATGTTACCCCGGCGGACAGTTGGCCTGCACGTGGTCCGATGTTACCCCGGCGGACAGTTGGCCTGCACGTGGTGCGATGTTACCCCGGCGGACAGTTGGCCTGCACGTGGTGCGATGTTACCCCGGCGGACAGTTGGCCTGCACGTGGTGCGATGTTACCCCGGCGGACAGTTGGCCTGCACGTGGTGCGATGCGCGTGCTGTTATCCCGGCGGGCAAGATCGAGTAAACCAAGCACCGTGCGCATTACGATTTGCAAACAACCTAGTTGCCAACCTCCTCATCCATCAAACACCCCTTAGTGTTGCGTCCCACGACCGCTCTTTTGTCATCATGAATATTCACGGTCAAGATGTGCACCGCTGATCTTCGCGATATAGTTGCCTACGCAATATAGGCCTCGAGGTGCAGGGGCTCGGGCTCCGTCTGGGATGGGCTCATGCCTGGAGACGGGAGGCCTCGAGGTGGTGGGGTTCGGGTTTCATCTGAGGGGGGGCTCATACCTGGAGACGGGAGGCCTCGAGGTGGTGGGGGCTCGGTTTCCATTTGAGGGAGGGGGCTCATACCTGGAGACGGGAGGCCTCGAGGTGGTGGGGGCTCGGGTTTCATCTGGGGGGGGGCTCATACCTGGAGACGGGAGGCCTCGAGGTGGTGGGGGCTCGGGCTCCGTCTGGGATGGGGTCGGCTGCAAACGGATCGGTCGTGGCGGCAGAGCTGGTGGAAGGTCCTCGGCGGTACTCTCGCGGTCGTCGGCCATGCCCTGCTCCGCCGTCCACAGACGACCCAACAGACATCTCAGGGCCATCTTGTAGGGTCAAAGCACACCAGATGACATCTCGACAGGTAACTGAAACACGACACGTACGTGCATTAAAGCAAAACACATACATTTGCACTTCGCTTTGACGAAAACCGCGGATGATTTATTAGCACGCATTTCACCACCTAAGCAATACTTGCCCAAACCATCCTGGCTCTGGTGGTGGGTGCTATCGATAAATAGTCCCGAAAAAACATGCTTTCCAGCATGCGACTCCAACAACGCTCCCGCCTGAGGGAAGGCCCTACTATTTGACATATTTGATATTTTGACATATTTGACATATATCACACATATTTGATAATTATGCACATGCAATAACACACACACCACGTATGGAATGTTTCTGGCCCAGCGGTTACACACTGACAACTGGGGGTTGCCGTCCAAATTTAAGATATCCAGTTTCCTCCGGGGAAGTACCCTAAGCGCGGGCCATCGTTGATGCACGTAAAATTCCATTATGACTTGTTGAATGTTCTGAAAAGCAGTTGTTTGGTTGGTTCTTTGATCTTAGGGCGCATCGACCAGGTTTCATCATTTAGAGGCCATTTCTGAAAAGTAGCACAATAAATCATAACTCATAAATTGTATCGTAAGCGATCCCGAGGCTCCAGTGAAGGGCATATTTACTCTTAGTTGAACACGCGCCCTGCAGGGCCTCTGAAAATTACGCGAACTGGAGGGGGGGCGGATTCCGACCCCCCCCCCCCATAAGATCTCGGTTCCTATTAAAGCTGGAGCAACGAAATTCGCAGAGTCGATGGGTACGGTAGTGAACTCTATGGTGTGCAAATTTTATGATCTTTGGTCAATATCTTTAAGGTTAAATGAGGTCAGATATGTCAAAATTTCATTGTTTTGCGTGCTTGGCTTGTCATTGCTATGGATCGCTGTGATTGTGTTTAAATGCTCCAAAATGGGCATCAATGATGTTTTGGACATTACTAATGATACAATACAGATGCTAGATCCGGTATTTGACCTCAAGTCACCTATATTGCAGCACTTTATCAAGTCAGTTACCTGTTCCAGTTACCGGAATCGGGCCGCCCGCCCGACTGCTCCGTCGGGCAGCTCGGCGCAATCGGCTTCCCGAAGAAAGGAGTGAAGTACATGAATAAAGTATGGAGACGCTTAGGTACACAATGACAAACAGTAGTTTTCAGAATGTGTAGGGAGTAACATGCAAAGCGACATCAATCGCATGACAGACATTTGCATTTATGACAACATTCCAGTTGACCAAGTTTGGTTCCATTAACCTCTCATGAACTTGACCTGACTTGACCTCGGTGACCTGACATGACCTTGAAACTATACAGCATAACAATATACATAAAACAAGTCGCTAGTGTTGCCAAGAACACTTCCCTTTTGCAGGGGCGTCGCCACCGGGGGGGGGGAGGGGGCAGTCGCCCCTCCTTCCGTGAGACTGCCCCCCCTGAAATTTGAAGAGGCCCCTATCCGGAAATGCACAGGAAAAAAGGTGAGCAAGGAGACCGACGAGACAGAAGATCATGCTGTCAAGGAGGCCCCAAGACGGGCAACGGGGCTCCCGCGAAATATAATCAGGTCCTAATAAGAGACGTAGGACAGAGACTGGGAGGAGGCCCCAGGACGAAAAGGATGCCACCGATACGGGGAAGAAGTCACCCAGGGTAGACGAGAATGTTTCCGATGGGTGGCAGGATATTCTTCATTTGGAAAACGAGGCCCCCAAGATGGAAGAGATAGGAAAGATAGGAGATATAAAATAGAAAGATAGAAAGATAAGATAGGATAGGAAATAAGGATATATATAGGAATACAGGAATTCCCTACAATATAAAATAAGGAAAGATAGGAGATATTTCTCCGGACGCAAAGGGAGCCCTAAGATGGGTAAGATGGTCTCCGCAGGAACGAAAGAAGGCCACTGAGACCAGCCAGATGAGGCCCATATTTTGGAAGAGGAGGACCCTGGGAGAGCAGATTTGTGACCATGACACAAAAGTACCCTGCTAAGAGCATAATGAGGCTCCAAGCACAGGTGAGGAGGCCTCCAAGACGTGAGAGGAGGTCCCTAATTTGAAAAAGGGGTCACCTAGGAGAGGGTAGGAGGCCTCATAAGTCAAGAGAGTGCCAACAATTGGCACGGAGGACCCCAAGATTGCAAAGGAGGCCCCAGGATTGCAAAGGAAAGCCCATAATTTGAAGAAAATAAAGTAGGTATCTTAGAAGAGAAAAGGAGGCCCCTGCAGGACTCGAGAGGAGTCCCTCAAGACGGAATAGGAGGTCTCCAGGGCCGAATGAGGCCACGAAGACCGGAAGGAGTTCCCAGGAAATGAGAGGAGGCCCTTAAGATGGGAGTGGTAGCAGGTATGGAAGGAGGTGAGGTTTCCAAAATTGAAGATCCCTCAAGACGGGTAGGCTTTGCCAGGACAAAGGAGGAGGCCCACGAGGGGTGGCAGGAAGCCCCTAATTTGGCAGAAATGCCCCTGGAACATGAGAGGAAGACCCATGCCATGTTAAAGGGGCCCCAGTATGTAGGAGGAGGCCCTCCAAGACGGGAGAGGGGGCCATTGAACATGGAGGAGGGTAGGACACGAGAAGACATCAAAACTGGTAAAGAAGCTCCAGGAAATGGGACGAGACCCCTAAGACGCGAGAGGAGGCCTATAATTTGCAAGAAGCCCCCAAAAATTGTAGGAGTCGTGCCGGGGTACTTGAAAATCACGACATGGTCCCAAAAAGAGCCGACCGGGGCCCCTAAAATCACGCTAAGCCTGGGGGTACCAAAAAGTCACGACCCGACCATGAAAATCACGCTAGGGCACGACAGGTCGTACCGTTACCTAACAGTTTCATTGGGACACAAATGAAGCAGGAGCGACGGAAAAAAATCCGGACATGGATAATCACTCTGGGGCCCCAACAATGACGCCAAGAGCCTCCAAAACGTGTTGGACGCCCAAAAAGTGTCGAGGTAGCTAAAACTCGCGCTATGGATCCAAACAAATGACGTCGGAACACAAAAGATTGCATTGGACTAAAAAAAATCCGTCGCAGCCCTTGAAAATCACACTGGGGGCCCAAAAGGTCGCGCCGGGCCCCAAAAGTTGCAGCTGCCCTAACAAATCAATTCTGAACCGGAATATCACTCTACGGCCTCAAAAATCGGGTCAGTCCCCCCAAAACCCGTTGGGCATCGGAAAATAGTGTCAGGGCATCGATAAAAAACTCGCACCAGGAGACCGAAAAATCGTACAGGGACCCAAAAGTATCACATAAGGACCTTTAAAATGATAGAACTCGATGTCCAAAAAGTTCACACCGAGACTCGCTCGAATCGACCCCAGCACCGGGAAATTAAAAACAGGTCCGGAAAAAATTACCCGGAGGGCTTTTACACTCCGAAAGTTGCCATCGGCTGAAAAAAAAACTCGTTCGGTGGCCGCAGTGGCATATCAAAGGGACAAATGTCCCCTTCCTCCAAAGAGGGATAAGCTCCCAAGAATCGTGCCGCGGCCCCAAAAAGTCGCGCTGGGGCCATACAAATTCGCGTCGGTCCACCAGAATTCGCGCAGGGGCTGACCCGATAAATACGGCAGGCCCAGAAAACTCGCTCCGAGGCCCGAAAATCTGCAACAGGAACCGCCAAGATCGCATTGGGGTCACAGCTAAGTACAACGCGCTCCGCAAACTCGAACCGGTTCCCAAAATATCGCGTTCGGGACCCACAATTCCCATCGGTAGTCCCAAGAATTTGGTCTTGGCATCAAACATTCACGACGGGGCTCCCAAAAATTGGCCTCTAGGGCCCCACATAAGCACAATGTGACCCAAAAAATTGCATCGGTATCCCAAAAAAATCAAGCCGGAGCCTTCCAAAATAAGGAGGATCCAAAAAAATAACTGTCCGGGTCGGGAAAATGGCTCCGGAGCACCGAACATATCAGATTCCTTCACAAATCTCGTACGGCCCAGAAAAACATACCGGAGCTAGAAAAAAAATAGAGGCGAGATACAAAAACATGGCGCCAGGGGTTCGAAAACTCAGGCCGGGATTCGGACTTCACAGGATATTCAGAAGAGATCCACAAATATCGCGTTGAGCCCAGGAAACTGGCGTTGGGTCCCCGGAATTTCCATTATTCTTCCTTTAACACGCGCCCTGGAGGGCCTCTGAAAATTACGCGCACTGGAGGGGGGGGGGCGGATCCCGCCCCCCTAAGATCTCGGCTCCTATTAAAGCTGGAGGAACGAAATTCGCAGGGTGGATGGGTACGGTAGTGAACTCTATTGTGTGCAGATTTCATGACCTTAGGTCAATATCTTCAAGGTCAAATAAGGTCACATTTGTCAAAATGTTCTTGTTTTGCGTGGCTTGGCTTGTCATTGTTATGGATCGCTGTGATTGTGTTTAAGTGCTCCAAAATGGGCATCAATGATGTTTTGGACATTACTAATGATGCAATACAGATGATAGACCCGACATTTGACCTCAGATCACCTATATAGCAGCACTTTATCAGGTCAGTTCCCTGTTCCAGTTACCGGAACCGGGCCGCCCGCCCGACTGCTCCGTTGGGCAGCTCGGCGCAATCGGCTTCGCGAAGAAATGAGTGAAGTACATGAATAAAGTATGGAAACGCAATGACAAACAGTACAAATGAAAAACAGTAGTGCATTTATGACAACATTCCAGTTGGCCAGGTTTGGTTCCATTAATCTGTCATGAACTTGACCTGACTTGACCTCGGTGACCTAACATGACCTTGAAACTATATATCATATCAATATACATCAAACAAGTCGCTAGTCTTGCCAAGAACACTTCCCTTATGCGGATATACGGGAAGCGTATCAGCACCGATTTTTGTGGTCTGGCGCTACGATTTTGTTTATTTTATCGGACACTAACTCGAAACATTTTCGACCGATTTCCATGTTTCTTACTTTAAACGACGCGCCGGTCATTTCTAAGCAGGTACACACAAAAACGGCGTATATCGACCCGTAGAACCTGGAGTTATGTACGAAAAACCGGAGTGGTGGGCGGATTTCGCCATCCCCCTCCAGTGCGCGTGTTAAACGACACGCCGGTCATTTTTAAGCAGGTAATACAAAAAGGCGTATATCGACCGGTAAAATTTGGAGTCATGTACGAAAATGGGACGGGTGGGCGGATTTCGCACCCCCCCCCCCTCCTCCAGTGCGCGTGTTAACACACACAACACAGATATTCAGAGACCTTAAATTTCCGCTGGAACAACTTCTTGATCTCAAAGCAAACGCAAAAAGCATACACGATGAGGGGCGCAATGTCGGTTGAACAAAACCCGAATCCATCCCATTACAGCCCCGCACAACACACATATTTCCCGTTATATGGACGACAAAGCAAGAATGGTTGAGTCCACTGGGCAGAAGATTAGGGACATCATTCGTGTTCAGCATCCAAAATCCGACAGTCACAGTGAGTCGGCTGTATACAAGATCCCATGCGGATGTTTTTAAAAAGAATATATCAGTGAGACAGCCCGCTCGATTGAGGAACGGATGAGGGAGCACAGGGGAGACTGGCATACTTATAGGCTATCCAGTGCCATAGTCATTCACGCAGACAAGGAAGATCACCTCCCAGATTGGAACGGTGCGTACGAAATAGGTAGTTAGGATGGACAATAAATTTGAATGAAAGCAGTGGAGGCGGCCCACATAGTTACCGAACACTGCATCAACACATCTCCGGGACTCATAAAATTAGCCCACGTAGTAGCATGCATGATTACGGGAGGGGTGACAAATAAACAGGGGACAGGGGCGGGATAGGTACACACATACAGAAACATTACACAAATACACAACTACACCTACACACACACACACACTAACGCAAATACACACACACACCGCGCGCACACACACACACACACACGCACACACTCACACACACACACACACACACACACACACACTCACACACACACACAGCGCACTTTAACGTCGCAGACTTATTCACTCCGTAAGCATCCACCGGCAAAATCACTCGCTCAATCATTCACCCAGGAATTCACTCACCCATGTACGCACTCACGTGTTCACTCATTCACTTACACACTCGTTCATCCACACACGCGAACACTTCGAGAGCTTGACGTATCACGGATATATGTGTATATAGAAATGAATAGGGTAGGTGTATACAGAGGTTGTCTAGGGAAGCGACGAACACTTTGCTCTGTTAGTGTCGCATCACATGTACTTGTTACAATATTCTTTGTTATGTTGGAATTTAAATACTTGGACTCAGATGATGATTTCGTCAATATTGGTAGACGGCTGAATATATATAGCATGTGCTAAAATCCTTTGCTTAAATGTCTCTGTATGTATATTCTGTCTCCGAAGAAGTGTCACGCCGGAAATATATTAGACCGATTTTTTATCCTATTTTACTTAATGTGGGCATTTGGATACTTTTTATAATCATCTTGGATGCATTTTGATGTACCTGGAAAGTTCATGCCGCACTGACTGGTGCTGGCAGTGGTACCGCCATGTTCCTGTGTCCGAGAGATCCGCACACGGACGGTGTGCTGTAGCGGACCACATCCCATCTGTGATCCGCACACGGACGGTGTGCTGTAGCGGACCACATCCCATCTATGATCCGCACACGGACTGGTGTTCTGTAGCTGACCACATCCCATCTGTGATCCGCACACGGACGGTGTGCTGTAGTGGACCACATCCCATCTGTGATCCGCACACGGACGGTGTGCTGTAGTGGACCACATCCCATCTGTCATCCACACACGGACGGTGTGCTGTAGTGGACCACATGCCATCTGTCATCCGCACACGGACGGTGTGCTGTAGTGGACCACATCCCATCTGTCATCCACACACGGACGGTGTGCTGTAGCTGACCACATCCCATCTGTCATCCACACACGGACGGTGTGCTGTAGTGGACCACATCCCATCTGTCATCCACACACGGACGGTGTGCTGTAGTGGACCACATCCCATCTGTATCACACGGATGGTGTGCTGTAGTCGACCACATTCCATCTGTATCCCACACGGACGGTGTGCTGTAATGGACCACATCTCATCTGTCATCCACACACGGACGTTGCTGTAGTGGACCACATCCCATCTGTATCCGCACACGGACAGTGTGCTGTAGTGGACCACATCCCATCTGTCATCCACACACGGACGGTGTGCTGTAGCTGACCACATCCCATCTGTCATCCACACACGGACGGTGTGCTGTAGTGGACCACATCCCATCTGTCATCCACACACGGACGGTGTGCTGTAGTGGACCAATCCCATCTGTCATCACACGGACGGTGTGCTGTAGTGGACCACATCCCATCTGTCATCCACACACGGACGGTGTGCTGTAGTGGACCACATCCCATCTGTGAACTACATACGGACGGTGTGATGTAGCGGACCACATACCATCTGTGATCCACACACGGACGGTGTGCTGTAGTGGACCACATCCCATCTGTGATCCGCACACGGACGGTGTGCTGTAGCGGACCACATCCCATCTGTGATCCACACACGGAGGGTGTGCTGTAGTGGACCACATCCCATCTGTGATCCACACACGGAGGGTGTGCTGTAGTGGACCACATCCCATCTGTCATCCACACACGGACGGTGTGCTGTAGTGGACCACATCCCATCTGGGTCCGCACACGGACAGTGTGCTGTAGTGGACCACATCCCATCTGTGATCCGCACACGGACGGTGTGCTGTAGCGGACCACATCCCATCTGTGATCCACATACGGACGGTGTGCTGTAGCGGACCACATCCCATCTGTGATCCGCACACGGACGGTGTGATGTAGTGGACCACATCCCATCTGTGGTCCGCACACGGACGGTGTGATGTAGTGGACCACATCCCATCTGTGGTCCGCACACGGACGGTGTGATGTAGCGGACCACATCCCATCTGTGATCCACACACGGACGGTGTGCTGTAGCGGACCACATCCTATCTGTGATCCACACACGGACGGTGTGCTGTAGTGGATCGCATCCCATCTGTGATCAACACACGGACGGTATGCTGTAGTGGATCACATCCCAGCGGTAAATTAGTCGTGGAACAGGGTGGAATGTATCACTTTCCGAACACTGAACACTGAAGGCACTCCTTCCGATAAATTACCGACATCGTGTTTTTAATGGTGTTTATACAGTCTTCATGCCTGATTTCTAACAGTATTTCGTTTACAAGCATCATGCATGCTCACCATTACGGACCATAGTACACAAACATACCGTAGCAAAATTCCCCATAAGGGGATTGCCTATGGTGTGGTCTGTCATACAACTTCATTTCAGATCATACACATTTTCATCCTTATTGTTAACATAGCTATCTCTAATTAGATAACTCAAAACAATGGAAAAGTGTACATATAAGTACGCAATTAGATGAAAATTAAGTTTAAAACATGCAAAAGGTATTTTAAGCAGAATCGCTTCAATGGCCATTTTGGACATCCTACAGCACTCGTTTCGACATCTCACACCTAATGAAAACCCATTATTTTAACACTGCCACATCCCATCTGTGATCCGCACACCGACGGCTTGCTATAGTGCACCACATCTCATCTGGCGCAATTTGCTGACAGTACACTTCCTTTTTGTGATTACGGTGACGGACCTCGCGTCTTTGATAAATAAGAGCATGTTTTTTTTTATCTGGTCACTTATTGTTGATCTTACACGTTTCTAATGTCAGGAATTCATTCTGCTCCTTGAATTTGCAGAAGCGTCGATGTGCCTAACATGGGAGTGAAAATCAGATCAAAATGTGCTCTGTCCCCTTTTCATGTCGGTGAAGAATAATGCAGATGTTTGCAATGCACAATGATACAAATGGTGCATTGTCGTAGCAATGTTCACAACAATAATACATTTGTAAAAGTTGTGCATATGCATATAAATAAACTTAGTGACACTTTGAATGGGAGGTTGGCTCGTTGGCCGCCATTCAAATGATATGGCGAAGCTCCACCCCAGACGATGCATAACTTTGACAAATGTATTATTGTTGTGAACATTGCTACGACAATACACCACTTGTATCATTGTGCATTGCAAACATCTTCATTATTCTTCACTTCAACATCTTCATTATTTCTTCATTATTTCATTCTTCTCATTATTCATGAAAAGGGGAAAGAACACATTTTGAACTGATTTTCACTCCCATGTTAGACACATCGACGCTTCTGCAAATTCAAGGAGCAGAATGAATTCCTGATATTAGAAACGTATAAGATCAGTAATAAGTGGCAAGAGAAAAAACATGTTCTTATCGAATCAACATGGATATCTTGAAGATAAGCCTTCCATATCGGCAATCTGAACGGTACGAAGAAGTCGGGCTGATGTAGCTTTGAATGTAGCTTAACTGAGTTTCACAGTGACTTAACCGATAACGGATCAGGTACGGTAATACCACCGACTTTTTATTAAATTAGCAAGCAGTGTGCCTATTTCGTGGTGGAGTTTTAACTCATCAACGTGCCATGGTCGACGTTGATGTATGAGGCTGGGACATCAGTTCATTATATTGACATTCATCGGACAGCTAATTGGTAAAATTTATAAGACAATCACGATGCAGTATTTAACTCCAGCAACAAATCGGAGCTCAGTGGTTGCGATGTGCGCGGCATGGTTAGTTTCAATATTTAGCCAACACAGCCATCTGCTCCAGCTGCACCACTCTGAAGTGGCTACAACAACGGCACGAGCCCCTACACAGCCCCTACACAGCACCGACAGGATGACACGTTGATGGCAACACCGCCACAGCAAATAACAGCACGAACCGACACCGCAAATAACCAAACAGATAAAGGCCGGCCGACGACCAGCCCTGATTAGGGATGCGAGGCGGTGGAATAACACAGGCGCCCGTTCCAGACGTTATCTGGCTGCGCACTCGACATAGCCGGGAAGGAGGGAGATTGGGGAGGGTCGGGGAGGGGGATATAACAGGCGGTCGATCGGCCACCCTGCAGAGGCGGCACCTTCTGCGCAGGATTGCGAGATAGCGCCAGTCGCGGCGGCGCAGAATTAATGCACTGGATAATGTTCGGACATGGCGCCAGTGAGGGGTGGAGGGGCATAGGCATACCCGTCCCAGGCGCGGCATCAAACACCACCGACGTCTGAGTGTAGACGAAGGCACAGGAGATACAGAGATGCCATCTTGGCAGCACCGCTCTGGACTTCGGCCAAACACTGCGGGGGTCTCGTGACTGTCGGTAAACAATACTGAACATCCCCAGGGCGCTCAGGCT
Organism: Ashinkailepas kermadecensis; assembly: GCA_034440615.1. NCBI lineage: Eukaryota > Metazoa > Arthropoda > Thecostraca > Neolepadidae > Ashinkailepas > Ashinkailepas kermadecensis. Next base: position 494,181 of record JAOTOM010005061.1, read on the forward strand.
GATACAATATTTACTGGATGGGACACAATGTATAGTTCAGCTCAGCGAACCCTAGCAGCCCCAGTGCAGGCATTGTGATAAGACGGCTGCGGTTGGTGCCTGTCGTTTGCATTTTAGTGCATTGTCAGTGCTGATGAACTGGCAATGTGCATTCATCTTGATTGAACATCGGTCACCCTTTAACGGTGGCTGCTGAACGGCTAAGGTGCGAACAAGCAAACTGACAGCGAGTGCATCTCCAACGATTCGCTTAATCCGACGTCTGTGAACGTGAACACGAATCGTCCTGAGTTCGTTCCGACCGATTGAGCCGTGGTCTATCCAGAATGTGTCCTCTTCCATTGACACAAACAGCATCGACGTGCAGTGGCATGCACTGTTATGCCACGTGCAACGGCGATAATGTCATATTGCACACGAATTAGAGCTACTGTGAGCAAGCAATACCAACTATGAATTGTTGCTTTGTCCTGACGGTGATGGTTCAATGAAAGGCATTATAGTTGCACAATCGAATGCTTTGTTGTCATAGTCTCTGCTGCGACAAAACGTGTGTAGGTTTCGTGGTGGGTGGGAATGGGTGGGGAAGTATTGGGAATCTATAATCATTATTCGCATATAAAACCCATATGGTTAATGTTTAAGTGCAATGCAACACTACTACTCACCACATTAGTATTTTTTAAAAAAACAAAATGACGAGCATACATGTCATTCCTAGCATTCCACGAACTTAGCCAAACTTGTCCAGCTGCATTCCAGGAAGTGCCCCCCCCGAGAGGCATGTGCTACGGCAGCGAGAGTGGCCGCTGAGGCGAGGCGGCACTGAGAACACGCTGGGTACACCCATGTGGCCTACAGGGTCATTGTAGGTTACTATAGGCCTACACAATTTCATGATGCATGAGTTTGTCTGTGTACGTGTTGGTTTTTGTTCACACTTGTTCCAAAGTAGTCGTTGCGACTTCAAAAAGGGTTTTATCGTCCTTACAGTTAAAAAATATTCCAAACCTTTTTTGGGTTACCTAAGTTCTTGCCCTGTACACCACCAGCATAAGGCGCAGTTAGGGACACTGGACGAGCGACAGCAAGAGGCGGGCTCAAGATGCAATGAGATACCCGTGTTGTTGGCAGAGCATTAGGGCCATTACCTAGGCAGGCAACTTGCGGACTAGCCCAACTGCGTTCTCTTTGTGGTCCGTGCAGGTGCGCCTCAGCATGCCCAAGTTTCACAGAGGTGCAGGAATTCCACAAATTAGTAAGATTTATCTCGACAATGCGCCCCTCATATTTGGCAGAGGAGCCGATTGCTGAAATAGTAATCAAAATTTGCGCATTGAAGAACAGTTCGCCTCAGCCGAAATTGGTTGCACTGCTGCCGAATCGGCCGAATATGATATAGGTGTCTCGAACTTAATGCGGTTTGCCGAATTGTCGAATTAGCAAAGCTGCCAAGTTGAATCACGGTCCATGTCTCAGCTTTCCAGCTAAGTGTTTGTCCAACACACCCCGCTCAGCGCGGCACCATCCATCGGACTGATACTGGCCACGCAGTCGCGCGGCCTCTGGGCACGCAGGCCACGTGACACGACGACGTTACCGCGCCACCGGTGGTCGAATCTGCACGGCTGACTGAGCGAACACAGCAACCGCAGCACCAGAACCGTTCCTTTGAAGAGAGATTATGAGAACTTTAAGGAAAACATTGGGATGAAAGCAAGTAAAAATGCAAATTTCAACAGCAGACCCATTCGCGAGTAAAGTAATTAGATCCTGAAGCAATGTATTGTGTTCGAGTGTGGCTGCAAGGAGCATGATGAAATACAAAGGTTACATATAATATGAACCAGATGACCATCAGCCAATCCATCTTCCTCTTCGAAAGCCCCACTCTTCCGTCATCTGACTCGACGGTAATTGATGTCGTTGATTTGTGCAGTTCTGTGTGTTCTTACAAATTGCTTTCATTTATTCTATCATTTTAAACAAATAACTTTCTGCAGAAGCCAGACTATTCATCTAATATTATGTCTTTTAAGTGGTGCATATTGCTCCCTGATATAGGCAATGACGCTATACTATTTTGCATCCAGGTGGATTTCTCCATGCTTCATCTCTCAACTTGAAATACAGTAAAAGTGCAAGTCAGCACGATAAGCACTACTCGGTCTGCCGATGCAAACCTGCATCGCGACGTTCCGGTACACTCATGGTGTCTGATATAACAGGTCAAGTGACCGGAACAGACATGTTCATACTGGCCGGCTTTGGTGGCATTGTACTTGTTGGCACATTTGTCGAGCAGGTACCGGCGCTTTTTGAAGCCGGGGAAGTATATTGCCATGCAGTACGTGGCAAGCCGGGGAAGTATATTGCCATGAAGTACGTGGCAAGTATGAAGCACGTGACGAGCATATGCGAACAAACACCGCCAGCGCTGATAGTTTTATACTTAACTCAATGTGGTCCTTTTAGGGTGGCTGAAGTAAAGCCGGTCGAGCTGCGTCATCTGTGCAAATTTTGCACGGCAGCAGGCCGCTACAGGAGCCGGGTTGCCATTTCGACATGCGACCTCGCTGATCAATGCGATCTGCCTGCTGCACGCTGCTCTGATAGGCAGCGGAACGGTTCAGTTATTGCGTCGTCTTCCAGCACAGTGTGACGTGAGGTGATTTTTCGACGTCACCGCCAGCCTGAGTGGGAAGCGAGCGGTACTATCACCTAGCGCCCAGCAGTGGCCGATCAAGTTCCCGCCATCGAGACACGAGTCCAAGCAATGGGTAGGTCGCACGTGGGACCGGTGAGATGCACTTCCTCCAGTCAACCGTAGCGGTCCGGGCAGGCAGTCTATGCATGTCTCCGTATGAGCTGTGACTTAAGCGCACTGTGTCTGGTGAACACCTGCAGTATGTGCGGGTGTGGTGAGGCAGCGAGAAGAGGACCCGTGGCGAACTGCGAGAAGGTGAGGCTCGTGAGTTAGCCGGGCGGCACCAGTCGGCGCTGAAGCGCCTCCACTTGGTCCCTGTGTTCCGGTGCACCACTAACACCACTAACAGTGCCGAACGAGCGGAGACGCATCCATCAAATAGCGCTGTTCTGCGAAGGGAGAGGGGTGGGGGAGGTGACGTCAGAGCACCTATCGGCCGACGCCGACGCCTGCATAATGAAGGAGGTGTCGGCGCCGGCGGAGCACGATTGGTCAGCTCGGCGGCGGTGGCGGCGGTGGCGGTGCATCCCGTGCGGTGCAGACTGACGCCCGGCTGCTGACACTGGATCGCTGCCGACGCGTGGGTGCGGTCGATCGACAGCGGCAGATATGGATCAGCGGCATGGTGCGCCGGCTGCCGACCACCAAGTGTACCGGCTGTTGATCTGATTCACGGCACACCATGGCTGGTGATCTGATTCACGGCACACCATGGCTGGTGATCTGATTCACGGCATACCATGGCTGTTGATCTGATTCACGGCACACCATGGCTGTTGATCTGATTCACGGCACACCATGGCTAGTGATCTGATTCACGGCATACCATGGCTGGTGATCTGATTCACGGCATACCATGGCTGGTGATCTGATTCACGGCACACCATGGCTGTTGATCTGATTCACGGCACACCATGGCTGTTTATCTTATTCACGGCACACCATGGCTGGTGATCTGATTCATGGCACACCATGGCTGGTGATCTGATTCACGGCACACCATGGCTGGTGATCTGAGTCACGGCATACAATGGCTGTTGATCTGATTCACGGCACACCATGGCTGGTGATCTGATTCACGGCACACCATGGCTGGTGATCTGATTCACGGCACACCATGGCTGGTGATCTTATTCACGGCACACCATGGCTGGTGATCTGCCTAACTTGACCGCCGCCAGCCGCTCAGTGAGTGTCAGCGCTGTAAGAAGGTCGATTGGCTATTAACGCGCCTTTCCCAGAGGCGCAGCCACATTCAGGGGGCGTGACGCTCTCACGACGACTTCGGCCGTTACGAGACCATCTGGATAGCTTGCTATGTGTCACGGGCCATCACGAATCGCCACTGACTACAGCTCTTCAGGCTGGAACGGCGCACTGGACATCCTCAGGTTCCAGCCGAATGGAGAATTATCACCCTGTCTGATGCAACAGCGTAATCTTCAGGTGCGGTGGCCATCGCTAGGGAGCTTCTCCGGATTTCCGTCGAGAGGCGAGAGCTGGTGTGAAAAGGTCGGATCAGTCATTGCTCGATCCCGGCCTGGCATTTTTAGACTGCGAACAGACTGTTCTAGCGCCAGCTCAGCTGTAGATCAGCGGGATTAGCTGAATATCTGCTGAGGCATCACCCGTTGTCATGTGATGACACCTCCAGGACGTATCAGCACACCCGCTTCTAGTCGGGGGCGAACTCAAGGGGGACATGGGGCATGCCCCCCCTCCCAACCCCCCGTGGAAAGACGGTGCCCCTGTGTCTGAAAATGCACCCTTCCAAGGACACTCGACACCTCTGCATTTTTTTCAGCCGAAGGCTCTCCTCCAGTGATACTTAAGCGCACTTTCCTAAAATTTCCTCAGTCAGTGTCGCCCCTCCAGTCGAGTGCCGCCCCCCCCCACACACGACCAAAATTCCAGGATCACGCATGGGGTTACCAAGCATGACAATGGAAATTGTGTCAACGCAGTAATTAATCTGTGAGGTAGCGCTTATGTTGAAGACAACATCCTCGCTACAACTGCGAACCAAAAGGACCTGGCCAGGGCAGGTTTTTAATCACCGGCCTTTGATTACATTCACGTGACCCGGGGCATCCCCCCCTCCCCAAGAGAGCTACACACGGCACTGTGCCGACAAGTACCATATTCATAAGATAATTCACTGTAGAACACCGCAGTGAAAGAAAGCTTAGGACAGTTTGCATCACTTCTGTAAAAAGGCACAACATTTGCAAAGCAAGTACTAAACGGACAGCATTGACTTCCCGAGAGTCCTTGTCTCCGAGGACGAGTGGCGCTGCAGTCGGCCCACCTGGTGACACCTCGTGGTCTCGGTCACACTCACTAAATGGAGAATATTCCAAGCCCACCATTCCAGGCGCACTGCATGCTGATCAGCTCACAGTCGGCTAAAATATCACGAGCTCAATTTTCGGAATAGTGGTGCACGTCACGACTACATGAGAGACGTGTGGGAGTTCCACTGGCGTTGCAGCAACCTAATACCCTGCTTCCCGGCACCTTGCACCTCGCTAAGGCGACGCCAGGCAACCAAATCAACAGTCTGAATGAGGATTCCTGGCAGAATGAATTGGTGTCAGACGCGCACACGCACTCACGCACGCACGCACGCACACACACACACACGCCCTCACGCACTCACGCACGCACGCACACACACACACACGCCCTCATGCACTCACGCACGCACGCACACACACACGCACTCACGCACGCGCACACACACACACACACACGCACACGCACACACGGACGCACACACACACACACACGCACTCACGCACGCACATACACACACACATATATGTATATATATATATATATATATATATATATGTATATATATATACACGTACTACGTACGCACATATATATATATATATATATATATATATATATATATATATATATATATATATATATGCACGCACACGCACACACACGCACGCACACGCACGCACGCACGCACAAACGCACGCTCGCACAACGAAGCTGTATAGTACTGATTCCCGGGAGAGTATCGGATGCGTATTAGGGCCAGCCGTCCAGCATACTGCAGCCATTTACAACGTCCAGTGATCCGGCGCGCGCCATTTCCGACCGAGCCTGGAGGAGCTGTCGACAGAACTGCGACGTTACGAGCAAACATGTGTGGCACATAAATCAGTCCCCGTCCAGGTCGTCCGGTCAGCATCAGTCCCGGCTTCAGTCATTTGTCGGACGCGGTCCGACATTTGGGACCAGTGCTCGTATCTGGTTCACGGTGTGAGTCAGTTGTCATTTGTCAGTCAGTCGGTCATTACACGCCCCAAATGTGATACGTGCGCCTCAACTGCATCACACCACCGCCGGCTTGATGTAATCTAGTGCTTAATTTGAGCCGGGTATTTCACTTATGCGGTATTTTATTTCGACTTCCATCTTACTTCAGCGTTGCAATTCACTTCAGCATACATTTTATTACACCGACATCCCCACTGTTTTTTGTTGCTTTATTTGGCAGCTGTTTGTCTTCACTGGAATTGTTTGGCAGCGTTTGTCTTCACTGGTATTGTCTGGCAGCTGTTTGTCTTGACTAGTGTTGTTTCGCAACTGTTTGACTTCACTGGTATTGGATGCAAAATTCATATCTTTAGTCATTACACTTGAGGTTGCAGACGGTACGCCAATCCAGCTGGCAACGAAGCAGGACATTTAAACAAAAACTCACCATCAGATGAACATATTTGTGCTGCGAAGCTAGTTGGCTGGCAAGCGCTTGCCAATTTAGTATAAAAAAAACATATGGCTTTAATTACATGCATCATCATCCTGACCTCTTACAGATACCTTCCCGGTTTAGTGCAGGGCCTCCTCCAACATGCCTAACTGCGCTGGTCGTGCTTCCCCCCCCCCCTCCCCCCTACTCATGACCGCGGTTCCCAGCCTAGTCGCATTTCTCATTGCCTGAGCATTACTGGATGAAGGAGCTCGAAAGGCTTGGATTTGGCCCTATTGGAGTCAATTGTAGCGCTCGTCCTCCACCAACCAAATCTTGTTAGACTGGGCCGTACTGTTTAGTAGTGATATCAGTAGCATTGCCAGCCAGAGTTTCTTAATGATATTCATTCTGTTCTCTGCTTCTTGTTCTCAACTCTACCCTGTCCTCTCTTACTCTGTTCTTACTTTCGTCTTTTTCTTGTTCTTGCTGTTCTTCCTTCCTTCTATTTCTGTATATGATCATGCTAAGTGTTACTAAGCCACCCTTCGTGAGACTTGTGCTTATGAACCACAATTAGCTCCAGTTTCCTCTCTTAAAGTAGACATGGCCAGTGGTGTCGCCACGAAATTCTTCCTGGGGGGGGAGGCAATGTTGAAAGGGGGCCTCCTGCTCCCCGAAAGAGGCCTCCACTGTGTTAGGACCTCCTATTGTATTTTAGACTCTTACTATGGTTCCAGAATGGGAAACATTATTTCATATTGAAGTCTTGTTTCTTCTTGGCATGGTGCATCATTTACGCAAAACGCAATAACAAAAATCCTTTTCTTTTAGCTGCGAACTGAGCCATACCAGGGCATAAATAAGTAATATGTGGATAAATACCTAAGTGCCAAACAAACCAATGTCTTAATGCTTTCACGACCAGAAGAATCTTCCCGCTGGCCTCTAGATTGCAGCGATCTGGCGGGGCTAGTGCTAAGCATATCTTAAAGATATCTCCCATTGATCAACCCACTTCCATGTCCACCAAGTCTAACTGAATATAGCTAGATTCATCACTACTGTTAGTCATTCCCACCAGCTTCATGTCATAAGCAATCTTAAACGATCATTTCTCAGTCCCAGGATGACAATTTCGCGAAGGTGACGACGAGAAATGAATTGAATTGGTTTTCTGATAGCCATCTTAGGGATTTATTGATTTTTTAAATAACATTTGGTGCTGGCTGCAAGGCACCTGGCACACAAGCTAAAATAATAAATCCTCGGCGAATAAATTAAAGGCAAGAACAAGCATTGAACAACAATGCATCAATGGCAATGGAGCAATAAATAAATGGCAATACATAAATAATGCAAAAACTTCCAATTCCACGCCGTCACGCCTATGATTTTGCTGCGCTCTACCGTTTTGTAAATGACGTCGTTGAGAAGGTATTGAAGCTGGGAAGCTCTAATCATGCAGGCTGTAATCACAGAAGACAAGTTTGTAGGAAAAAAATGCATTTAAAAACATCATTCCTCCCATTTTATATGGCATCGGTGTGTTCTGCATGCTTGTGAGAGGGAATTTGCCCCCTCAATGCTGGCTTTGCCCCATGGGCGTATGTTTCTGCAAATTATTGGGGACCAGTGCCGTATCTATATTTGCGCTAAGGTGAGGGACAAACGCATTTGGAGGGGGTCCACCTGTCCCATTAAAAATCCCTCAGATTTAGACCACTATTTTGTCAAAGGGGACCTTTTTAAATAAAATAACTAGTGACCAACTGAATTATCCTGCGGAGGGGCCTAATCTACCACTATCTTTTCTTATTCGTCGGATTTCAACCCTAACTCCCCCACCCTGTTCCAAGGTTTTCTGTTGGCATCCCTTGTTAAGTCACCTCACACTGCTGAAATTAGACCTATACAGATCACTTTAAAATGTAAAATTTCCCAATTTTAGACATTCCAGTTCATAGCGCTCGGTCTCCACGACGCCAAAGTTCGTGCACGTGCACACCCATCTTGCGCATTCAGCGCATTCGCCACACTTCGTGCGATGCTACGGTTTCTGCCAGGCCTCCTACGTTTTGCTAATTGCTGCCACATGATAGTCTTGCGCCATATTTGACGTGACGGAATGCTTCGTATGGGCGCTCGCTGCGAAAATTCGATTAATTAAATTCGATCATTAGTTCCCTACTTCCCACATTTTATGGTGGTTAGGACATGCGGATACCCGCTGAGCTTTGATGCACCTCATATCTTTGATTAAATATGCTCCCAGATTGGATACCGAACCGAGGCCCTGTCTCAGTGTTTTTTTTTACCCCTTTCGTCTCGAGCCCTAAGACACATGGTCTACGGATGTGTCTTAGGGCTCCAATCCATCTTTGTTAGAGGCCCAACATATTTTCGAAACCCCTGCTCGTTTTAGGGTTTTGTCCCTTTTTTTGTGCACCGAAGATTTTCTTAGGTGTCGTGGCGTTTTCACAGATCCGATGTGTGTATTTAGTGGCCGTTCATTTTATTCGTTTTGGGACCATGTTGCTTTTTTGTGGCCCAAGCCTCTTTTTCAGGCCCGTGTGCGGTCTCATGGCCCCTGTGTGTCTTGAGAGCTTCCGGTGTATTTTTTTAGAGCTCCTGGTATGTATATTTTAGACTGCAACGCATGTTTTAAGGCCCAGTCGCTTTTTGCGAGACTGTGCACTTTGGAGGGCCAGTTGCATTTTCGGCCCCCGTTATGCTCTCATGGTCCCGCTGTGTTTATTTGGGGCTTCTGACGCACATTTGTGGGGCCCAGTGCGATTTTTGGGCTTCGGTGCGATTTTTATGGGTCCTAGCGCGACTTATCGCGCCGAGGCGCGTGGTTCCGAGGGCCCAACGCCAGTTTTCTGGGCTCAACGCGATTTTTGTGGATCTCTTCTGATTTTTTTGAAATCCGAATCCCGGCCTGATTTTTCGAGCCCCTGGTGCCATGCTTTTGTATCTCACCTCGATTTTTCGAGCTACGGTATGTTTTTTCGGGGCCGTAAGCGATTTGTGAAGGCATCCGATGATATGTTTGGTGCTTCAGAGCCATTTTCCTGACCCGGACATTTTTTTTTAATTCCTCCTTATTTTGAAGGAATCTAGCTTTTTTCCGGATACCAATGCAATTTTTGGCTCACACTGTGCTGATGTGGGGCCCTAGACGCCAATTTTTGGAGCCCCGACGTGAATTTTTGATGCCCGGACCAAATTTTTCGGACTACCGATGGGAATTGTGGGTCCCGAGCGCGATATTTTGGGGGACCGGTTCGAGTTTGCGGGGCACGTTGTACTTAGCCGTGGCCCCAACGTGATCTTGGCGGTTCCTGTCGCATATTTTCGGCCCTCGGAGCGAGTTTTCTGGGGCTTGCCGTATTTATTTGGAGCCCCTGCGTGAATTCTGGTGGACCGACGCGAATTTTGGTGGCCCCAGCGCGATTTTGGGGGCCACGGCACGATTCTTGGTAGCTTTCCCTCTTAGGAGGGAGGGAGAATTTGCTCGTTTGATATGCCACTGCGGCCACGGAAGGAGTTTTTTTTAAGTCGATGGCACCTTTCGGAGTGCAAAAGCCCTCCGGGTAATTTTTTCCCGGACCGGTTCTTAATTTTCCGGTGCTGAGGTCAATTCGATCGAGTCTCGGTGTGAACTTTTTGGACATCGAGTTATATTTCTTTAAAGGTCCTTATGTTATATTTTTGGGTCCCGGTACGATTCTTCGGTCTCCCGGTGCGATTTTTTTCGGTGCCCTGACAAGTTTTTTTTCCGGTGCCCAACGGGTCTTTGGGGGACCTTGACCAGATTTTTTAAGGCCGCAGATTGACATTCCGGTTGAGAATTGATTTTTGGGGTCAGCTGCAACTTTTGGGGCTCCGGCCGACCTTTTGGGCCCCCAGTGTTATTTTCAAGGGCTACGACGCGACTCTTTTGTAGTCCAATGTAATATTTTGTGTCCCGACGTCATTTGCTTGGATCCATAGCGCGAGTGTTAGCGACCTGGACAAGTTTTGGAGGTCCAATACGTTTTGGAGGCTTTTGGCGTGTTTTTTGGGGCCCCAGAGTGATTATCCATGTCCGGATTGTTTTTCGTTTCCTCGGCTTCATTGGTGTCCCAATGAGACTGTTGGGGAACTGTACGACCTGTCGTGCTACTAGCGTGATTTTCATGGTCCGGTTGTGACTTTTTGATACCCCAGGCTCCGCGTGATTTTCAGGGGCCCAGGCCGGATCTTTTGGGGCCCATATCGTGATTTTTAGGTACCCCGGCACGACTCCTACCATTTATCAGGGGCTTCTTCTTGTAAGGTATAGGCGTCCTCTCGCGCCTTAGGGGTCTCGTCTCATTTCCTGGAGCTTCTTTACCGGTTTTGGATGTCTCCTCGTGGGTCCTACCCTCCTGCATATTCAATGGTCCTCCTCTTCCGTCTTGGAGGGCCTCCTCCTACATCCCGGGGCCCCTTTAACATGGCATGGGGATTCCTCTCATGTTCCAGGGGCATTCTCTGCCAAATTATGGGCTTCCTACCACGTCCCGTGCGCCTCCTCCTTTGTTCTGGCAAAACCTTACACGTCTTGAGGAGATCTTCAATTTAGGAAACCTCACCTCCTTTCATACCTGCTACCACTCCCATCTTAAGGGCCTCCTCTCATTACCTGGGAACTCCTTCCGGTCTTCGGGGCCTCATTCGGCCCGGGAAACCTCCTACTCCGTCTTGAGGGACTCATCTCGAGTCCGGCAGGGGCCTCCTTTCCTCTTCTATAAACCTTCTTTTTCAAATTAGGGCCTCCTCTGACGTCTGGGGCCTCCTGCTCTGCGTTTTGATTCGATATTTGCTCATTTTAAGGGTGGCCTCTTATATCCTGGTGGACTCCTATTCTCTGCCAGGTGCCTCCTCTTCCAAATTACAAGCAACCTTTCCTATCTCAGCTGCCTTGTCATTTCCTGGGGACCTTCTTACACGTCTTGGAGCCTTCTTTCTTGCCTGGGAGCCATCTCTCTTATCTAATGGCCTTTCTCTCCTATTTTAGGGGCCTCCTAATTCATCATGGGATCTCATTCCCAATCTTGTGTCGTCTTCTTCCGAATTAGGTGCCTCCTGCCGCGTTTCTGGATCATCATTTTCTATCTTGGTGGAACCTTACCCGTTTTGGGGCCTGCTTTTGCGTCTCCGAAACCTCATCTCATATCCACTGACTTTCTCTTCCGTCTTAGGGCCTCCTCTCATTTTCTGGGGCCTCTCTTCCCGCATTGGGGCCTCCTTTGCAATCCTACGGGTCTCCTTAGCAATCCTGGGGACCTGCTTTGTAATCCTGGGGGCCTCCATGCCAATTGTTGGCACTCTCTTGATTTCTGAGGCCTCCAATCCTCTCCTAGGTGACTCCTTTTTCAAATTAGGGGCCTCCTCTCACGTCTTGGGGGCCTCCTCACCTGTGTTTGGAGCCTCATTAACCTCTTAGCAGGGTGCTTTTGCTTCATAGTCCCAAATCTTCTCTCCTGTGGTCCTCCTCTTCCAAAATATCGGCCTCATCTGGCTGGTCTCAGTGGCCTTCTTTCATTCCTGCCGAGACCTTCTTACCCATCTTGGGGACTCCTCTTGCGTCCGGAGAAATCTTTCCTATCATTCCATATTTTATATTGTAGGGGCCTCCTCTTCCATCTTTGGTGGCCTCGTTTTCCAAATTAAGAATATTCTGCCACCGATCGGAAGCCTTCTTGTCTAACCTGGGTGGCTTCTTGCCCGTCTCGGTGGCATCCTTTTCGTCCTGGGGGCTTCCTCCCAAACTCTGTCCTACATCTCTTATAGGGACCTGATTAGATTTCCCGGGGGCCTCGTTGTCAGTCTTGGGGCCTCCTTGACAGCTTGATCCTCTGTCTCGTCGGCCTCCTTGCTCACCCTTTTGTCCTGTGCTCTTCCGGATAGGGGCCTCCTCAAATTTCAGTGGGGGGGGGGGGAAATATCACGGCAGGGGGGGGCGACTTCCCCCGCTGCTCCCCCCGGTGGCGACGCCCCTGGACATGGCAACTTTATATATACAATTTAAGCAACATTAGGAACTGATGAGGATAGCATCTCGATGAACCCGACTTAGAAACCGGGGTTCCAAATGGGTTATCGCAGGCACGAATATTTCTGTCCAGCTCCTCGCCATCATGCTTTGCTAAATTTGTACTCAAATTTCAATTTCACTCGGATCAGGCAGCTAACCTGATGCATTACTATCCGAACGTGACTTATCTCTTGTCGAAAACGCCAGAAGCCATTGATAGGCAACTTGGTATAGGATGTCAATTACTTCGCCCGAAGTAAAATACTACCTGTGTAGTGAAATACTACCTAGGTGGTGAAATACTACCTAGGTAGTGAAATACTACCTGTGTATGTAATAACCACAGATGTGATCTTGTCAGATTCTTATCACTCCTGGCAAGCTGTGTTATCGTGATAACAGGTTCGCCTGTGGATGCTCTGTATGTTTGTTGTAGTGACTGGATAAATCTGTCTTCGGCACATTTTTCTCCGGGAGCATTTATTTTGATGATACGGTGATTTGACGCCATTTCCAGGCACGTTCATGAATGAATCCGTAAGTCGACCATGCAGGCAAGTAGTGGGCTGCACTCCCCCCTGCCCACACACACACACATGCACACGCACGAGCACGCACACACACACACACACACACACACACACACTTCACCAACAGTCATACTTCACACTGAACATGTGATTCTCACTCGCTTAATCTCTGACACAACACATTCAAGTCATCGAATTAGCGTAATGCCTCGCTACGTTCGGTAAGCGGCAGCTGTGGCCAGTGTTGAGGCCAACTGGGGGCGGCCGCGGGGGGAGGCAGGTCGGGTGTGGCCGGAGCTGTCGGGGCCCCCGGTGGCCAGTGTTGAGGCCAACTGGCGGCCGGCCGCCCGGGACGACGCAGCGTCGGGTGTCGGCCGGCAGTTTTTTTTTTGCTGGCGGCGCGGGGGGGTGTGCCGGGTTGGGCCGCCGGCAGTACCATTAGCAGCTGTGGCCAGTGTTGAGGCCAACTGGCGGCCGGCCGCCCGGGACGACGCAGCGTCGGGTGTCGGCCGGCAGTCTGTCGTGGCCGCCGGCAGTACCATTAGCAGCCGTCAGAACAGCATGCGCCACAAATGTGCAGCGCCAGCCCCGGCCAAATTTACGACTTAATCAGCTCCCGGACGATCGCTGTTGGTCTCAACTGGAACGCGCAGTGATTCACAAACCGCCAGGGGTCCACGGTATGGCAAGCTCGGGGTGTATTTTAGCCCGGATAAGGCAGGGTGCCAGTGGATGAAAGGTACCAACTCTATTGATATGTACGAAGCAATGCATCATGATCAAACGCATTTGGCTGTTTTAGACGAGTTCCAAATAGGATCATGCATCATAGTATCATGTCGATACATGGTCGATACATGCTGGTACCACAACAAACAATTCTCTAAACAGAGCTGAAGAGTAACTGAGGGAGATGCGGTGATTGTTATGTGTCGGCATTGGTGTTGCACGTACGTTGCGTGGTTGGTACTGGTCGGCCATTGGCCCAATAGTGATCACGTGACCTGATCCAGTCACGTGAGAGGCCGGGTCGACTCTCGGGTTTGAACTTCTGTGGAATGCCGACGAATGCATAGAAGTGGCGACCAGGCGAGTCATGGTGATCATGCTGGGAGAAGAGAAGCCGGCCATTGGCGGTCCATTGGGTGCTGCGACTGCTATGCCGACCACCCCAGCAATCGGTGAGCATCACACCAGCTGTCTCTGGACGGACCGAACGCTTCCAGGTTTTCTGCACTGCTCATGTTGCCACTGATGTGGACCGAAAAAAGCTCTTCTGTTTTCTGCACTGCTCATGTTGCCACTGATGTGGACCATGTTTTCTACACTGCTCATGTTGCCACTGATGTGGACCGAAAAAAGCTCTTCTGCTTGCCTGCATAGGCCTCCGTAGGACAAGGTGTGTACACATCATGATCAAGGCTGTGCCGTCTCCGCTGCCGCCGGTGGATGTCAACTATGACGACCTATTACTAAAGCTTTCTGCTCATTTGCTTCAGAACTATCGGTAATCTTGAGCCGGCTCAAGCTTAATCATGAGCATCATGACCAATCAATTGCCAATTTTTTCCGCGACGGGCAAGAAGCTGGCTGAGCTATCTCATAATGCCATTGTGAACTGCAGCTCGACAGTATATTCGAGAAGGACTTTAGGTTTGCACTTCGAGGACTCACATATGGCTGGCCCAAAAATCTGAGGATTAAGTTCAAGCCCTTCAGCTAACATCAAGCTGAGCTATGCGCCACTGGAAATGTCGTAATATAGGGAACACAAGTCATGATCCCGACGAAGGACGGAGAGGCTACTATGTCGTATAGTTGAATACATGTCATTTTAGCTTCAGATGAAGTCACGAGCACGTGCATGAAGCAGTGTGGTGGCCAGTTTTTTAACTAGAGAAATAGAACCCGTGCATGCGTATCCATAGCAGCCATGTTGCATACAGATGACTGCACAGATGGAGTCGACGATGGAGTCGACTATCTGTTTATTCCATCGCCCTGACGCACCAAAAGAAGGCCTACACTTCTGGCATGGTCTCAGCGTCCATGGTTTCGGCTTAATATCGAACTTACTGGTCCAGTTCTGGGCACGCATGTTCAGGTACTTGTTGATGCGTTCTCTAAATGGGTTTAAGTAGAGGTGATGAGGCCCATAACTGTGGAGGCCACCATATCGCGGCTGACGCACATCTTCACCCGCTTCGGCATGTATTATCTGAGTGTTAGATGACGCATTCACGTGTCTTCGAGTAACCTCAAGAATTTCTACCAAGAAATGGCGTTCTCCACAGAACCATTACGAACGCACCGTACCTACCCTCTCCAAATGAGTTTGCCGTGCAAGCTGTCCTTGCAATATAAATTCACTTAAAAAAGATGTCATTCATTCCCATGATCGATTGCATTTCAAAGTGACTACTCTTCCATACGACCTCTTTGCATGAAGCAACTGGAGAAGCACCAGAAAAGCTGTTGCTTGGTATTTTTATAACTTAATTTGAATTGTTGCTGGAGGGGGGGGGGATTTTAGAGGCGTGCTGAACCATGAAGGTCATTTGCACCGCCTTTAAAGCGAGTGTGTTTTTGCAAACAAAGCTAAGGCAATAGTACATTTATATTAATGGAGGTTTATGTTCTAGTGTGTTTGTGATGCTCTAATTGCTGAAGACGGGGGCGGGGTGGAGGACATCTACTGGGTGTCTAAATGGTTTTAGTTTTACTTTACTCCTCCGCAAGATAATTTGTAGCTGGGGTGGGGGATGATTTGAGAATGACGAGAAAGTTGATGTTGCCAGGGTGCCGACATTAGCCTACTCTCGTCGAAGAGCACCGAGCGGTCTTTACCTCGGTATTAATTACCTCGGTATTACCTCGGTATTAATTAATATACATCGATATTAATAATGATATTTTCCGGACAAAATTGTGAAATTTGCAGTATGTGGTGTTTTCTTAATTTTCTTAAGAATACCATGCTGATGAAGGTGACTAAGATGATGGGACCACTTATTTTCCGTGCAAATGAAAAAAAAAGTTTTTTTTTATTTGCAAAAATTTTCGAAATTAAAAACACTAAACTAACCTAACCTAATCAAACCTAACCAATTTGCTTGCTTTGTGGAGGCAAACGCGTGTAGAAGCTTTTCTTGTTACCACCTTAAAGCACCATAATACCGAAAAGTTTGCTAAAAAATTATAAAAAACTAATGTAATTTCTTGTCTTCAAAAGCAGCTTAGGTTAGGTTAGGTTAGGTTAGGTTTCTTTTTAATTTTGGAGAATTTTGAGAAAATAAATTGCTTGACATTTTCCTAATTGTATTTTTGTACTTTTTTTTCTTCAAAGGTAGGTTAGGCTAGGTTAGGATAGGTTATGTTGCATTTTATTTTATTCTTTAACATTTATTTTTGTGGAATGTTACCTAACTTAAAACACTGTTAAAAAAATTATTTTGTTCGCAACCTGAAAACTAAGCATTTGCACAGAAAATAAGTGGTCCCATCATCTTAGTCACCTTCATAAACATGGTATTCAAAATAAAAATTATTTTTAAAAAAACCTAATACGGCACCACAAAATGTTCCGCCAAAATTAGCAATTTCCACTCCTAATCACTACCTAGGAACATTTTAGCTTTCTGTCGTGTGCTGGCCCAATTCCACAATCACCATCGAGCCATGCTGTGAGTATGTTAAACGCTGCCCTCTTGTAGCAGGACAAACATAAAATATTGGACGATGGTTTTATTGTAGTAAATATGGACATACAATAACCTTGCCCATGTTTTCCTGTGTTTTACGCGGACGCATTTCGATGCAATAATAGCCAGGGCGGATAAATGGTGTGGCACTGAGGGCATGTGCTCCCCACGTGAAGGTCGCGACCCTCACGCCGGGTAAAGACGCCTATCAGAAAAGGTTCCTGTGTACCCGCTCGAATTTTTCAGCCAGAGGCTATGAATGAAAAAGGCATCCCCTTGGAAGGAAAGTCGCCCCTTCGGGAAGGGCCAAGTGCATCCCGCCCCCTCGAATTTTGCAGCCAGGGGTGCCCCTCCAGGTGCTTTCGCAGTGGCGCCGCTCCAAATAAATGGCGACCCTCCAGACAAGTGCCCCCCATAACAATTCCTGGATCCACCCCTGATTACAACATTGCTTTCTCGTGGTTATGAACTCAGGCTGGTTATAAAATTGTGCGTATTCACGTGTGGCTTCTATTCCAAATTTGACAACTTCTGTCGAACCATTAAGAGGAAAGCAGACAATTTGAGAACAAAAAGAGCTATATTTTATATGTCCGGAACAGCAATGTAGCGGTGTAAATTAAAAACCAGTGAAGAGAGCGCCGTCCGAGCAGATTATGACGGATTTCTTGGGGGAGCTCCTAGTCATATAGGATATGAGTGCCTGCTATCACAACGGCTCCAAACAAGAAAAGATTTGATCTTCCTATTCCTATTACACTCAATCATTGTACACACACTGGACCTTCGACACCTGTAAAATTATTTCGATATATCAACATTCTGATACCATACGGCAAGCCACGTCGAATGACACCCACATAATGCAAATTGAAGCCATAGCGACGAAACGCGAGGGCATCGAAGAACTCAATCAAATGTTTTACCTTGACATGTCCCGGTTTGAAATGTTACTCGATTTGGGGGGGGCTTAGGAAAATGTTACCTGCCAAATGTCAGGCGCAATGTTAATGCGGACACCGAGGGGATCTCCAGAAAATACAGAAAACAGGCAGGTTCCTGATGTCATTCAAGAACTCTGACATATGCGCCCGCGACAAGCGCGCCCGGGTGCTCACTAGTCTGCGCGAGGAATATAGTTACAATTAATGAGACTCTGTCACCGCAGCATATGATGCGAAGCGTATTCATTCAAGTTAGCTTGCCTTCAGACGGAAATTTCATTGCCACTTACAGTGATATATTGCGCATATTGTTACTTTGCGTATTGTCTTCTGGAGCTATTTTGTTGATCTTCATACCCCATAGACAGTGGACCACCGGCGGCGCCGCCCACAGCCACGCGGCCCGCCGCTGACCGCCCCACCCAAGGCTATTTCATACCATTCATGGTATGGCGGGGCGCCGGACCGTTTCCTGAACGTTCATGGGACCCGATGCCAAAGTTAGAGGCAGATTTTCGTATTTGAAACCATAGATGTGACGACATGATGTCCTGGCCATTGTCTGGCATGATTTCCGCCACCATTGGAGTTGAGGCCGACAGGTTTCCTCGATATTGTTTAAGAACATTACGCTTGTGGGCGTTGAATGGAAATAATGCAACTAAACCGTGAATTTCTCGTACACAATTTTAGCGTGGCTGAGCCGATGTTTCTTGATATTGATCAATACTGGAACTCTATCTTTGTCATGTCGCCGTTCGGCGACCCTTCTGATCCTCTGGGCATCAACTGTCGGCGCTTGACGTGCATCGAGGCATGCCAGAACCTTATTAATGCCTGAAAGCTTCATGTTAAAAGGTGAAAAATGGCAGGGTTAGATATCTATAAAAGCAGCCGAGTATAACATCAAAAGACAGCTAATTTTATGTCGGTTTATTTGAGACCATTGGAATTTAATTCGCTAATGTAGAACATCTGATATACAATTTATAGTAATACAATGTGATAATCCGAGGCACAAATCCTGGAATTGAGTGCAAAAATGACAGAATTATATATCTATAATAGTATTCGATTATGGTATCAGAAGGCAGCTGATTTTATGTCGATATTATTCGAGACCATTCGTAGTTAATTCGCTAATGTAGAACAGCTGATATACAATTTCAAGGAATACAATGTGATAATTTGAATACAAATCCTGGAATTGAGTGCAAAAATGACATGGTTAACCCTTCATGGAAGTTATTCAAGATGATAACAGAATGTAGTACGTTCAATTTTCGTTTAGTTAAGAACGTTGGACATTGTCAGCGCATCACACAGAAGTTGTATGACGCGTTTTATGACAAGATGTTGAGTGGCCAATTGCTCCCATTTCACTTTGAGGTTTGTGGGAGGGTCAAAGGGACAGGGTGAAATGATTTGATAATACAACGAATTACACAACATAAGAGAGCTTGCTTGAATGTTGTTTAAAATTGGCCTTTGGAAATTACTTGCACCTCTTTTAGAAACTAGAAAATAGCATTAATCATAGTAAGCCCGCTTTGGTGGTGTTCCTTCACAAAGCCACCACCAGAGCGGCAACACCGGTATTATGTCCGCTCATGACGCCTAACGCCTGATTCAAATTGCTGAAAAGCGTGGGATGACGCATGACACTGCCCGGTCCCTTTTTCATTTCATTGATGTTCGTGATTGTAGGTGGTCTAGCCTTATTGCGGGGGCGCAAAAGCTCACGTGAACGCTGGGGCATGGTGTGAACAAATCGTGTCAAGGTAGCCTGTACAAAAATAAATTACGAAACTCACAAAATTACTAGAGTGTAATATGACTCTTCTCAAATGCAGTTTCAGTCGTGTCATGTTGGTTGTATTCTCCATCATGTAAACTCAACGGCAGGGTTCGACCGTGGGCTTTTCACCAGACCTCGGTCAGATGATCTGCAAGTCTGCGGTCGGCAATGACTACCATCGGCTCGTTATCGATCATGACGCCAGTCGGTGACCAGTCACAGTCAGTTGGACATCAGTCACATCATCAGCCAGTGATCAGTCGCACCGTCAGCCAGTGATCAGTCGCACCGTCAGTCGCTGATCAGTCGCACCGTCAGTCGCTGATCAGTCCCACAACTAGTAAGTGATCAGTCGCACCGTCAGTCGCTGATCAGTCGCATCATCAGCCGCTGATCAGTCCCACAACTAGTAAGTGATCAGTCACACCGTCAGTCGCTGATCAGTCGCATCATCAGCCGCTGATCAGTCCCACAACTAGTAAGTGATCAGTCACACCGTCAGTCGCTGATCAGTCGCATCATCAGCCGCTGATCAGTCCCACAACTAGTAAGTGATCAGTCACACCGTCAGTCGCTGATCAGTCGCATCATCAGCCGCTGATCAGTCCCACAACTAGTAAGTGATCAGTCACACCGTCAGTCGCTGATCAGTCCCACCCTCGGTCGGTGATCAGTCCCACAACCAGTGTATTGGAGTTGGAGTTGTTGGAGTTGGAATGACTCCGGAATGACTCCGCCATTTTTGCTCAGAGGAGTTGGAGTTGGAGTCACTCCAGGATCGTCCAGCAGGAATTGGAGTGACTCCTATTTTAGCAAAGGAATTGGAATTAAGGAGTTAAATTTCATGCCAATTCCAGGTACATTTTTCCCCATTTACTGCGCATAATAATTGGTTATCGGTAGTGTTTAAATGTGTGGCAGAGGCATCAATTTGGTAACATTTATGGAACCAGGCTTGACCCGACCCTGACACGTCTGAAATTGAAGACCCGGCGTGCGCGAACTTTGGACCCGGCGTGCGTACGTGCGCCGGTACAGGAGCACGGTATCACTGGATAGTGATATGTTGCATGGTAAACATTGAGTCTAAAATGAGTTTTGTCCCCTGGCCAAACGAGATTCCGCCGCGGCTGCTTAGTTGGCGTATACACTTTGTGTCAAATTCAACTTGACAGCAGCTCGCGATTCCACTGCAAACGGCCCCACCATCCCTAATGTGGTACCCCTGGCTTGGGAATCATTATTATTATTATTGGGACTTTAGGGCGCGAAAACCCGTTTTGGCTATTATGCTGGCGTGGGAATCACTGGTTCGCACCAAATACACTTCCGGTCACCACCGACGTTCGGATTTTCCGGCTCTGCGCGAGCGCACGAGGGCGCCAGATGCCACTGTTGTCATGGCAACCAGTAGTGGCGTGCGGGTGGCGTGCGCGTGCATGACAGCGGCGAGGGCGAGACAGTGCGGGATTTGTGTGCGGTGTGTGAAGATGTCTGGCTACGGGAAGAAGACCGGCCCTTTGGACGCCTTTTTAAGACGGCCTCAGACTCAGAAGATGTCCATGTGGACGATCCTGATCCCTGCCTTCCTTCGGCCGTAACCCAAGGTGTAAATGAAGCGGGTGGCGGCCCAAGTTCTACCCTGACGCCATCAGTATCAGTATTGGATGCTTTCTTCACCGGACGGCATGTGGAGGGCGAAATCGTCACCTATACCTGCAAATTGTGCCATGCCGCTATCCGAGGGAAGATATCAGTGAGTTCCAATTTTAAGCGTCATCGGCGCCGAAAACATACATCTCAGCTGGCGGCCCATGAAAAGTTGTATGATAAAAGGGCGCCGCAGCCGGAGCGCACACAATGTTCCAAGGAAGCGCAGTTAAACGAAGCCATCGTCACACTTATCTGCTGTGACCAGCTGCCAATAACTCAGGTCACATCATCCGCTTTCAAGAACCTGCTCCAGGTAAGGCATGGGCAGACATATACCAGAATAAAAAGCCTGGATCGGATCCATCGATCCCTGTATTGTCGATTTTTGGGATCCTGGATAATTTGTGTTTCTCGAAGGATCTTCTGAGATCAGGGATCTTTTTAACTCGTCGAGGGATCTTGGATCTTTTAAAAAGTATGTCTATATATTTTGCGACCTTGATCTTTTTTGTACGATCCTCATCCAGGTACATGTCTGATCATGGGTCATGGGTTGGATGCAGGGCGTCCTATAAGGATTTTTACATTTTCACGGGGGGGGTTTCACCCCGGTGTATCTAATATATGTAAGTTTTGTGAAGGGCCAGGATGTCATTTGTCTAACAGGTGACCATGCTCTTAACCAGCTTCAGCTTCCGGGGGGGGTGCACTCTAACTTTTCGGTGCTCGAGTTAGTGCGTTTGAATGCTCAGTGGAAAATGCTTAAGAAATTCCACTCTGTCGTCACCAAACATCCGTCGGTCCAAAACAGATTGCAGGCATGCACGAAGGGCAACATCAAGATGACGAAGCATGAGCTGGACATGATAGGTGAGATCATTTCAATTCTGGAGCCATTCCAGGAGGCCACCGCACTGTTCGAAGCCGACGTCTGTACCAGCAGTAAAGTCATACCAGCCATCAAAAGCATGCATGGTGTCCTCAGTGAATTGGAAGACAGTGTAGTGTCAACGAAGAAGACAGTGAAGGCGCTCAGTCAGAGCGTACACAAAAGGTTTGACGGCCTGATGGACGATCCTTTGCTGGTATCCGCGGCCTTTTTGGACCCAAACTTTAGGTGCACTTGGCTGGACAGTGATGAGGAGACTCAAATCAGGAGCGTGTGCAAGCGGACTGTGAAGAAGGTGCTGAAGGTGGTGGAGACTGCCTCGCCCTCGACATGCGAAGACGAAGAAGTGGCGAACACAGATCAGAACGAGAGAGGCCCTGGCCTGTTCTCATACTTGAAACGAAAGCGTAAGAGCACATCGATGACCACGTGCCGCAATGACCAGGTGGACGACGAGATGGACCGATATGTAAGAGAGGCGGAGCGGCTGGACGGCACGTGTGACCCTTTGTCGTTCTGGAAAGATAGGCGTGATGTCTACCCCAAACTGTCAGAGGCTGCCAGGGCAATCTTCGCCCTACCGGCCTCGAGTGCGCCGGCCGAGCGTCTGTTCTCAACAGCTGGCGACATCTGCAGTGCCAGGAGAAATCGGCTAAAGCCCGCTATGCTGGAACGACTGATGTTTGTGAAGCGTAATACCCGGTAAAACGTCATGTGTCCGTCTGCGTAACCGAATACACGTCAGGTGGTTTCTAGAATGGTTTGTATATTTTGGGTCACTTTATAGTTATTATATCGTTGTGCATTGTGATCAGAGATGCAGCCAGGATTTTCTGAAGGAGAGGGCCAGCTATTAGTGCCGAAGGAGGAGGCCAACTTTGGATGATGGGCAGTTTCAATGGCAAAATGGTAAACTATCGGCCGTAAGGGAGGGGCCAATGTCCCCTTGGCCATCCCCGTGGCTGCGCCCCTGGTTGTGATTAAAACCATGATTTTTTTTTCACGCTGGACGCAAAAACAACAGCTGCGCCAAAATCACTGGACTGGTGGCGGCTTGAGACAGCGAGTCGGGGCCCTGTCCGGCGGCAACTTCATTTGAGGGGCCAGACCTGGCCCTAGACCGTTCGCCCCCACCAATTAATCGTGAACCCGGGGACGGCACCAAATCCTTACGAGCGAGGGCGGCGGCCGAGCCGGTCCTCGCCAACTATGGGATTTGTTACATATGAGAGACACGACACCACGGCGAGACTCCTGGGACAGACCTGGTAACCGGACACATCGCCTTGCACCTGGTAGTTGTTTCTTCGGATTTCTGACCAGAATATGGCGAGCAAATCATCCGGCGTTATACATATATTAAACATGCTGGGCTGTGTATAAAATTAAAAAGGACGGAATGAAAAAGGAATTAAGGAGTTTGATTTTACTCTTTTTTCACCCGGAATTAGGGCTGTCTTATCAAAGAGGAATTAGGCGTCGGATTTTAACTCCTTTTTGGCATGACCCGGAATTTGGAGTCATTCCACTTTGTGAGGAAGAGGAGTCGGAATTGGAGTCACTCCTCATTTGGAAAAAAAAATAGTCTGAATGGAGTCATTCCTTTAATTTACTTCAACTCCAATACACTGCCCACAACTAGTAAGTGATCAGTCACACCGTCAGTCGCTGATCAGTCCCACCCTCGGTCGGTGATCAGGCCCACCGTCAGTGTGTGATCAGTCACACTGTCAGCCAGTGACCAGTCACACCGTCAGCCAGTGATCCGCCACAACAGCTGGCGATCAGTCACACCGTCAGCTTCAGCCATACCGTTAGCTTACCATCCACGCCCACGGTCAGCTCGAAGGCCGCGCGGCCAGTCTGGCTGGAGGCCGGAGGCTTGCGGTAAGCTTCGTCGGAACTCATCGGGCTTCGCTGGACGGGCGGCGCATGCTGATGTGGGCCGGGCAGCGGACGCGGCCGATCGATGGCCATTAGGAAGTGAAAGTCCGACACCTCATCTCGTTGGTGGCAGGCGACAGACCCGAGATGGATGACGTTGGCCCGGCTGGGATATGGCCCACTATCGCTAAACAGTCTGATCAGCCGGTCGGGATATGGCCCATTATCGCTAAACAGTCGGATCAGCCGGCCGGGATATGGCCCACTATCGCTAAACAGTCGGATCAGCCGGCCGGTATATGGCCCACTATCGCTAAACAGTCGGATCAGCCCGGGATATGGCCCATTATCGCTAAACAGTCGGATCAGCCGGCCGGGATATGGCCCACTATCGCTAAACAGTCGGATCAGCCGGCCGGTATATGGCCCACTATCGCTAAACAGTCGGATCAGCCGGCCGGGATATGGCCCACTATCGCTAAACAGTCGGATCAGGGGATTGGCCCATATCGCTAAACAGTCGGATATGGCCCACTATCGCTAAACAGTCGGATCAGCCGGCCGGTATATGGCCCACTATCGCTAAACAGTCGGATCAGCCGGTCGGGATATGGCCCACTATCGCTAAACAGTCGGATCAGCCGGCCGGTATATGGCCCACTATCGCTAAACAGTCGGATCAGCCGGCCGGTATATGGCCCACTATCGCTAAACAGTCGGATCAGCCGGCGGTCGGTATATGGCCCACTATCGCTAAACAGTCGGATCAGCCGGCCGGGATGTGGTCCACTATCATCAAGCAGTCGGACCATCAGGCGGGTAAGACTGCGTGGGATGTGGTCCACTATCATCAGGCAGTCGGACTCACCATCCGGGTAAGACTGCGTGGGATGTGGTCCACTACCATCAGGCAGTCGGACTCACCATCCGGGTAACACTGCGTGGGATGTGGTCCACTACCATCAGGCAGTCGGATTCACCAGACGGGTAAGACTCGTGGGATGTGGTCCACTATCATCAGGCAGTCGGACTCACCATCCGGGTAAGACTGCGTGAGATGTGGTCCACTATCATCAGGCAGTCGGATTCACCATCCGGGTAAGACTCGTGGGATGTGGTCCACTATCATCGGGTGGACTCACACGGGTAGACTCGTGGGATGGGCCCTTTGGCGTGGACAATACGGGTAAGACTGCTGGGATGTGGTCCACTATCATCAGGCAGTCGGATTCACCATCCGGGTAAGACTCGTGGGATGTGGCCCACTATCATCAGGCAGTCGGACTCACCATACGGGTAAGACTCGTGGGATGTGGCCCACTATCATCAGGCAGTCGGACTCACCATACGGGTAAGACTGCGTGGGATGTGGTCCACTATCATCAGGCAGTCGGACTCACCATACAGGTAAGACTCGTGGGGTGTGGTCCACTATCATCAGGCAGTCGGACTCACCATCCGGGTAAGACTCGTGGGATGTGGTCCACTATCACCAGGCAGTCGGATTCACCAAACGGGTGCGTAGGATGTGTTTGACACATCGTATCTCACCCGGCGCCACGACCGAGCAGCCCGGCACTTCGGACGGATGGAACGAGAACCGCGCATCATGATCGGTGCTCACCCCAGTCTCTTCTCAACCATGCTGTTTCACCAGTCACTTAGGTAGCATTCTTTTTCTGGCATATGGCTAAGATGTGCAATTCTCGACCGTTGGGCAAAAACAGGACAGCTCCTTGGTTCTCGTCTGTGTTCGTAACCAAGACGTCTAGTTCCGCAATGCGGAAAACACAGATCCCATTATTCATTGTTGTTGGTATTCTGTCTGTGTCGTTGCGGATAGGTTTTGTTGCGGTCCCGGACCAGGCAGGCTGTTGTTGGCATTATGTCTGTGTCGTTACGGCTAGGTTTTGTTGCGGTCCTGGACCAGGCAGCGTAGTAAAGTGATGCTCTCCTAGGGTAACTGAATTAAAAGAGCGAGGCCACTGGGATGCATGCCCAAAATGGTAAGCCGATAAATTATGGAACTCTGTGTGGGGTTATAGTGACATATTGCTTGATTGTGCATTTTGGAAACAAATTGCTGTGTGCTAACATCCATGTTGTGGTTTTATAAACTATTTTCTCCTATGGAAACTGCCATGTGTGCTTATGTTATTTAACTCGGCACCATTAATTCAGCCACCCATTTTGAGGACAGGAAACTGGAAGCGAAAATTCATCCCCAAAGGACAATTACTGAAAGTTAAAGGAAGGCAAGATTTTCAATGCAGTGGGGATCTAGAAGCTTTGTGATCAACATTTGTTACTATTCAACAACTAGAACTTATCAACAGCCCAGAATTTCATCGACCATGAATTCAACAATATATTCAACACCCCGAAGTATACACTAAATTTCCTACCTCCAGTTCACGTGTCTGAGGGGCAGCCAGAGCTGCTTTGAAGCTCATGAGCCCCAACAAGGTATGCGATCCGGATAACATCAGCGCCAAAATGATCATTGAATGCGCTGATCAACTCGTAAGTCCCCTTACAATCTGCCTTCGTATTTCACTGGAAACTATCGTCTTTCCGGATAGATGGAGGCATACTAGCATTGACCCTACATTGGAACGGAAAAAGTATCGTATTGTTTCTCTGCTTCCTCTCTTCGGAAAGGCGCTTGAACGTGTCGTTTGCGATGAACGTTTTCGGTACGCATTGCCTGTGCTGTGCCAGGAACAGCACGGATTTATTCCACGCAGAACATGCACAAGTGACTTGGTGCAGCGTGGTGTGGGAGGCAATATCGGACGACTACCCGAAGGACGCCACGTGATATCGATTATTATTCGGCCACCCTGGAAAGCGAATCATCAGCTCATCGTCGTCGTTGTTGTTGTTGTTATTGGGGTTTAGGGGCGCATCAACTGCGTAGGTTATACAGCGCCCAAAGCTCATCGTCATAAACTGCAACATTCCTATGCTGTATACGATTTCACACCAAAATTGTTCGTATCGTACTTGTCTAATATCTAATATAGCCGCCCCGGTAGCTCAGTTGCTTAGAGCGCTCGCCTGCACTGGTCTGCCCTGTCTTGGCAAAACAGGGTTCGAGTCGCTTCACGCGCTCGCATTTAGCCTCCGGCTTGGAGGGTCAGTTGGCAGCTGGCCCGGTGAGGCCGGGGACGAGCTGCCGGGGCGGCCGTGTCGGTGCATTGACGGCACGTTAAACTCTTGGTCAAAATTCCGCCGTTGAACTGGAATTCATGGATCCGGTGGTGGGGCCAGGGTTCACGCAACAAGCTCTGCTTAGCAATAGGACCCTGGTTCATAAAGCCACCACATCAATAATTCGTACTAAATTTGTATTTGAAAAATACGTCGGAGGGTTGTTATGTTCGACAAATTATCCGAATGGATACCGGCTGTATCTGGAGTACCGGATGGACCTTTGTTGGCTCCCTTTATACTTTTGTTTATTTATTAATGACCTTCCTTGAGAAAGGCCTGCGAAGCATTTTATGACATTTTATCCATGCATTTTATGCATAGGCATGCAAGCCCATATGCCTTTTAACGCACACGATGCTAAACATTTTCCAAAATTGTATCCGCATGAGATCACAGACTGCATGACCTGAATCACTTGCTCGCTTGCATGTCCGTTAGATATGAGCCCCGTTTCCATGACACTGGCAAATCCGGATTTCCTCACCAATCCGGATTTCCGAAGTCATGGAAACGCCTTCGTCAGCTAACTGGATTGGATTTCCGAATCCGGCTTAGAAAGAAGATTTCCTGAGGAAATCCGAATTTCCCAGGAGTTGAAAGGATATGGTAGCACGCGTCCTTTTCCTGCTTCCCCTGTCGTCAGCGCCGACGTCGTTTTTGGAAGGTTTTTGGTGAAAGGTGACCGGGTTTACGCAGAATAAAGATTAAAAATCATTTTGTGATACGTTAGTTTGCAAAGATCTTATGGTAGGCCGCTGTCAACGACTTCAAAGAAGTTAATTTTTCCCAGTATTAGAAGAAGTGTCGGTTCAAGAACCAGGAAATTCCGTTTAAGACCATCTTGCCCACAGCAACAAGTGAGACCAAGGCCATGAACACCGGCGAGACCCTTCTTCCCTATTAACAACATTTCACTTTTAGCATACCAATTCGTTATTTCAGAACCATACAAACCACTCCATGTTTGGAGTGCAACAAACATGCATAGGTCAGGGGTGGGTTTGTAGCAGGGAAACTACTACTTTATCGGCTAGATCAACTTGCTGATCTTCATATGTTTATTGGGAAGTAGGGGAAGAGGAGGGGTTGCCGAACACTTAAGACATCATGCAACAAATAATTATACTGCTGCTTCTGCATGGCCGAACCAGTAATTGTACGGTGTTTACCGAACGCAGAAATGAACAAGCGATCCATATTCATACAGTTCCTTTCGATTAAAATCCTCTAACCACTCACAAAGAACAACTTTAAAACAGATAACTATTTTTTAGTGGGGTGCCGTATTCCGAACGCGAAAATGTGGTTGTGTAGGATTAGGTGTCTAGTTTCCCGAACACTTTAATGAATGGAATATATCTCCTACAGAAATGTTTTATTTTATGACGAAAGTTCGTTTTTAGATTCCTATGGAATTTTCCGATCATAATCCATGACAAATGTATTTACCCTATGCTCAACAGATTTGTTAGCCACAAACACATCTCTCAGATAAAAATGCTCCCCTTGGGGACGAAAAGTACCCCTTCAGTATGCTCCAGTGTGCCCCTCCCCCAATTTGCGAAGTTTTCCGCCGAAGACCCCTCCGAGGAAATGTGCCCCCTCCCCAATGATGATCACTGGGTCCGCCCCTGCCAAGTGCAACCTTTAAAATGCTTAAATCCTGGGATTAAAATGCTAATAAGTCCGTGTTCGGAATTCAGCGCACTCGCTTTAGCAGGCGCAAGTACACGTGCCGTATTACGAACACCGCTGTTTGGTTCGGGAAGCACACGGAAATTCGCCTGTGCTGTTTGCAAATAACAGCAAGCCTTCTTCGGGTCTCTCATGGAACGACGCAGCCCACGCCGATGTGGCATACGTTTTTGGGTATTGAAGGAAAATGTCACACGTGCGCCGCAACTGTCAGCAAATCCGGGATTTACCACCAAGTCCGGATTCTGAAATCCTACATGTATCCTGATTTCCTCGCGAATGGTCATGGAAACGCTCCTTGTAATCCGGATTCGATTCATTGTGGAAATACAATCCCAATTCAAACCTGCCATGAAAACAAGGCTATGGTCTGATATTAAACCACACAAAGTGCAAATCCTTCACAATGACGCTCAGGCGTGCACCCGTCCGAAAAAAATGTCGCATACATCACGAAGAGCTAGAGGCAGTGCCGGTAATTGGAGGTTTAGGTATCAAACAAGATAGAAAGCTAGCATTTTTCTTTCACGTGATTTACACTGTCGGCATGGCCAATAGAGCGCCCGGAATGCTCATAAGATTATTCCAGACAGGCTCAAGTATGAATGTGTTGTGTCGTAGCACACTCCTAGCAGCTTAATTTACCAACGTGTGTTCCATTTGAGAATATTGCAGTGCTGTCTGGACGGGTGTGGCGAAGTCTCACTGCGTGCGGATTGATAGCGTGCAGCACAAGTTTCTCATCTGGCTTTCCCGGCATGCTTACCCCAGGGATCCCTCCGTCGCTCTCCTATGACATTCTCAGCGGTCACTTCAAAGTCACATTTCTGAAATCTCGCAGAACCTAACATGACCTCCGATTCCTGAAAAAAAAATTGTTCTAAGGGAAAAGACTCACCAACTCTCCTGTCAATTTTCATTGCATGTGCTATCTCGACAAACTCGCGCACAACAGCTGTTCACTCTGCCATATGCACGAACTGAAACAGTGATCAGATCTTCCGTGTCGGCTTCCGAGGACAGAGGATAGTTTGTAGCATGTCACGTGAACACTGTCTATTTCAGCGACAGTCCAGCCTCTTTTAAGATATATCTACGTGACATCAAGTCGCAATTCTTAATCTTTATATTCTGTTTGTCAGACTTTCATCACATGCTTTTTTCTCCATACACTGCATATCATTAACCACATGTGCATATTTATTACTGTGTGTTATGCATTGACTTTACCTGTTATTGGAACCTGCCTCCGATGGTGAGCTGTGCAAACAAATGCACAAATGCATACAAACATTAACGGCTTATTTTCTGCCTGCTTCGGTTCTTGACAATAGGGTGACATTTATACTCGTATAGTGTACACTCATACACATGGCAAGAAATTCCCACTGAACATCCTCAGATCGATTAGCAAACGCATTACTGTTGCATTTTTGCCCGGCAGAAAAAAGTGTACAGATGAAGGAGAATGATGGCGTTCACAATATTACATCACAATTATCTACGCTTTCGTGCGTTTCGGGATTAGCAGGGGCGGGAAACGGCACATATTGAGCTTGTCATTCCGAGTTACAAGCGCTGCAATTTCCTCTCTCAATGTTAAATTGGCAACTTAAGGCAATCTTGTTCTCCACTTGTGATTGCTGATGTAAGTTTCTAGGTAGATCTTATTCGTTGGAGATAAAATCCCTCCAGACATTCGCCGCCCCTGGCAAAACCCTCCATCCGTTACCGACCCTAACACATGGAACCTCAATCAGCAAGATGTTACACTCTGGCGCATTGACGAGGCAGCAGCGGCAGGCTTCCTCTGTGTTCAGTGCATGAAACATCACGGACAACTAAGGAAAGACCAGCTAAATATTGACGCTCCGTCAAAAACTGCATGTTTTTTTCCCCGCTCATTTGGATAAAACAGGTGACACTCACGAACCGCACGAATGGCAATGGTGTTGACCGTTGGCAATGGCAATGGTGTTGACCGTTGGCAATGGCAATGGTGTTGACCGTTGCGCCGGCGTGCGAGTCACGCGTTAACTAAGCACGTAGTGGCATACCTGGCACGCGCACGCACGCACGTGCGCGCACACACACACACACACACACACACACACACACACTATATATATATATATATATATATATATATATATATATATATATATATATATATATATATATATATATATATATATATATATATATGTATATATACATATATATATAATATATAAATATATATTTATATATATATATATATATATATATATATATATATATATATATATATATATATATATATATATATATATATATGTCTCCGCAATAAGCATCACGCACCTGTGTAGGACCAGGTGCACTTAAATAGCACATCGTCTCCAGCGGCTCACCTCAAATGTCAGCCGTCCGTAAATAGCGACTCCGTCAGTGTTCGAGATACATTGCCGTCCCGGTGCAGCGTCCACAGAGCCAGCGCACGGCCACGGTCCAGGCCGGGACGTCGCCACGCTCACCATCGCGCTACCACGCGCCGACTGGGAGCGGCGCGCGGCCCGACAGGCGGCACGGCCGCATCGATCGCCAGAGGCGACCGGCCGGCGCGCACCGATCGTCGACGGATCAGCCAGCCGGCGCGCAGTTGGTGATTGCGGCCGTCGCGCCGCGGCTGGGTGTCCCGCAGCGCCCTCCAGCAGCACGCCGGTCAACCGCCGGCGGCGCGTCTCAGCCGGCACCGAGGCGGCGCGGAAGCGAGCTGTGCGGCTCTCGTGCCCGCTGTCGGCCGCGGCGACGGCGCGGCGGCTCGGCCCGGCTGGCGGCGAGCGGTGCTCATGCGGCGCTCATGGCCTTGTATCCGTTACGTGCTTAGCCGGGTAATGGCCTGTGACGTCACGGTGGCGCTCTGGTTGGAGTACTACGGCCTGTGCACTGTGCCGAACAGGCAGGTCATCGGCTCGACCGGCCTCCTCGTCGTTGGACCCACGGCTGGGTCAGGCTGAAGCAGGCTGCTGTCGGTCGCTTCGGCTGATAATCATTTTTCGGCCGGATGACGACATCCGCGAAGCTATCAGCGACGGACGGGCGATAGATCTCCCCAGGATCGCCGGAGGAGGAACGATGGATCGCGATGGATGTTGTGAGGCTGCCGGGGAAAGGGCGATGGAGGTCCCGATATATCCTGAGGATCGCCAGGGCAGGAACAGTGTGTCCCGATGGATCTCGTGAGGATCATCGCGGGAAGAACGGCAGGTCACGATGCATCACATGAGGGTCGTCAGGCGAGGGACTTCAGACGTCAGGCGAGGGACAGTGAGTCTTGGTAGATTTCGTGCGGTTTCCCCGGAAAGGGCCGCGTTAGCCCCCGTGGATCTCGTGAGAGAGAATCCCTGGGAAGGGCGTTTGGACCCGACAGATCTCGTGAGGATTTCCCGGAAAAGAACGGCGGAGGTCTCGGTAGATCTTCGTGATAATCGCCAAGGAATTAACGACTAGTCTCAATGAATCTCCGGACGGTCGCCGTTGCAGAGGCCATACTCCCATACGGCTGTATATGTATTCCCTTACAGATCTCTTGAGGATCGACGGGTCTGGAGGGGAGGATGAGGCGTGAAGGGTAGGTTTTCACAGGTATCGCGAGGACTCCGTCGGACGATGAATGGACCACCACCTGACTAACGATGATGAAGACGGCGGATGGGGGTATCGTTATTGACCGCAAGAAGCACCTGTCTTGCGGTATCTGTGGTGACTCAGCACACCTGCAGCAGCGGACACTGGACAGGAACACATGCGTACACTAATGGCTAGTGGGTGCGGGACGATCGGCGCAACTGGCAGAGCAGTGATGAGGAGGTGCAGAAGAGACCAAGGTGGAGACTCACCTGTGCAGAGGTCAGCGTGTCAGGAAATCGTCGGTAGTGAGGTGTGCTGCTCTGGACCGGAAGCGCCTTGTGAAATTACGCATGGTTAGGATTGAGGAACGAGCAGGATGATCATAGTGCGTCTATTGCGCCTGGGTCAGACGAGAAGGATGATCATAGTGCGTCTATTGCGCCTGGGTCAGACGAGAAGGATGATCATAGTGCGTCTATTGCGCCTGGGTCAGACGAGAGGGATGATCATAGTGCGTCTATTGCGCCTGGGTCAGACGAGAGGGATGATCATAGTGCGTCTATTGTGCCTGGGTCAGACGAGAGGGATGATCATAGTGCGTCTATTGCGCCTGGGTCAGACGAGAAGGATGATTATAGTGCGTCTATTGCGCCTGGGTCAGACGAGAGGGATGATCATAGTGCGTCTATTGCGCCTGGGTCAGACGAGAAGGATGATCATAGTGCGTCTATTGCGCCTGGGTCAGACGAGAGGGATGATCATAGTGCGTCTATTGCGCCTGGGTCAGACGAGAGGTATGATCATAGTGCGTCTATTGCGCCTGGGTCAGACGAGAGGGATGATCATAGTGCGTCTATTGTGCCTGGGTCAGACGAGAGGGATGATCATAGTGCGACTATTGCGCCTGGGTCAGACGAGAAGGATGATCATAGTGCGTCTATTGCGCCTGGGTCAGACGAGAGGGATGATCATAGTGCGTCTATTGCGCCTGGGTCAGACGAGAAGGATGATCAAAGTGCGTCTATTGCGCCTAGGTCAGACGAGAGGGATGATCATAGTGCGTCTATTGCGCCTGGGTCAGACGAGAAGGATGATCATAGTGCGTCTATTGCGCCTGGGTCAGACGAGAGGGATGATCATAGTGCGTCAGCGGTCATTGCGCCTCGGTCAGGCGCTCCTCCGATAATGAGGCCAGAATTATAGGCCATCAAGCGACCACAAATGTTGATATAGTGGCAAACGTAATTTGTATATGCACGTGTGTCGACTTAGATGCATTTTTCGTCCTTAACATTTTTGTATTCCGTCTGGGGTGCTGCTCCATTGCTACGGACAAATGCGGCTATGTGTGCACACACACACTATGCAATGTGCATGATGCATGTCAACAGAACAAACACGAAAACTCTACATTCACTGTTACCATGGCAATGCGAAGACAAATGGTAAATGACATCCATCCGGTGGCTCACGGATCGGGAGGTGGCATCTGGTTTTCTAGTAAGCAACGCTTCATGGATTGAATAATGAATTTAATTATCTACTTTTTATTTAATACAGAAATCATGAATCGCACTATTCCCAGTAGACATCCCAATTTTCGGTCCGCCGCCGGCGTGTGTCGGGGCGAGCTCGGCATCTCGAAAGCGACATGCCGACATCGGGTCCCTGACGGCCCAACATAGGCAAACTGACCTGGAATATCAACATATGTCGGGTTGAGTTCGGCATATCAATAGTGGCCAGCCGACATCGGGCCGTTGTCCGACATTCCACTCCCCAGCCGAAAACATCCCAACAGCAGCACGGCATCTTCCTGACGTCGGCTCCCCGTCGGCCATATGCTGCCTGGGTGCCTCGGAATGGGCAGACATTTCACTCCCCGGGAAGGAGTGGTGATCGGTGAGGTCGGGGAGCGGTGGGCCGGGGAGGTCGGGGATCGGTGAGGCGGTTGAGGCGAGGGTCGGTGGAGCGTTGAGAAGGGAGGTGTGCCGGGCTCCAGGGGCCGGCTGCTGGTGGGATGGTTGGGCGGGTGGGAGCTGGTGTTGGAGGGGGTGTGGGTTTAGGTGTGGAGAGCGTCGCTGCGTAGCTTCGCCCGGCGGTAGGTGCGGTGTGGAGAGGTGCAGTTGTGGCTGTGTGAGTGTCAGTGGTGGTGTGGCATAGGTGCTGTCGTGCTGTTGCGTGTGGCACCCGATGAGTTGCCTCATACCGGCACACCTCCCTCTCGTATGCCCACTTGGGGAAGTCGGGGTCGGTGGCGGGTACGGCCCATCACAGCCTGCCAATCCAGCAACTTTCTGCAGATAATCTAGTGTTGGTAAGTTACAAAAGATGCATATAATATATAACTATGAGCATATTACGTATAAAAAACGACCTAAACACTGATTTTGATTTTGCAGAGTGGATACATACTTTGGCTGTGCGTTGATCTCGATTGTATGCTGCTGCGTTTTTTTGCGCTAACAGGAATAAACTGGCTTGAACCAGATGGATATTCTGAACAGCGCCATCTATGTTGGTCGATAAATTTTAATTGTATTAACAGTTAGGGCATACCTAGCCTTCATTAAGTGTATTAATCTGTCGAATAACGATTTATGTCACGATTGCAACACACTAGCCTACGCACCTTTGGGCCATCATACTACGCACCTTTGGGCCGAATTGGACGAATTTTGCACCGATCGACGCGTCTCTTGGATGCGGTTGGAGAAATCGACGATCCAAAGTGCTCACACGTGTATCGAGCACGTTTGCCACGTTTACACGTGCCATTGACTCAACGTGGCAATTTGACGTTTTCTCGCCGGCCCGAACGGCCGAATCGCCGCCGCACAGCTCGGCCGTCAATGCACCCAGCGACACGAAACCAACGCCACCGTGTAGCCCCGTTCGTGTGCTACACGCACGGTGCAAAAATGCACCACCCACGTGGCACGTGTACACGTGGCGCGAATTAACGGCAAAGTGGCTTTTTCCCCCCCTTTTCACGGTCGCCTCTCCCACGGCCAAAATATTCAACTTTTTCTAGCGGCAATGCTTGCATAACCACGCCCCAGGTACCGCCACCTTTGCTCCATTGACATGTGCCACGTGCCGTGCAAAGTGCACCCGTCAATCGCTGCACAGCGATTGAGTGCGGTGCACTCGCACGCGCGCGCAATCGTCCGGGATTCCCACGCCACTAACCCCCCTGTAAGTGCACATTTCCAACACAAAGTGCACATTTCCAACACAAGTAGCCGCGTCTCTTGCGATGCCCACGGTGTCGCGCAATTTTCGCCAACCCAGATATCTTGGCCGCCATCGCCGCTACCCTAGACCATTGTAAAGTGCCATTTTTCCGCGTAAATTTGCGTCTCAACATGGGGAAATTCGCGTTTCGACGCCCGCCCGCTCAGGCCGTGCCAATTCGAGGCGCCCTGCACCCCCACCCCGTGCTCCGATCGCACCGGGGTCGCGGCCGCTGCCCCCTGCGAGAAGCCGTCACTTGGCGGTAATTTCGCCTCGATGCGACAAAAACGACTTTCAAATTGCGGTTTTAACATCACTTGCAGGTGAATCCATCACATTCACGGTCGACGTCGGCATCGCCAATGCTGTTGTCCTGGTCGAGCACACCATCAATTGCCATTTTCCGCCCTCCAAAGTGGCCCAAAGTGTCACTTTCCCGTGGGCGGCTTTGCGCCCAGCACCCGCAGTTCGTTCGGGTTGGATTTTTCAGCGCCGCCGCTAACCGCCGTCGTGGCGACGTGGTAGTGCGCTGTACTTTTCGTTATTGCCAGGTCCGCCGATCGAATCCCGGGCGCAAGTTTTTTTTCTTTTTTATAAACTTAATTAAAAAAAAATATCTAGTGACAGAGGCTCGCGAAGCGAGCAGCATAGTTCAGTAAGCCGGCGGCAGCCGGCGCATCTGAACTAGTTCAGGTTTTATTAGTATAACCCTAGTCATCCTTATTAGTTATTTCAGATTCATTTTCGAAATACTGTTTTTTGATGATTGCGGAGACCTGGTCTGGTTGATACAATTTTGGCGAAACTCAAAATAACTCTTCATTTTGGAAAGGTAGCGAGTAGATAGCTACACGGCGGAGTGCGGAGTGCTGATGCATACTTTGCTCCATGACCATGTCTGAAATAGTGCCAAGGCGAAGGAGGGTATAACGGAACGACAAGTAAGAAGAGATCCGGGAAGGTTCAATGCTTGACTAGAAGACAAACCTGAAGCGACAGAAGCAGCGAAGACTCGAAGAGGATGGCAGCAAGAACCAAGAGCGCCAGGCACCCTAGACAAGCACCCCTGACTTTAGAAGGCAAACCTCCCACACCAAATTCCCAACTCTGTCTCCCAGCTAACCTTTACCTCCCGGAAGAAACCTAACGGCCACCTCTCTGGGCCATTGCGGCTGGGACAGGGACCAAAGGGTGAAAGCTCGGTCCGTGGTTGCAACGAATCCTGGTATTTTTCAGTAAGGAGGAAGGGACACCTTACGAGTGGGGCGGGCTCGACACTGAACACGATGACACCCACACCGGCGGCTAACGCCCACACCACAAAATGCGCCTACTTAGTAGGCACCTACACCGAGCCAGAACACATCACACGAGAGTCGCTCTTCACTCTGGCACAGAGACTCCGCCACATACTTAACTCACCACACTTCACCAACAACAGGCACACCACCCACATCATAGTTCAGACGCAGAGCAGCGCTGACACACAAACACTACTGGGCACACATATATTCAACAACCGGCCCTGCTTCTTCACACTACACCGCACACTGAACACCGGTCGGGGCTATATTTGCGCCCAGAGCTGGATAGCGTACCACTTGACAGCATCGCTAAACTGCGTGACGCCACAGCCCTCCTCGACGCAACAACCACGACAAACAACATTAGACGGGAGGCACGATCAACACACAGCATCTTAGTTCTGTCATTTAACTCCTTGCAGCTGCCATCACACGTACACATGCATTACAAACTGTACGAGGTACGTCTATACGTGCCTTTACCACTACGGAACCACGATGTAGCCAGTGTGCGGGTCATCACACGGCTTCCGACTGCACATTATCCAACAGGAGATGTGCAGCCTGTGACAGACCACACCTCGCCACTGATCCTGACTGCCCCAATTGAGCATATGAGAGAGAGGTGTGCGGCAACTCACAGCGTGCCACACACAACAGCACACCAGCACGTACGCAACGCCACCTACTCCACCACTGCCATCTCCACCTCCACAACCGCACCCTCCCACACCGCACCTACCGCCGGGCGCAGCTACGCAGCAGCGCTCTCCTCACCACTTAGACCCACATCCAGTACAGTACCAGCTCCCATCCGTCATACCATCCCACCAGCAGCCGGCTCCTGGAGTCCAGCACACGTCCCTCCTCAACGCCACGCCGATCCTCGCCTCCACCACCCATCGATACTCGACTGCCCCATCGACCATCGATTCCACCGCCCACCACTCCTTCACACGCCACCCCACCGCTGATCCGGCCTGTTCCAACACCCACCCCACCGCGCACCCGGCCTTCTCCCACATCCACCCCACCGTAAACCCAACTTCCTCCCGCATCCACCACGTCTCAGACCCGACCTACGCCTAACACCAACCCCACCCTGGGCAAGACCTCCTCCC
This sequence comes from Ashinkailepas kermadecensis, assembly GCA_034440615.1. Lineage (NCBI taxonomy): Eukaryota > Metazoa > Arthropoda > Thecostraca > Neolepadidae > Ashinkailepas > Ashinkailepas kermadecensis. Next base: position 532,248 of record JAOTOM010005061.1, read on the forward strand.
ACTTACACCACGTCCCAGACCCGACCTCATTCCACCCACACCACCCCTCAGACCCAGACCTGGCCTCCATCCCCTCCCTCGCCGGTACCCCCTCCCATCCATTACGGGACCTAGCCGTACCCCTTTGCCACACCGCCTCTAACCGGTCAGGGCACTCTGTAACAGAGTTTCCATAAAATTGCACTTTTGACTGTCCCGTAACTATAAATGATGTGTTCCCGTAAGCCAGCCGACCGTACATGTAGCGTAAATATATGCCGTAAATATAACGTCTCACGAGCCTGAGCTGGCTGGCGGCTCGCTGCCGGCCCGTGCCGCGGCAGTGACCGGACGTAGGGTCAGAGTCCAATTCTCGGCCGACGCTGCCGCACATAGCTCAGCGCTTTTACCGGGCCGACGGCCGCCGTATGCGGCGGAGATTCTGGCGCCTGCAGCCGCTAGATCTCACGACCTACCCCCGCCAGGCAGTCGTTTCTGAGCAGCCAGGCGACGCGGGTCCCTAACGCTGGCGGTCGCGCGTTCTAAATTAATAACATATTTCGGCCTTAAATTCAACAGTAGGCAATATCACGGTTGTTCGTCGGTGTGGAACATTTTTAAGTACGGGTTTTCTGGCGTTTGACTGTTGCCGTCTATTCGCTGCTGCACAATACAGACAGTGCAGATAACTTTGGAACTTTACGACCGGAGTGACGCGAACGCGAGGCCATACTAGACTATCACGTGACCTATAAAGGAACTTTCCTACAAGTGATGCCCGACCCGGACGTTCTACGATTTTCTACGACTTTCTACAAGTTCGCCCAGACAACAGATCAACCAACACCAACGTAGACCATCAACACGCCGTTCAGCACGGAGGGGCAAGGAAACGACTTCCGCATCAATAAGTAAGTCCGAGCAAAATTCCAAAATCCTTCTAAAATACCACCTCCGATTTTCGACCACAAATATAACTGTTTTAAAATTGCATAACTGTGCTGTATACCTGTTGTGCACTGAATACTGTGTGTGTAAACTATTGTGTGAACTTCGAGCCGAATTTGAAACATATAATTCTCCACAAAGTGAACGAATAATTTGTGAAAAAATAGAGAGACAACGTAACGTAATTCAACATGACTGAAATTACCTTTGATAGACTTGCCGACAGTTTCAACAAAATTCGACTGGAGATGAGAGCACAGGGAATGACCCAGAACGTCAAACCCTTTTCTGGAGACAGTCATAATAAGTTATGCGATTGGCTACGTCAATTGGAACTTATAAATTTCAGCATGGATGACGAACAGATGCAGATAATTTGCATCAAAACGCTTTCTGGACCCGCAGCCGAATTCATGCAACGCGTGTTCCTTCAGCAACCACATATGACGTGGGCACAAATTAAGCAAGTCATGCGAGAGAGATACTCTGACCTTTCGGATCAAAAATGTTCCCAAGAAAGTTTGCGAAAGATGAAACAAAATCGTAGTGAACTCATTCAGAATTTTTGGGAGAGACTAGTCGCTCTGGCACGTGAAGCATACACGGACTTGGAAAATCCAACAACACAGGATATTCTCATAGACATTTTTAATAGAGGCGTCCAAAGTAGCTCATTGGCAAACAAATTATACAGGCAGCAGTTCCATACTCTCGAAGAAGCCATCCAATTTGCAGTAAGGGAACAAAAGGTGGACAAAGTTATTCAGGTTTGCAGAGGGGTACAGAATGACGAACCGATGGATATTGATTCGAGTAATCTGGACAACGGAGAGGACATAATATAAAAAAATAGAGAAACTAGTGCTGGCAATAGGAAAAACAGAGGAAAAATTGGCAACAAAAAAGCCAGAAACTGAGAAACCAACAACTGAGAATCAACCTCGGCCTTGACTACGGGTATTTCACCCCTCCTACCAACGTTACCCCCGACCGCCGCGAGCCTACCCCTCAGGACCCCACTATGGACCACCTCAGCCACGACCCCCTATGGGCCCCAGAATGTGGAGAGCATCGCCCAGCACCGCCCAGCACACAGCTTACCGCTGGACTTCAGATGACAGACCCATCTGTGTAAGGTGTGAGAAAATTGGTCACCTCGTACGGCAGTGCCGCTCTGGACCCATCAGCCAGTCGGAAAACTGACGAGCTCTGTCGCGACCGACCACCGCGATAGGGCTGGAAAAAAATTCAGAAAGAGGAAACAAAGAGAAAAGAGAGAAAGAATGTCAGGAAAAAGCGAGACCCCGAAAAACGTAAACAAAAACTGGCCCGTGTCCACTAAGTTCGCATCAAGGCGAACACACCCATGGCTTGGCTTCATATAGGCAACCAAAAAGCATATACGCTCGTGGATACTGGAGCTGATATACTATTGATTTAAAAAAATAATTTGACAAAATTGCGGAGAAAATGTTATAAATTTCTCAGAGGACCGACGAGATTCCATACCACTTGCACACCGCCAGTGGCCATCGCCTGAAAATATCTGAGTCGGAACTTTCACAGTAGAGATGAGCAAGTTCCGAAAACCGTTCGAATTTCAAATTGTGGAGGACCTGAACCAGGAATGCATGTTGGGAAATGATTTTTTGACGAAGTTTGGAGCGAAATTAGATTTTGAGAAGAAAGCCCTCTGCATCGAAGGAAACATGATCCCACTGAGACCACAAAAGCAGAACAGTGAGCAAGCAAGCTCACTCGTCCGAGTCAAGGGATTCACATTCCCGCCAACACTGTCGTGGAATGTCCAGCCTTCATCAACCGTGTCCAACTAGTCGATTAAAATTGTTATGTACGCTCGCTGGATAATATGCCGCTGATCTCTGAGGAACCTGGCTTGTTCATAGCAGAAGTAATAGCGAAACCTGATCAACATAAACGTGTACCAGTTCGAATTGTTAATACCACTACTCGAGATTTCTCCTTCTACCCAGAGCAGGTAATCGCATTCGCTGAGACTATAAACGATTCTGACCTATAAAACCTGATTGACATGACCCAGGACATTGAACTGACGCCGCCGACCGCACCCTCTGACCCGCTTGATCAAGCCAAACTGGCTCACTTGACTGGCGCTGACAAAGACAGACTAGAACAGCTGTTACGTGCTAACACTGACTTATTTGCCGAGACTGACGCAGAACTTGGAACGACTGATGTCATCAAAATGGATATTGACACTGCAGATAACCCACCGATCCGACAGGCTCCTTACAAAACGCCATTTTATCAGCGAAAATACGTAGAAGAACAAATTAAAGTAATGCTAGAAGCAGGAATCATTGAAGAATCAGACAGCCCCTGGGCGGCCCCGATAATGATTGTTCGCAAAAAAAGATGGAAGCAACCGGTTCGCGATTGACTTTAGAAAATTAAATAAGGTGACCAAGAAAAATAGCTACCCACTTCCCCTCATTGAAGATATTCTTGCCTCTTTGGGAGGTGCGAACTTCTTTTCGTCATTGGATCTGAAAGCTGGTTATTGCCAAATTCCGATGTCCGAAGAGAGTATTCCCAAAACGGAATTCACGTGTTTTGTCGGCCTGTGGAACTTTCGAAAAATGCCATTCGACATCTGTAATGCACCATCTACGTTTAAGGAATTGATTAACAAAGTGTTATCTGGAATTCAAAATCAGTTTGCAACAGCCTACATCGATGACATAATAGTATACTCGAAAACGTTTGATGAACATTTAGCCGATCTTGAAGAAGTTTTCCGCCGACTACGAAAAGGGAAATTGGAACTAAAACTTTCGAAATGTGACTTCTTGAAAGAAAAAGTACAGTACTTGGGACACCTAGTGTCAGCCTCTGGCATCCAGCCAAACCCTGAGAAAGTTGAAGCGATTCAACATATGGCAGCCCCGACCAGTGTGAAGGGAGTCCGCTCATTTATCGGTATGTGTTCGTACTACCGTCGCTTCATTCCAAACTTCAGCAAAATCTAAGCGCCACTTATAAACCTCACCAAGAAACATGCAAGATTTGACTGGACAGACGAGTGTGAACATGCTTTCGAAACTCTGAAGCAGAAATTAGCTTCCGCGCCTGTGCTGGCATATCCCGACATCACGAAAGAGTACAAATTATACACGGATGCCTCCCAAGAAACGATTGGAGCCGTGTTAGTGCAAGAACACGGAAACAATGAAAGAGTGGTACAGTACCTGTCGAGACAATTGAACGAAACCCAACGTAAATGGCCGGTGGTACAGAAAGAAGCATATGCGTGTGTTTGGGCTGTGAAAAAATTACTCCAATATTCGCTTCGATCGAAATTCACCATTCTGACCAATCACTGTCCACTTACCTTCTTGAACCTGTCAGAAATGAAGAATCCCATGTTGCAGAGATGGGCTATTATGCTTTCAGAGCACAACTGCGAAATTATTTATATTAACACGCGCACTGGAGGGGGGCGAAATCCGCCCACCCCTCCGGTTTTTCGTAAATAACTGCAGATTTCACCGGTCGATATACGCGATTTTCTGTGTACCTGCTTAGAAATGAACGGCGCGTCGCTTAAAGGAAGAAAAATGGAAATCGGCAGAAAATTTATCAAGTTAGGGGCGGCTAAATAAAAAACAAAATTCAGCGCCAGACCACAAAAATCGGCGCTGATGCGCTTCCCGTATACTCGCAAAAGGGAAGTGTTCTTGGCAACACTAGCGACTTGTTTGATGTATATTGATATGCTATATAGTTTCAAGGTCATGTTAGGTCACCGAGGTCAAGTCAGGTCAAGTTCATGACAGGTTAATGGAACCAAACATGATCAACTGGAATGTTGTTATAAATGCACTACTGTTTGTCATTTGTACTGTTTGTCATTGCGTTTCCATACTTTATTCATGTACTTCACTCCTTTGTTCACGAAGCCGATTGCTCCGAGCTGCCCGACGGAGCAGTCGGGCGGGCGGCCCGGTTCCGGTAACTGGAACAGGTAACTAACCTGATAAAGTGGGGCTAAATAGGTGACCTGAGGTCAAATATTGGGTCCAGCATCTGCATTGCATCATTAGTAATGTCCAAAACATCATTAATGCCCATTTTTGAGCATTCAAACACAATCACAGCGATCCATAACGATGACAAGCCAAGCCACGCAAAACCAGAAAATTTTGCCAACTTGACCTCATTTGACCTTGAAGATATTGACCTAAGGTCATGAAATTTTAACACAATAGAGTTCACTAGCGTACCCATCCACCCTGTGAATTTCGTTCATCCAGCTCTACTAGGAGCCGAGATCTTAGGGGGGGGGGCGGAATCCGCCCCCCCCCCTCCAGTGCGCATAATTTTCAGAGGCCCTCCAGGGCGCGTGTTAAAGGAAGCAAAAATGTCATTGCAGCAAGGGCGTCGCCACCGGGGGGCAGGGGGGGCAGTCGCCCCTCCTGCCGTGAAACTGGGGGGGGGGGGCGCCCCCTGAAATTTGAGGAGACCCCTATCCGCAAATGCACAGCAAAAAAGGTGAGCAAGGAGGCCGACGGGACAGAATATCATGCTGTCAATGAGGCCTCAAGACTGACGAGGCCACCAGGAAATATCATCAGGTCTCTATAAGAGACGTAGAACACAGAGATTGGGAGGAGGCCCCCAGGACGAAAAGGAGGCCCCCGGGACGAAAAGGAGGCCCCCAGGACGAAAAGGAGGCCCCAAGACGTAGAACAGAGATTGGGAGGAGGCCCCCAGGACGAAAAGGAGCCCCCCCCCGGGACAAAAAGGAGGCCCCCAGGACGAAAAGGAGGCCCCAAGACGTAGAACAGAGATTGGGAGGAGGCCCCCAGGACGAAAAGGAGGCCCCCGGGACGAAAAGGAGGCCCCCAGGACGAAAAGGAGGCCCCCAGGACGAAAAGGAGGCACCCAAGGACGAAAAGGAGGTCCCAAGACGTAGAACAGAGATTGGGTGGAGGCCCCCAGGACGAAAAGGAGGCCCCCCGGGACGAAAAGGAGGTCCCCAGGACGAAAAGGAGGCCCCAAGACGTAGAACAGAGATTGGGAGGAGGCCCCCAGGACGAAAAGGAGGCCTCCAGGACGAAAAGAAGACCCCATGACGAAAAGAATGCACCCACGGACGAAAAGGAGGCCCCAAGACGTAGAACAGAGACTGGAAGAAGGCCCCCAGGACGAAAAGGAGGCCCCCCAGGACGGAAAGGAGGCCCCAGGACGAAAAGGAGGCACCCAAGGACGAAAAGGAGGTCCCAAGACGTAGAACAGAGATTGGGTGGAGGCCCCCAGGACGAAAAGGAGGCCCCCGGGACGAAAAGGAGGCCCCAGGACGAAAAGGAAGGCACCAAGACGTAGAACAGAGATTGAGAGGAGGACCCCAGGACGAAAAGGAGGCCCCCAGGACGAAAAGGAGCCTCCCAGGACGAAAAGAAGGCCCCCAGAACGAATGACGCAGTCTATGCGCCCCTACACTCCAACAATCAACCAACCAACCCCAGGACGAAAAAGATGCACCAAAGGACGAAAAGGATGCCCCCAAGACGTAGAACAGAGATTGGGATGAGGTCCACAGGACGAAAAGGAGGACTCCAGGACGAAAAGTAGGCCCCCAGGACGAAAAAGAGACCCCTAAGACGTAGAACAGAGATTGTGAGGTGGCCCCCAGGACGAAAAGGAGGCCCCCAGGACGAAAAGGAGGCCACCAGGACGAAAAGGAGGCCCCTAAGACGTAGAACAGAGATTGTGAGGTGGCCCCCAGGACGAAAAGCAGGCCCCCAGGACGAAAAGGATGCCCCAGAACGCAAAGGAAGCCCCCAAGACGTAGTACAGAGATTGGGAGGAGGCCCCCAGGACTAAAAGGAGGCCCCAGGACGAAAAGGATGTCCCTAGAACGAAAAGGATGCACCCAAGGACCAAAAGGAAGCCCCTAAGACTTAGAACAGAGATAGGAAGGTAGCCCCCAGGACGAAAAGGAGGCCCCAGGACGAAAAGGAGACCCAGCACGAAAAGGAGGCCCTCAGGACGGAAAGGATGCCACCGAGACGGGCAAGAAGCCACCCAGGTTAGACGAAAAGGCTTCCGATGGGTGGCAGGATATTCTTAAGTTGGAAAACGAGGCCCCCAAAACGGAAGAGGATGCCCCTGCAATATAAAATTAAGACCTGATAGGGGAGACTTCTCCGGACGCAATAGGGGCCCCAAGACGGGTAAGAAGGTCTGCGCAGGAATGAGAGAAGGCCACCGAGACCAGCCAGATGAGGCCCATATTTTGGAAGAGGAGGAACCTGGAAGAGAAGATCTAGGACTAGGACGCAAAAGCACCCTGCTAAGAGGATAATGAGGCTCCAGACATAGATAAGGAGGCCCCCATGACGTGAGAGGAGGCTCCTAATTTGAAAAAGGAGTCACCTAGGAGAGGGAAGGAGTCCCCAGAAATCAAGAGAGTGTCAAAAATGGCACGGAGGAAACCAGGATTGCAAAAGAGGCTCCAACACCGGAAAGGAGGCGCCAGCATATGAGAGGAGGCCCTAAGACGGAAAAGGAAGCCATTGGATATGAGATGAGGTCTCCGGGACGCAAAAGCAGGCCTCAAACGGGTGAGCTTCCACCGATATAGAAAAGGATGATCCAGAGACGTGGCAGGAGGCACCTAATTCGGAAGAGAACGACACAAGATTGGAAATGAGACCCCATGATGAACGAGGATTCCCCTAAAATAGGAGAGAAAGGCCATTGGATAAGAGAGATGGCTCCCAAGCGTAAAAGAAGGCTCGAAGACCGCTAAGAAGGTCCCCGGGAAATAACAAGGCCACTAAGATAGGAAAGGTTGCCAGTAATTTGGCAGAGGAGGCGCCTGGGAGAGAAGACGAGTCCACCAGGAGATAAGAGACCACCCCTAAGATGGGTAAAGATCGAATTCAGAGCGCAGAGCAGGAGGGCCCCAAGACGTGAGAGGAGGCCCCTAATTTGAAAAAGAAGGCCTCTAGAAGAGAAATGAGGCACCTGCCGGACTCGAGAAGGAGTAGGTCTCCAGGACCAAATGAGGTCCCGAAGACCGGAAAGAGTTCCCAGGAAATGAGGGGAGGCCCCTAAGATGGGAGTGATAGCAGGTATGGAAGGAGGTGAGGTTTCCAAAATTGAAGATCCCTGAAGACTGGTAAGGCTTTGCCAGGATAGAGGAGGAGGCACACGAGGCGTGGCAAGACGCCCCTAATTTGGCAGAAAATGCCCCTCGAAGATGAGAGGAAGCCCCATGCCATGTTAAAGGGGCCCCAGAATGCAAGAGGAGGCCCTCGAAGACGGGAGAGGCGGACCATTGAATATGGAGGAGGGTAGGACACACAAGGAGACATCGAAAACCAGTAAAAAGGCTCTAGGAAATGAGACGACGCGACAGTAGGCTTATAATTTGCAAGAAGAACCCCCTAAGAAATAGTAAGAGTCGAGTCTGGGTATTTTAAAATCACGATATGGGCCACAAAAGATCCGGCCGGGGCCCCCGCATATTACGCTGAGCCTGGGGTACAAAAAATTCACGCTCGGACCACGAAAATCATGCCAGGGGCACGACAGTCGTACCGTGCCCCAACAGTCTCATTGGGACCAAGACAAAAGAAGCCGGAGCAACGAAGAACAATCCGGACATGGATAATCACTCTGGGGGACGAACAATGACGCCAAAAGCCTCCAAAACGCATTGGACCCCCAAAAAGTGTCGAGGCCGCTATAGCTGGCGCTAGGGATCCAAGAAATTGACGTCGGGGCCCGAAAGATCACATTGGACCCAAAAAAGTCGCGTCACAGCCCTTGAAAATCACACTGGAGGCCCAGAAGGTCGCGCCGAGGCCCCAAAAGTTGCAGCTGCCCCCCAAATCAATTTTAACCGGAATGTCACTCTGGGGCAAAAAAAAACTCCTTCAGTGGCCGCAGTGCTATATCAAAGGGAAAAATGCCCCCTCCATCCTGAAAGGGATAAGCTCCCAAGAATCGTGTCGGGGCCTCAAAAATCGCGCTGGGGCCACCAAAATTCGCGTCGGTCCACCAGAATTCGCGTATGGGTCTCCAAATAAATACGGCGAGCCCCAGAAAACTCGCTCCGAGGCCCGAAAAATTGCGACAGGAAGCGCCAAAATCGCGTTGGGGCCACAGCTAAATATAACGCATCGCACAAACTCGAACCGGCCCCCCCAAATATCGCGCTTGGGACCCACAATTCCCATCGGTAGTCCCGTCGAAGCTCTAAAAAATTGCCGTCTATGGCCACACGTAAGCACAGTGTGACCACAAACACAAACACAAATCAAGCTGGAGCCCTCAAAAATGAGGATTGATTCCAACAACTAAATGCTCAGGTAAAAAAATGGCTCTGGAGCACCGAACATATTATCAGATGCCTTCACAAATTGCGTACGGCACCGAAAAACAAACCGAATCTCGAACATTCGAGATCGGATACAAAAACATGGCGCCAAGGGCTCGAGAAATCCGGCCGGGATTCGGACTTTTAAGAAAATCAGAATAGTTTCACAAAATCGTATTGAGCCCAGAAAACTGGGGTTGGGTCTCCGGAACCACGCGCCTGGGTGCGATAAGCCACTCTGGGACCTAGAAACATCGTACCGAAGCCCCAAAATTGTACTTGGGCCCCACAAGTGTGCGTCAGAAGCCCAAAATAAACACATCGGGACCCTAAGAGCACAACGGGGGCCGAAAATACAACTGACCCTCCAAAGCGCACAGTCTCACAAAAGCCACAGGACCTTAACACATGCGTTGCAGCCATAAATATACATACCGGGAGGTCTAAAAAATACACCGGAAGCTCTCAAGGCACACAGGGGTCATGATAACGCACAATAGCCTGAAAAGGTGGTTGGGGCCGCAAAACGCAACATGGTTCCAAAATAAACAAAAAGACCGGGCGCTAAATAAACACATCGGGATCTTCGAAAACGCCCTGACACGTCAAAAAAAATCCTCGGTGCACAAAAATTCAACAAACCCTAAAACGAGCATGGGGTTCGAAAATGCTTTAGGCCCCTAACAAAAATGGCTTGGAGCCATAATACACAATCATAGACCAAGAAAGACGCAACGGGTCCAAAAAAGAACGCCGAGGCTTGACCTCGGTTCGGTATCAAATCTGGGAGGATAGCAGCAAAGATATGAAGTGCATCAAAGCTCAGCGGAAACCGCATTTCATAGCTACCAGAAAATGTGGGAAGTAGGAAACTAATGATCGAATTTAATCAATCGACTTTTCGAAGCGAACGCCCATGCGAATCATTCCATCACGCCAAATACGGCGCAAGTGTATCATGTGGCAGCAATTAGCAAAACGCAGAAGGCCTAGCAGAAACCATAGCATCGCACGAAGTGTGGCGAATGCACCGAATACGAAAAATGGGTGTGCACGTGCACTGACGTTGCCGTCGTGGCCACCGGGTGCTATGAACTGGAATGCCTGAAATTGTAAAATTTTGTATTTTAAAGTGGTGGGTAATACATTTTACTTTGAAGTTATGGGCCTAATACATCTTCTAAACCCTGCTCGTTTTAGGGCTTTGTTGTGTTTTTTTTTGTGCACCGACAATTTTTTACGTGTCGGGGCGTTTTCGAAGATCCCGATGTGTTTATTTAGCTCCCGGTCGTTTTGTACGTTTCGCAACCATGTTGCCTTTTGTGGCCCCAGCCTCCTTTCCAGGCCCTTGTGCGTTCTCATGGCCCCTGTGCGCCTTGCGAGCTTGCAGAGTATTTTTCTTAGAGTTCCCGGTATGTTTATTTAGGGCTGCAACACATGTTTTAGGACCCTATCGATTTTTGGGAGACTCTGTGCGCTTTGGAGGGTTAGTTGTACTTTCTGGCACCGTTGTACTCTTAGGGTCCCGCTGTGTATATTTGGGGCTTCTGACGCACATTTGTGGGGCCCCAGTATGATTTTGGGGCTTCGGTGTGAGTTTTTGCTGGGTCCCAGCGCGACTTATCGCGCCCAGGCGCGTGGTTCCGGAGACCCAACGCCAGCTGTCTGGGCTCAACGCGATTTTTATGGATCTTTTCTGTTTTTTTTTTAAAAGTCCGAATCCCGGCCTGATTTTTCGAACCTCTGACGCCACGTTTTGCATCCCACCTCGATTTTTCGAGATCCGGTCTGCTTTTCGGTGTCATACGCAATTTTTGAAGGCATCTGGGAAAAAATGTTCGATGCAACAGAGCCATTTTCCTGACCCGGACATTTATTTGTTGTAATCTCTCCTTTTTGGAGGGCTCCAGCTTGATTTTTTGGGATACCGATCCGGGTTTGTGGTATAGGTGTAATTTCAGCAGTGTGAGGTAACTTAAAAGGGATACCAAAAGAAAACCTTAGAAATGAGTGGTGGAGTTAGGGTTGAAATCCGACCAATCAGAAACCATAGTGGTAGGTTAGGCCCCTCCACAGGACAATTTAGTTGATGACTAATTATATTATTTCGAAATGTACCCTTTGACAAAATAGCGGTCGAAATCCAAGGCCTTTTTAATGGGCGTAGGTGCCCCCCCCCCCTGCAAATCCGTTTGCCCCATCCTGCTTGACGCAAATATAGGTACTCCACTGGCCCCTCAATAATTTTCCGAAACATACGCCCATGGGGAAAGCCAACATTGAGGGGACAAATTACCCCTCATAAGCATACAATACAACATCCGTGCCCCATATGAAATGGGATGAATGATGTTTTTAAATGCATTTTCTTCCAACAAACTTCTTTTCTGTTATTACAGCCTGCATGATTAGAGCTTCCCAGCTTCCATACCCTCTCAACGTCATTTACAAAACGGTACAGCACAGCGAAAACGATGGGCGTGACGGCGTGGAATTTGAAGGCTTGGATTATGTATGTACTGACATTGTTGCATTGTTGCATTGTCATTTATGCATTGGTGTTCAATGCTTGTTCCTGCCGTGAATTTATTCGCTGAGGATATATTTTAGCTCGTGTGACAGTTGCCTTGCAGCCAGCACCAAATGTTATAAAAATAAACAAATTCCTAAGATGACGCTAAAAAAACAATGCAATCCACTTCTCGTTGTCACCTTTACGAAATTGTCGTCCTTGGACTGAGAAATGGTCGTTCAAGCTTTGCTTATGACATCAAGCTGGTGAGAATAAATAACAGTAGTGATGAATCTAGCTATATTCAGTTAGACTTGGAGGACTTAAAAGTGGGTTGATCAATGGCAGATATCTGTGAGATATGCTTAGCACCAGCCCCGCCAGCTCGCTGCAATCTAGAGACCAGCGGGAAGATTCGAGAAAGCATTGAGACGATGGTTTGTTTTGGCACTTATGTATTTATCCAAATATTACTTATTTATACCCTGGTATGGTCCAGTTTTCAGCGAAAATGATTAGTTCTATTGCGATTTGAGTAAATGATGCACCATGCCAAGAACAAACAAAAACCAATATGAAATCATGTTCCCCATCCTCGAACCATAGTATAAGAGCCTAAAAACAATATGAGACCCTAACACAATGGAACAGGGAACAGGGAACAGGAGGCCCCCTTTCGACCTTGCCCCCCCTGGAAGAATTTCGTGGCGACGCCACTGCATTGCAGTCCATCTCAGTAGAATGCACGAATCTGACCAAGCTGTGAATGTCATTGATTCAGATCATGTTCCCATGGGTGATCTCCGCCAAATCGAATTCAGAAAACCAGAGGAAGAGCTGAGCAGAGAGGACAAATTTAAGGACGTACTAGTGAAATGGGAAAATATAGAGAAACTTCAGAAGGCAGATGAAGACATAGAAAATATTCGAAAAACCATTAATTACAAAAATCACACAGATTATCGGGACATCGTTTTGCATTACATGGAATTGGACAAACTGATTTACAAAATTAGCGACGGACCTCGTTGTGGACCATTTCCAGGCTTACAACTATGCGTGGCTAAATATTTGAGACAGGAAGTATTGAAGGAAATGCACGAAGGCTTCATCGCAGGACAAATGGGACTCGCGAAAACATACAAAAGCTTAAATTCAGATATTACTGGAACGGAATGTGGAGAGACACAGTGGCCTACCTCAAAGCTGGCGTGCCTTGCACAGGACGTAGAGCCAAAGCAGCCCCAGCCCCGATGCAGGAGATGCCAGTACCTCACTATCCCTTTGAAATGATTGCTATCGACACTTGTGGACCATACCCAGAAACGCAAAAAGGTGACCGTTACGCAGAGGTCTAGAAACGTGGCTACTTAGCTACTATGGTAGGTAGCTCATCTGCTTATGACCTTTTTGGAGGTGTATCGAATTTAGAGAATGTGTTTTAATACTTCGTATATCTATGTGACGGACGAGCGGCAGAAAATAAGAACACTGAATACGTCGCATCAATTCCATCAGCATCAGACCGTGAACAACATCAATGCAACAGAGTATGGCATAAACAACACTAAATGATATTCATTAGTGGAATAATACACATTTGCGGGATAATAAACATGGGATAATAAGCATCTATGGCATCTACGCTAACGTATCTTGGAATTATTTGAAGCAGTCTTGAACCAGAAGCGTATGGGGGCCTGGGGAGTGGGGGGGGGGGGGGGGGGGGTCAGCGTCAGCTGGTGCAGCTGCTACAACTGGCCTTAGACTCCTCCCGCACCCACCCCACTCCGTAGCTTTCCAGAGGTTCGGTCTTCAGTGATGCTTTGCACACATTAAAGCATCGACTCCACAATCCACACTCCACATCCAGATCATTGAATCTGAATGGCAGTTATACCATGATCCAGATTCTACGGTGAATGTTGTATTCTGTATACTGGATTGTCAATGTAGCGCCATGTAGCGCGACGTATCACAAGCAAAACTCGCCAGTTTAAGGTAAAATTGATAAGCATTGCTGGGTACATAATCATGGATTTTTCATCTATTCATGTGCTATAACAAATTATATATATATGTATATATATATATATTGTATTGTGATACGGAAACTTCAGGTGATTCTCTCCCTCCTTCGGGATGCGTAGCGCGGTGTATACACTTTTAAGGAAGTGTACACACTTCCTATTTGCGTCACATTTCTTTGGTTGCTCTATCAATTGAATTTATTGCGATCGTTGCCGCTAGGCACCGCAGGCATCACGCCGGTCTGACGTCATGTATTATTTAAAGAAACGTTTTCCTATAAATACTCATATTGCACTAAGAAAGTTGTATTATGTGATATTTTTATTTGAGATTAAATACTGTAGGTAGATAATGTAGTCCATTCCAGGAAATGTTAATATAATATTAAACCAGGACGTCAGAATGAAGTGATTCACGAGCGGTAGACAACTCCAATAAATGAAGTTGACAGAGCGACAGCTGAGCTTGCTTCCGTGCAGTTCCTTTCAAACGTGACCAGTTTTATGCGGTTATTGCGCGTGGGATCTTCCTTTTCGAGTGATCCCGTGATTGCTTGCCACAATGCCCAAGGAGCGAAAGTTGAGCAAGATCAGAAGTCCCAAGAAGTCGGATGCCTGGGCATCAAGACAATTCGTGCATTGTGGCGTAACAGGTTGTAGTTGGTGTAGCTACGAGTATTCACTTAAACGTCACGTGGCAAGTAAGCACAAGGAATTGTCTGATAAGAATATTCGGTTCAAAGGCACAGGATTTGCAACCGGAGAGTAGTTTGCGAGCTGGTGCCCGGTGTATGTGGTAAGTACCTACCTAGGTATGGGTAGGGGTGATGTCTCCTGATCACTTGCCTTTGCTATGTAAAAGATACTTAACTTCATGATCATATCCCCCCACCTTTAAGCTTGGCACACACCCTACGAGGTGAGTGATTAATCATTTGCAGATGCAATCTTTCATGGAAAAGGCAATGGCTCTGAATTTGAGAACTGTTTGGCTGAAACTCTACTTAATTTTCCTGTAATGCCACCCCTCCAGCCCTCGTGCAATCCCCAATTTATTGAAATGCTGCCCTTCCAGCCCATTTGCAGCCATCAGCTGCATGTCTGACCAACATTGAGCACACCTTGATGGCCATGACCAAGGCTTAAAAATTGGGCTGTTTTGCAACACGACAAGATGTTGGTAGGTATTTGCTTAGCAGCATGGCATCTTGGGTTAAGCATGATGCAATGCATAACATTAACCAACCCAACAAAATTTGGCTAAATCTGAAGCCTAATTTTGCATGCATGGGCTGCCAATGTTAGCAAGTGCTGTAATACAGTTGGTTTTGGACATGTTCTTTCAATACAGTTCTGGTTGGCTTTTGGCATCATCTTGCGCACCACAATTGTCACCCAGTTTGCCATGGTGTTGGTCCATGCAATTCCTTATACCATTGTCCAAAAATGCATGTCTACCTGTGCAGATGAAGAACATTGTCGCTGAGAAATTGTGGATGATTTGAGAAAAACAAGACATGCATTAAAGGATGGAAAGCCAGCATTTTACATCATTGATCAGTTATGGTTATCAGTCTGTCTAAACAGTCTAAGCAGGGAAATGATGAAAACTTCAGAAAGGATGAAGGAATACATTGCCATCAATTGTGAATTTCTCGTCTTTATATGTGCTAGTATATTGAACGAATCACATTCTCCGATTTGATATCAACCTTTAGCTGATTTTGCACGGTGCCTGTGGAGATCAGCTGTGTTGTAGAATATTTGGTTATTTTTTTTTATAAAAGGTGTTTTGGGAATTTTGTGAATACTTTTTCAGAATATAATGTTCATGAGCATGGCTAAGAAGATGCAACCACTCATTTTCGGTGCTGATGCTTACTTTTCCATTTGGACGATGACGTCACATTGGCATGGTGTAATGACGTCATAGGTATGGCATTGAGGCTTTGACTGGCTAATGCTACAAACAGTTCACATACCTTAATAAGACGGTCAAAGTAGCTTAACCTAAACTAACCTAACCCAACCTAGCCTAACCTAACCTGCTTACCTCTTGGTTTATCATAGCTATAATTTATATAATGTGCCATGAGGTTAGGTTGACTGGCTAATGCTACAAATGGTTCACATACCTTAATGAGATGGTCAAAGTAGCTTAACCTAACCTAACCTAACCTGCTTACCTCTTGGTTTATCATAGCTATAATTTATATAATGCACCATGAGGTCAGGTTAGGTTAAGCTACTTTGACCATCTCATTAAGGTATGTGAACCATTTGTACCATTATGGCTAATGCTGCAGCATTATGGCTAATGGCTAATGTTGAAGCCTCTGTGCCATACCTATGATTTCATCATACCATACTGATGTGACATCATGGTTCAAATTGAAAAGTAAGCATCAGCACCAAAAATGAGTGGTTGCATCTTCTTAGTCACATTCATAAACATCATATTCTGAAAAACAATTCCAAAAAATCCCAAAACACCTTTTATTAAAAAAAATTACCGAATATTCAAACTGTAGCGGCAACCACGCCCTAATCCCAAATATACCCTTGGCTGTAATCCGTGCCATGGAGTTAACTGCAGGTTAAAAAGGCCACAACCATGACATGGGATAACCGGAGCAAATGTGAACAAGTTATGAAGCGATGGTCCGACATTAAAGCGCTGGTATGATCGTATTTACATCATTTCATTCCATGTATTTTATGTTTTGACAAGAAACACAGATTGAATGACCTAAAGATAAGCCTCGAAGTACCTTAAATATTTGGCATACAGAGATGTTTTATAGCACATAAATCGACGACTTGGCACATGTTCTTCGATTACTCGTAGTGATTTAAGAAGTTTTCGCTCTTCATGTAGCAATTGCGTGTTTCCATAAATTGGTGTGTAGCGGAACCGGCAATTTTTAGAGCTCTGCCGTTACGTCATCACGATCATCGACTTGTTTTCCTCTTGGCCGGAAAGTTTTTTTTTCACTAAGCGAAAGGATGCTCATACCGTCGCGAAAATCCTTATGGGAGAAATCATTCCACGCCACTCATGTCCACGCGTAATACTTTCGGACTTGGGAACGGAATTTAGAAATGCCGTTGTAGACGAGCTCGAAACCTGTTTGAATATTCGCCATATCACCACCAGTGCGTATAGGCCGCAAAGTAACGGCCGTTGCGAACGCTACCATCGATGCCATAACGACATATTAGCAATCAACAAAAATCAAGATGATTGGGACACAAAAATTCACGCCACTCTTGCCGCCTATGGGACCGCAAACATTGGAAGCTCTGGAACCATTTCGCCATTCTTCACACTGTACGCAGAGACCCCGTTCTCCCCTTGGACAATTTTCGCCAGCCTAAAATGAAATATCACGGAGAAGACTATGTCCCAAAAATGTTGTCAAATTTACATGAAGCGTACAGCCATGTAAAAACACACATCGTAGAGAGCCATAAGAGGAATCGTGATTACGCCGACCGAAAAGCCAAGCCACGAAATTTCAAAATTGGAGATCCCGTATATTATTATGACACAACGGTACAACCCGAGTGGTCTAGGGGTAAGATGCTCGTCTCACAATCGAAAGGTTGTGGGTTCGAGTCTCACCTGTCGCTACTCTTCGCCCGCGACCAATCGGCGTGAGAGATTGGCGACGCTACATGACTCAACGGTCGATGTGTCGTAAAACCAATAACCAATCAACTGGCACGTCGCCAAAGTTCTCGTCGCCGTGGAAACCATACTTTCGGATTATCAAGCAGACTAGCCCAGTGAATTATGTGATCAGAAATCAGACCTCCGGTAAGACCCGGCTGGTGCATGCCCAGACACTACGGCTACCCGACCCGAACACAGCATGGGAACCCACCAAGGACCAAGACGAGCCAGTGAACCAGAAATATTTAGAGAAAACTTTAAAAGGAGATGGTATAACCCCTGAACGAGTACAGCCTTCTAGGTCAGCCAGACGGGCCGAGGTTGGCCCTCATTACAGTCCCTGTGAGGATTGACCCATGGACGTATGCAGCCCACCGAAAACAAAGGATGATAAAACCGCTGAGTTGACAGAGCCCATGCCTGGCTCGGTGCAACCACCGCCGGTCGAGTCGGACCTGCCGGAGAGATCACCTCTCACCCAGTCAGCAGATGTAGCTGAGCCCTCACCGGTATCAAGTGATACCGAGACAGACATTCCTCTGTCTGAACCAGTTCAGAGAAACAAAAGGCCGTTGCCGTCGAATAGTGAGTCAGACGATGAAGCCCCATTTTCGGAACTAGTTGAACGAAACAAAAGACCACTTCCCTCTTCGAGCGATTCAGAAGACAATTTACCCCTTTCAGAATTAGCAGAACGCCTAAAACGACCCGTGCCCACGTCCAGTGATCCAGACCCTGAAACTTCACAATCGCAATTGGCGAAACGTTCAAAACCTCCAATTAGCGAGTTGGAAGATGAAATTCCGCTTTCAGAATTAGCAAAACGCTTGCAGGACTCGACTGAAAGTCCAGCGAGGCCAGTCCCTGAAAAACGACCTTAGGTGGAATCATCTGATGAGGATCGTCCTCCATGCAAACTTCAAATTCACAATGACTCTGCCACTTCCACTGATTACGAAGCCGATGTCGACCGTGTAAATGTCATACCTGATAAAACAAGTGTATTCGCAAATTTTGTGGAGAAACAGAACACAATGATGTTAGCACAAAATGAAACCATGATGAACCAATTCAAATTACAAATGATGATGCTCCAATCGATGCTTAAGTAACGGCTCAAGTAGATATATCGTTGAGAGTGCACCAGTGAGTCGCTTCAAGTGATTGTATAACTGTATTGTTGACGCAGTGACGCCACAATTTGGTGACGCAAGTAAACGCCACCTACCAGCATGATGATTGCCGGCATGATTGATGTGGTGCGTGCAACGCCATGGTGATGGAACCCCATATGGGCATAATGATGTTGAGGTGACGTTGTGACGTCACCTATCCTGATGTCCAGTGTGACACAGGTCTTTGATTTTACAGAATGTCGGTGGTCGAAATCATTCCCATCCTATTGTTCCTTATACTCAAAACCACTTACGGGACTCTGTTTTTACCACGCGGTGTCTTGTATTCAACCCATGCAATCTGGAATGTACATGTGCCTCTTCATGTGTATGATGTGCCTACAACGCTGAGCGACCTGAATCGCACACGACATGTGTTCGGAAAACGCATAGAACTGTATCTCACTGACCATCCGCACTTTCCGTATACCGACAACGTGAAATCCCAGCTGACCGATAGCTTGAAAACACTAAGGATAAATTTAGATAATACGGTCCGGGCAGCCAACTCAATCAATCCGAACAATCATAGACAGAAGCGATCCGTCCTGCCCTTCGTTGGAAATGCCTTGTCCTTTCTGTTCGGTACAGCTACCGACGCCGACCTTGAAGCCGTCCTCAGCCGACTTGATACCTTGGAAAATGAAAAAGACAACATAGTTCACATCCTTGGAGAAAATGTATCGATCATGAACCATACCAACGCGGAAGTACAAATGAACCGCGAGGCGATCAACCAGATCAGCCGTTTGGTGAACAATCTGACCTACCAGGTCTCAAATCTGGAACGTACCAAACTGCAATACCTTGAAATTTACATTTCACTTCAAACCCAAATTACCAAGGTGACTGAAAACGCTCGAGCCATCATTCAACAAGCTAGCACTCAACTTTCAGAATTGCAGATGCAGCTCAGCCTTTTGGCTCATGGCATCCTGTCTCGATCACTGGTAAAACCAGCTCAACTACTTAGAATTCTTTCGAGCATCAAAAATACCCTACCAAATGGTAACGCTTTACCCTACCGGACCGACAAACTCGAGGAGTATTACTGGATCATTCATACCTCATTGACCGTCGTGAACTCCAACTCCTACATGACGCTGCCAATCCCCATTGTAACCATTCCGGACCGCTTCAACGTGTTTGAAATCTTCAATACGAACCTGCCTAACTGAAACTTGTCTTTGGAAACGAAAGTTGAAACAGGAAACGTGAAGTTCGTCGCCATCAGCCAGGACAACAAACGCTTTATGGAGATATCTGGAGATATCCACCTATGCTTGCAACAACAGCTACCCTTCTATCACTTTCACAGCGCAGAAAAATTGACAGCGACGACCGCGTCCTGTGTGAAATCATTGTACCTACACGACACCGACGAAATCAAAACACAGTGCAAGGCACTTGTGTCCTTTAAAAGTACACCGACAGCTATGGAAGTCGAACGAAACCTTTGGCTGATCACTTCAGGATCAACGGTGAACATTCAAATAGTTTGTGCCAATGGCACTTCAGAATTTACCACGACCACCCCCGCACAGTTGGTGCACTTGAACAATGGCTGCTCAATCCTTTCAAAGTATTTTCGAATCCCCACGGCCAGTTCAAAAACGTCCCTTATGGATATCAACCATGTGAACTCCTTGCGTTCACAGCTAGCCCAGTTGGTCGAGCTGACGGAGCAGATTATTCGAACCCGGCTACCTAGCCTTGACAGCAGCTCCGAGACGGCAGCCCTGTCGATGTTACCCAACCTCGACATCCCGATCTCCCACCTCAGTTATCAACTGCAGACAACACGTGAACTCCGCTACCATACAATGTTAGGACATTCGGCCTTGATTATCCCAGTGGCACTGATGTTCGTAGCCGCAACAGGTGTTATCATGTATTGTCTGGTGCAACGAAAACAGAGTTCTGTTCCCACCTGTCCTACAACGCAGCCTTCAGCCCTCCAACCCCTCCCGCTCAGTGAAGACATCATCGTCATCCGTGCTGGCCATGAGCCAGCATCAACACGACCTGACAATCGGGCGTGACGAGTCTGTCACGCCAGTTGCCGCAGGACCCGACCGTGCACACGCCGCCTCACGCCGACTTCCGCCGCTGACATCATGAACTTCGAGATCTCACGTGTCCTCGCGGTCAAGTGGGGCCGTGAGGGCGCCGAGTACCTGGTGGAGTGGGATGGATTCCCTCCATCAGAGGCGACCTGGGAGGAGGTTGCCTACCTCCCGGACGACCTTCAGTTTCGACTGGCGATCCCAGGTTCGACTCTACCTATGGAAAGGTACGGGCCGAAAGGTCGGCCTGGACCGCGCAGCCAGAAGCCGCGCACATACCGTCACTATGGTGACTGGTGTTACGCCTGCGGCCACGTCGCAAGCTACGGGGAAGATGACCTCTGTGAACCGACCCATCGGGCTGCCGCCACGCTTGGCGCCCCTGCGAACCCGACGACTGGAGAGGCGATGACGAACATCGCCGCTGCGAACGCGAGCGCCGCCGCAAGGGACGCGAACGTCGCCGCTGCGGACGCGAGCGCCGCCGCAAGGGATGAGAGCGCCGCCGCAAGGGATGCGAGCGTCGCCGCTGCGGACGCAAGCGTTGCCGCAAGGGACGCGAGCGCTGCAGCAAAAGACGCGAGCGCCGCCTCTGTCAGCGCAACCGCTGTCACCGAGAGCGCGGCTGGTGCCATATCGGACATAGCAGCCACGCTGGCGGGCATTCACGAACGTGTGATACGTTTCCATGAAGATCTGGCAGAGCGCCAGAACGAGCCGGATAGTGAGCCCGATGAGTGACATGGGGTAAATGCCGCAATTCGGCGTGTTGAACTTGGGAAAGGTCACCCATGCTCAGACGTCCCCCTCTCAGAACCGGACTGAACATTATAACCTAGTGCGTGCGCGACAGTGATCGACTAAAATATGTGATCTAAATCGTATGTGAGTGTCGTGTAGTAGGAACGTTGTTTAGTTTACTAACATGGATGAGGGCCATGGGTACCCCTTAAAGACCACTAGACTAACCCGCGTAGGACCTTAAGTTGACCATAGGAACTCGTTTCAATTTGTTGTCGTATCGCGAGTGTTTGTTGATTCGTGTGTGATTGTAGAAGGCCGTGATTTGTCTGAGTGGAGCTCAGAATTGATCTGGAAATTTAATTCCATCTTCGGACCTCATGTTGTGATGCAACAGAGTTTCAATAAAATTGCACTTTTGACTGTCCCGTAACTATAAATGATGTGTTCCCGTAAGCCAGCTGACCGTAAATGTAACGTAAATGTATGCCGTAAATATAACGCCTCACGAGCCTGAGCTGGCTGGCGGCTCGCTGCCGGCCCGTGCCGCGGCAGTGACCGGACGTAGGGTCAGAGTCTTATTTTCGGCCGACGCTGCCGCACCTAGATCAGCGCTTTTACCGGGCCGACGGCCGCCGTCTGCGGCGGAGATTCCGGCGCCTGCAGCCGCTAGACCTCACGACCTACCCCCACCGGGCAGTCGTCTCTGAGCAGCCAGGCGAAGCGGGTATGTAACGCTGGCGGTCGCGCGTTCTAAATTAATAACAGATTTCGTCCTTAAATTCAACAGTAGGTAATGTCACGGTTGTTCGTCGGTGTGGAACATTTTTAAGTTCGAGTTTTCTGGCGTTTGACTGTTGCCGTCTATTCGCTGCTGCACAATACAGATAGTGCAGAGAACTTTGGAACTTTACGACCGGAGTGACGCGAACGCGAGGCCATACTATACTATCACGTGACCTATAAAGGAGCTTTCCTACAACTCCCCGCCACCGTGACGCCTTCCTACCACTCCTTTCCCCGGCTCTTGGCCCCTGTCCCACCCACCCTACGAAATATATGTACACTTGTTCTGGCTTTGCTTGCAAATCACACTCGCATTAAAATCGGCGCAAATGACCTCTATGATCCGGCACGCCCATAAGCATACTATCTCTCCCTGGCCCAAAGGAGGATACATTGGAAGGTGAATATTTGTGTTCATTCTGTGCCCAATATCAGAGCCTTGATTAGGTAGCGGCAATATTATTGTGGCAGTGTCTGCAAAATTGACTAACTCGTTCAATGGCGGATTCCGACATGGATATTGCGTTGGGTTGAATAAAGAGTGTACATGCTTGACGTACGTTCGCGATCAAACATATTTGACGTGCAATTACACGTGCTGCTTGCCATTACTTGCTACACCGCAATTTGTATCCCGAATGACAAGAATTAAGCGACTGAGCTTTAGTTCATCAAAACATCCAATTCACATCAGACACGTCGGATGGATACAGGTTTATCGGCCTTGACGGCAGCAGCACAAGCATCCAGTGTGTCACCAAGCATTCTTTCCCGAGACTGTTTTCGATCACCAAATTTCCTCAACCATCGCAGTGCCGCTGAGTTTCCTACCCCCATCCCCCGTCCATAATGCAAGGGAGTCAATTTGACCCAGCACTCATTTTTCTTCTACGTTAGATGCGGGAAACGAAATAATGTAGCTCAATCCTTGAGCGTTCAGTTACTGGATTTTGTAATCTACCTCCTTCAGGTCATGTCAACAAGTCAGTGTCTGGGTGCAGTCGGTCACCCGGTCTTCGCTCTATTTTGCGGACTGTGAAACAAATGTGATTTATTGCTTGAAAATGGGTGATGTACAAGCTAAATACGTATTTAGCACACTGATGAATACAAATATGATAAGGTTAAGCTAAAAGTACCTGGAAAGATGTGACGAATTGCTGAATCTGACGATTTTCGAAGCAGGTTGTGTTCAGGAATATAAAGCTATCGGGGAGTTTCAGATCATATCTCAGTGACCCAACCTGATATTGATTTGAAGTCCGGAGCCGTATTACAAAACATAACCTGACATTACACATATTCCGGTGTTGCAAAATATTTATATGCTTCAAAGTTATGCGCAAAAACATCCGTCCAGCTGAAAACTTTACTTGACCTAATGACCTGCTCTGATGCGTCTTGAATTTTGTTATTGCCTTTTCCTTGTGCATGTTGTGCTATCAAACGCTTTCGACGTGTCAGCCGCCACAATGAAAGCCATTTTACCACAGTCGGTGCCTATCTGTTACACAAATGACGGCATCTGAAGAGCCTCTTCCCGTGTCAAATCGGATCCAAAATCATGCTTCCTAGTACCAATCACACGGTAACTTATATAATGAGGTGTTCACGTATGACTGACGTACTCGATCTTCCTTCATGTTAAGGAAATGTGTGTATGTATATGTAAGGATATGTATGTAAATCATGATGACAAGGACAATTGTTGCGTATTCCGCACCGCGTTTTCTACACCACGCTACTGCGACCGGACTATGCCAAAATGTTCTTAGAGATAAACATGGTTATCGAAGCTACTCGGAGTATTGTCAGGTGTTGTGTACTTGACAGATTGATTGGGACGAAAAAGTGAACAGCATTAGCTGAACATTAATGTCGGAAAACTACCACCAAATACTTATCCGCTATGGACAGGCGATACTGAGAGCAGTCTCATGCGCTAACGATAACATCATTGCGAACGTGTGAGACTTTTCAACTAGCATTCATTGTTAGCGTATGAAATTGCTTGCCGGAAAATCGGTGCCCTCCGTGGTTGTTTCTTGACATTAATGTTGAACTAGTATCCTTCGCATTTTTCTTCAATGAACATAACCCGAACACTATGCTTGATAGTCCCCGAAATAGTTCCACTTGTTTCACTGATTTAGCTTCATGCATATCGGAAGTGACTGCACATTCCTGACTCAGCAAATGGACCTCGCACGCCTCAACGCACGGGCGTTGATTTCTGAAGAAAAAAAATTGGGACGCAATACGTGAAGGTAATGAGAAGACTCGAATGGATTTGGAGAGCGTATTCCGAAGGTTCCCATTTTAAAAGTTAAAATTATTGGTGGGTGGGGGTGGGGGTATTGAAGGGGCACTTGTTCCCCCAAAAGTCTATGAAACGACACCCGTGCTTCAGCGTACCACTTCGGACTAAGAGGTCGCACACTTTTGTCGCATCACGGCCTTCTATGGGGGCGGAGGTTCAACCTTCTCACAGGGACCTTTCGTCAAGATGGAGAAACTCTGCAGAAACTGTGAAAAAGATGGTATGCACTAAAGAGCTCAGAAAAGCGCCTTCCATGCACTTGCATATCCGTAGAACGAGAGCCATGCACTATTCATGAAGGAATCGTGGGTCTCTCGCCCCATCACTTGGTTACGCCACTGCAGTACGCACACCAGTCGGGCACAGGCGGTTAGTATCTAAACATGGTAGCACGTCTGGGTGACCCAGTAACAGTGGAACGGATCTGTAGAGACAGACTCACCACTCTTTGTCAGCTTCTGCGGCCGGGAGCATAACAAGCCCTGGCCATGATAGCTTGGATTGCACATGGGGCTGCCAAGTACTAGAGCTACTGGAAGGAGAGAAGTGCAGCTGATGTGAGCAGAATCCCTCAGTCTTCCCGGTCAGGCCCATACACCCCGTTTCGAGGGACCTTTTATGCCGCCCTCTAATCTCCAAACAAAAAAACGGAAACGGAAACGGAAGTAGTGTCTTCGGAAAGCGCTCTACGAGTTGAACCCGACACCACCCTAAACTTTTCTCCCCTCGGAAAGTGACGTCACTAGGAGGTTGATCGAGTCACGACTGCCGTCATGTTTTTCGCTTTGAGTTCATTTTAGGGGAGATATTACAAATGAAACTATTTGTAATCAGAAAATGAAGGAGAACTCGAACATGGCCGAAAATGTTTCCCCGCCCAAAATTCTGAGTTTTTAAGTTTGGAACTATTAAAACTTTTAAGTTCTCAATTCTCTTTAATTTTTATCTCATGGGCGGAGTCAGGGGGGTGCGCTCCAGCATTGTAATCCAATAAAAAAGGGAGACGCTTGAGCTGACCAATCAGCGTTTGACGACCTCCGTCGGTCGTGACAATGGTAAACAAACACATTTTGTTTTTAGTGCGGCGAAACTGGTGACATTCACACAAATACCAAATTTGTTTCCCTGTCAGCGGTCACATTGTGATAAAGTAGTATTCAAGATCAAGATTAAAGTAGCAGGAATGTCTTTGTAGAAAATGAGCACGAAAAAATGATATAACATATGAATAATAGCTTCCACAAGTTTTTCCCTACAGCCTTTACTATTGCCACGATCGGCGGAGGTCGTCAAACGCTGATTGGTCGGCTCAAGTTTATAGAATTGATGGTCCTCTCAAGCGTCTCCCTTTTTGGGAAGCGGAGCGTTCTACCTGGTGTTCTATAGCCTTGGGCGGAGTGCACCGATAAATGTTGCTTTATGTGAACTCACCATCGTAAACGTGCTTATTTCACCCAGAATCTTCCATTTTAGCCCAAACGGCCGAATATGAAAAGAAGGTAATCAAAAACGAAAACAAAATAAAAAATACCTCTGGTGTATTTTCATCCATTCTAAGAGATAAGCAAACGCTGAAAGTTGCATTCAAATATGTTTACCTGTTGAAGCGTAGCGACTGGTTAAACGTTTGTGGAAATGAATTCACTTGACTTGGACTAACTCGGTGACGGTGGTTGACCTGACCCAAAAATTGTCACACATGTCAACTTGATATGAGAAAGGTATGCTAAATTTAGGCTCGTTGGCGCGCGCCGCTTTTTCACCATCCGCGGAAAATCGTCGGGGGGCGTAAAAGACCCCCCCCATAGGTTTAGCAGGAATACTGGTTGTATCACACATACATGTGTTGCAGATGTCGCTTCACTGTCATCCCAGTGCTCTTGGTTTAGAGTCTTGTGGTATGTCCAGCTTACCAAATGATGCATCTGGTGGCATGTATTTTTCTGGAAGATTCTTAGACGGGACAAGACATTGACAAGGTCTGTACATAGCACAGAAAGAGAACGAGAGCAGCGTCTGACTGATTTAAAGTCGCACCCCTCCTCCTCCATACAATACACGTAAATATTCACATCCATCCAGCCAGTTCAAGCAGAAACTGGGAAATACGGAAGAGGAGTCAAGCTACGTTTTGAATGCATTTAACGTATTTAATAATAACAATTCAGCTTTTACACGACACTGAGCATCAGTGGCGCAGCCGGGGTTATCCTAGGGGAGGGGGATCCCAAAAATGTGATGAAACAGAGAAAGCTTCCGAGCTTCGCGCTTCCGCGCAAAGCGAGCGGAATTTTTTTAGAGTATTGCGTGGTAAAAGTCTCAAAATATATCGTTTGATCTAGTGCATTTTTAGCTGTTAAGGGGGGGGGGGGGCGGTCCCCCGGTCCCCCTTGGCTGCGCCTCTGCCGAGCATTACGTTCGTATCTTCATCAAGGTTCGTACCGCAGCATCGCATTACCGCCGTCTGCAGCGCTACTGGCTCGTATCAGCACATTGTGACGGCAGTCGCCGTCATGTCACGACAGCACGAGGCCGTCATGTCGTGCCTACCTCCCGTCCAACTGCCAACCCGCTCAGATCACCGCCTTTTGATTGGTCACCGTGTCGGTGCGGCCGCTACTCCAGTTCGTCTGGACGCGGGGCGCGTGGCCTGCACATGTCGCTCCCCATCACGGTGCAGTATGCGTGTCGCTCCCCAGCATGGTACAGTTTGCATGTCACTCCCCAGCACGGTACAGTATGCGTGTCACTCCCCAGCGCGGAACAGTATGCGTGTCACTCCCCAGCACGGTACAGTATGCGTGTCGCTCCCCAGCGCGGAACAGTATGCGTGTCGCTCCCCAGCGTGGTACAGTATGCGTGTCGCTCCCCAGCGTGGTACAGTTTGCGTGTCACTCCCCAGCACGGTACAGTATGTGTGTCGCTCCCCATCGTGGTACAGTATGTGTGTCGCTCCCCGGCGTGATACAGTAAGCGTGTCGCTCCTCAGCACGGTACATTATGCGTGTCGCTCCCTGGCACAATCTCTTGAACCAGCCCGGGTCGCGACTGACACACACAACACATGACACAAGCCTCGCAGTCGACTTGACCTGGCGACCTCGACTAGCGGAACATCCGACTGGCGGAGCGGCTGCTGAAGGTGGTCGGGGCCACGGACGGTGGGCCATGCCCGCGCACCGTCTCCTGGTCAAAGTCGTGTATATCGTAATATACGAGACTTTGGTCCTGTGGAAAAAGCGACGGCCTCAGCGAATGTTGGCAGTGTGGTCAATGTGAGTGGATCAGTATTGCACAGCATGATTTGAGTACGCAAAGGAATTATTGCCAGTTATCGACCTAGGCCGACCATGAGGTGTACCGTCGAGCAGCCCAAGAAGCCTGCAAGGGCGATCTGAGCAGTGCTACATGATGCGATAATGAAACGCTCCCCATTGTGGTATTTGGAGATTTATTTAAATTAATGTAGAACCATTGAAATGCCGTCAGGAATGTTTGCGATTGTCCAAATCATCTCTGAATAAATCAAATCTGCATGTTTTGGAAGTTCCAAGCATGCCACTGGTGGTGAGTCTCTATAATGGAACACGAACACACATTTCGACGTCTTGAACAGTGGAACAAATGCGATGAATGTCTTTAATCAATTTGCAGCGCTACGTGCTTTAGTCGGCTCAAGTTAAAGCAAATTTTGCACAAACTAATTATTTTCCTCGCAACTAGACTTGCTGAAGCCATGCCACTTAGCTGGCTGAGTAAATATTGGTTCATTGATTCCGTGTAGCGGGACAAGTTTTGAGGTCGGTGAAGGTCGGTGAAGGTCACGACGGCTATTATGTTTGTAATTTGAGCTTCGAACCGAAAGCAAGATCAAAGAGCCATCACCGCGCCACGTTCGAAATTGTCTACGAAATGCATCACAAAATGCAAGACATCTACGTACGAATCACACATGCATGCTCTATAGAAAGTGATGCAGACATGCGTCCACACGTTCAAATATGGCGCTTAAACAGCGCATAGTTATAGAGTGCAAGTTCACTACGAAATTATCATCGCGAACGAGACATATTCAAAAAGTCAATGTCGTGCGACAGATTTCGAAGTCTAGGGCAGAAACATCATCGGATGAAGATATCTAACGGGCGTATTGTGGGAGTGGTGGCCTTAAAGTTTGTTTTAACAAGGTTAATGATGCATGATAGCTTCACTCAGAATGACTTTGTCCGTATGCATGATCAGATTGTAGCATTCAATTACATGTACAGCGACTCTAAAACTTCGAGAATACATCACAAACTAGAGGGGGAGGTAACGGGCTCTCCTTTACCTTGCGTGTACAATGACAATTTGTTATGATAATAGCTGTTCCACCTGATCTTGAGCTGAGCTGTCACCACAAAGTGACACATGCGACTAATAATGTCCATTCATTGTAGTCAAGTCAATTTCATGTGAAAGTCCGTCTCTGAGAGCCGATGTGGTGCTGTGAACCCGCTGCCAAACGCCCACCTCTGGAAAGATTGCCAACTGGACAGTTAGTACTAGTGATTATTGCCGGTGACCACCAGCACCATCAGTTGTCGCATCTGCCAGGCCTGTGCCAGCCAAGCCGAGGATCGGGCTCCAACCATTCCAGGTGTCTGTATGTACCCGCTCCAGATATTCCAGGCTCCTGTGGGACCTATGGTTTAGGTGCGTGCACCACTTTTTTTGTCACGAAACTGGATACGTGGTGTCACTATAGATAGCATGGGTTCATACACACTCATCTTGTGTTTGTCATCTGGTGAAATGTGTGGATAGCATTTCTTCACACTTCCCCTTATACATTTTGTGAGCACGACAACCAAGAAAGGCAAGAATGCTAGGGAACTAGGGGCCATTGTCGATTTGTTGTGGGGATTACTCCGATATTGTCTTCCAACTTTGATCGTACGAGTTCATATGTTATGGATGTATATAAATAAATGGGGGTCAGATGTTACAATTTAATTCACTTGATTTTACAATTATTTTGAAACTTTATTTCGTTACTTGAAGTTCGATGGGTAGCCAAGCATTTATCATGGGTTGTTCTTTTTAGTGGAAGACACTACCGAACGTCATGAATGTTCTATTGCGTCCTGATCTTCATAATTGAAATAATTATGATACGTTTCCAGTTCGAATAAGTTGTCATGTCCAAGAGATACACTGTTTAGCGCTGATGAATGGTCATGCTGTCCCTCCAGAAGGCCGCCATATCAAGAACGGCGGCAGCTGCATCTCCGGCCCCCGGTCGTATATTCGGCCCATCCGCTGCGCCAGTAAATCTCTCATGTAACATTGTCGAGAGTGGCGAACACATGGGATATAATTCCATCACGTATTCACGGATGAAGCACGAGGCAGTGTGTAATCGAGATAGAAGCTAAATCAGAATTCCTAACAAAAAAATTACCAGTCTCCAAGAAACACATTTTTGAGACTCAGACTCTATTTGGAACAGCATTTTAGATTACACTTAGCATGACGACAACGTAAACGGTCAAACTCGGAAATGGAGCGCAGCCAAACTCGTCGCTAACAGCATACCTCATCGTGGTGTATAATTTATATCGTGGTGTATAATTTACATCGTGGTGTATATAGTAATTTTATAATAATTTTAAATTATCCCCTGAACTCCGTAGCAGTCATCTTCAAAATCACCCATTGTCAAACCAATTTCATCTCACTATACATCTCGCCGTCAACTGCAACCCTCACATAACAGGAGCTGAGCGACTTGCTGCCTCAGGCTCCTCCACCAGTTCTCATTATGGGAGACATTAACGCAAACCACCCCTCCTGGAAAAGCGACCAGACAGACACTAGAAGCCGCGAAATTCACCAGTTTATCTCACACCACGACTTATTACTTCTAAACACCGAGGCTACCACCCGCCACAACCCGACCTTCGGAGGTTCGAACAGTCGCATTGACTTCACGTGCTGCTCCCAACGATTAGACCCAGTATTTGACTGGTCAGTCTCAAATGACACCTGTCTAAGCGATCACTACCCAATCACAATTAGATTCAGCAAGGACGCTATCCACCACACCAAACTATTTAGACCAACTTGAAACTTGAAAAGAGCGGACTGGACAAAATTAGAATCCGGTGGACCTCAACCTTGCGAGATCAGAGATAACAAAGTGGGAATAATATTCAGGCCCATGAGCTCAGCAGCTCAATATTCAGTACCGAAAAGCAATAAACCTCGAAGAAAGGCATCAGTGCCATACCACCATCAGTCCCCTTCCACCAGCTGATGGTGAGAGAACAGCACATTACTAACCCACAAGTCGTAGATCACGTTAAACTACACTACGCCAGCGTTATTAATCTCTATGGATGCCTTCGCCTCCAATATAAACTTAAACTCTGACAACACAGAAGACTACAACCAAACATTCACAACGCACGCATTGGACACTGCCATCAGCCAGTGTGGAAACACGTCGGTTGGGCCCGACAACATTCTTTATACAGTCTTTCAAACATATCAGCACAAATTCTTTAACGTACTTACTAGTGGCCATTGACGCGATGTACCTAGACAACATATTTCCTGTTACATCGCAGGAAAGTGTAGTCATTCCATTACCAAAGCCGTACTAAGATCGTTCAACCACAAAAGGGTATATACCTATCTCACTCGGTAGCTGCGCTAGCAAACTGGTCGAACGAATGGTCAACACACGACTGAGACATTTTCTAGAACACGAAGACCTGATCGACGCATCTCTGTCCGGCTTTCAGCGCCAAAACTCGACCACAGGTAGTCGCTCTGGTCTAGTGCCCGACACAGCAGGCGGTGCAAACGTCAAACATACCGCAACAGCTGTATACTTAGACGTCACTGCAGCATTGGACCGAGTACACAAGTCGCCACTGACACACACACCACAAGCTAGGCCTACGAGGACACATAACACGATTCATTCTCAACTTTCTCAGAGACAGGACCCTTAAGGTCAGATGCTAATGATTCCCTGATGTAGATAATGCAGTGGAAACGTCGGGAAATATCTGAGTTTCGGATGTAAGCAATAACTTTGCAGTTAATTGTATTCTAAGTTCAAGTTTATCCTTCCACTGCTTTGACTGGGAATAACCACGATAAATAGCTAATGAAGACGGCGACGTCGTTAACTAGTATGTGCATCAAGGCCACAACGGTTCGTGGCATGGACTATATACACGGTGGACTATATACACGGTTCGTGGCTTGGACTATATACACGGTGCGACTATATACACGGTTCGTGGCTTGGACTATATACACGGTGGACTATATACACGGTTCGTGGCTTGGACTATATACACGGTGCGACTATATACACGGTTCGTGGCTTGAACTATATACACGGTGCGACTATATACACGGTTCGTGGCTTGGACTATATACACGGTCCGACTTACACATTGTATGTTTTGTGAAATCCACACGAGTTGTGTGGCAATTTCCGCAGAAAATTTTGATCAGAATTTACTACCCTGATTGTTCTTGTCAGATGTGTTAGTCTCGAATATCACACCAATATCGGATGTGGCACTGAACGCAAGAGTCCACATCATCGCATGCTCGTGAACTATTGGAAGTCATCACCACAAAAGAAAGAAACTGTCCATTCTGTATCTCATTGTAACGTGTTCTATGCAAATGTTATGCAGGGAACGCATTGACATGATACATCTTCGTTATCTCCCCACTATGGAATCGTGACAGTGCCTCGCACGTCCTTCAAATTCGGACTACGACGCAACATTCCATGGCGCGAACTAGGAGCGCGACCGACAGCCAACTCCGGTGTGCCATCTCACCAGCTGCTGCGACTGATCTCCGACAATGCTCTCGAGCCCAGCCACCGGCTCGGAGCCAACACTATCTTCACCTCTAACCACCCTCCATCGACCGTGCCTACCTGCGTCCTGGCTCAGAACGCGATCCGCCAGCTGTTGCTCTTCTCAAAGAGCAGGTCGTCGGCGACGCGCTGGTGGCCCAACCTATGGCCGCCGCCGGGCACGTGCGGCGACAGCGTTTCGTATATGCTGTCGCGGGAGCTGGCGCGCGACGGTCGGCCGCCTCTGCCCGACTGGTGCATCAGCTGTTGTGTGGAGCTCGAGATGGCGGGGTGCAGGGGGAAGTCGTGCGCTGACAGGGTCGGGAAGTCGTACTGCAAGTGTCACACGTCCGGTCAGAAGTCGCAGCGTCGCCGCTCGGCGGTCAGCGGTCAGGGATCAGGAATCAGGGGTCAGGGGTCAGCGGTCAGGGGTCAGGGGTCAGGGGTCGGCGGTAAAGAGCCAGGGATCAAGGGTCGGCGGTCAGCGGTCAGGGCTCAGGGATCAGGAATCAGGGGTCAGGGATCAGCGGTCAAGGGTCAGGGGTCAGCGGGCAGGGGTCAGGGATCAAAGGTGAACGGTCAGCGGTCAGGGGTCAGCGGTCAGCGGTCAGGGGTCAGCGGCGAGGAGTTATGGATCAAGGGTCGGCGGTCAGCGGTCAGGGCTCAGGGATCAGGAATCAGGGGTCAGGGATCAGCGGTCAAGGGTCAGGGGTCAGCGGGCAGGGGTCAGGGATCAAAGGTCAACGGTCAGCGGTCAGGGGTCAGCGGTCAGCGGTCAGGGGTCAGCGGCGAGGAGTTATGGATCAAGGGTCGGCGGTCAGCGTTCAGGGCTCAGGGATCATGAATCAGGGGTCAAGGGTCAGCGGTCAAGGGTCAGGGGTCATCTGTCAGGGGTCAGGGGTCAGGGATCAAAGGTCGACGGTCAGCGGTCAGTGGTCAGCGGTCAGCGGTCAGGGGTCACCGGTCAGGAGTTAGGGATCAAGGGTCGGCGGTCAGCGGTCAGTGGTCAGGGATCAAGGGTCGGCGGTCAGCGGTCAGGGGTCAGCGGTCAAGGGTCTGGGGTCAGGGTCGGCGGTCAGCGGTCAGGAATCAAGTGTCAGCGGTCAGGGGTCAGGGGTTAGCGGTGACGGATCAGCGGTCAGCGGTCAGGCGGACCCAGGGCCATTCACGTCACCGTCTGGAGCTGGATGTGGCCAGACCTTTCGCGTTCGAATCTGTCAATGATAAGGAAAGCTTGTGTGCATTGACGGCATGTGGTTTGGGCCCGGTGTCTGTGGTCAAGTATCAGCGTCTGTGGCCCATAGTGTGTCTGTGTCTAGTGTCAGTGTCTAATACAGTATGTGGTCTAGGTCCAGTGTCAGTGTCGGTGGTCTAGTTTGCGGTTTGGGCCCAGTATCACTATCTGTGGTCCAGAGCATGTCTGTTCAGTGTCCGTGTCTGTGGTGCAGTGTGCGATCTGGGTCCAGTGTACGGCCTTGATCCAGTGTGCGGTCCAGGTTCAATGTCAATGTCTATGGTATTGTGTACCGCTGTGTTCAGTGTTGGTGTATGTAGTTCAGTGTGCGGCCTGGGTCCAGTCTGCGGTCTAGGTCCATGGTCTGTGATCTAGTGTGCCATTATGTCCAGGTCAGTGTCTGTGGCCCAGTATACGGCCGGCGTCCAGTCTGCGGTCTAGGTCCAGGGTCTGTGATCTAGTGTGCCATTATGTCCAGGTCAGTGTATGTGGCCCAGTATACGGCTGGCGTCCAGTCTGCGGTCTAGGTCCAGGGTCTGTGATCTATTGTGCCATTATGTCCAGGTCAGTGTATGTGGCCCAGTATACGGCCGGCGGCCAGTGTGCGGTCTAGGTCCAGGGTCTGTGATCTAGTGTGCCATTATGTCCAGGTCAGTGTCTGTGGCCCAGTATACGGCTGGCGTCCAGTCTGCGGTCTAGGTCCAGGGTCTGTGATCTATTGTGCCATTATGTCCAGGTCAGTGTATGTGGCCCAGTACACGGCCGGCGGCCAGTGTGCGGTCTAGGTCCAGGGTCTGTGATCTAGTGTGCCATTATGTTCAGGTCAGTGTATGTGGCCCAGTACACGGCCGGCGGCCAGTTTGCGGTCTAGGTCCAGGGTCTGTGATCTATTGTGCCATTATGTTCAGGTCAGTGTATGTGGCCCAGTACACGGCCGGCGGCCAGTGTGCGGTCTAGGTCCAGGGTCTGTGATCTATTGTGCCATTATGTTCAGGTCAGTGTATGTGGCCCAGTATACGGCTGGCGTCCAGTCTGCGGTCTAGGTCCAGGGTCTGTGATCTATTGTGCCATTATGTTCAGGTCAGTGTATGTGGCCCAGTACACGGCCGGCGGCCAGTGTGCGGTCTAGGTCCAGTGTCAGTGTCTGTGATCCAGTAGAGGTCTTGGTCCAGTGTCCATGTCTGTGGTCCAGAGTGTGTGTGTGTTCGTTGTCAGTGTCCGTAGTGCAGTGTGCGGTCTAGGTCAAGTATCAGTGTCCGTGGTCCACTTGGGCGGTTTGTGTCCAGTATTCATCTGTGTTCACTCCCAAGTGCCTGGGCTCTTCTGATCAATGCTCAGGTGTTCACCCTTGTTTGCGTTGACCGCCTCTGCCAAATGAGACAGCTAGCGCGTCGCGTATCGTGTTGGGACGGTCGTAAAAATGCTGCTCTATCGTTGAGTTTATGGCCGTCAGGTCGACGAATATTGTCAGTATCTTCCAGAGGGTATCATTAAAATATGTGTACAACATTTTGTGCAATAAATTGATGGTGGATACCGTAGTACCAGTTCGTTAAAGTTGAAAGCGATAGCAGGCCTAGCGTAGGAATTTTCAATTTCGTCCGTCCCTTCTTTTTACGTAAAAAATGTCTACACTTCTAGCAGAATTGACTTAGAAAATGAAGGTCTACGCACACAGGCACACCATTCGTATCACCACTGATATTTAGTACAATGATATATTGATGTGTGCACTTAAGTCATGCCATTCCATTTACATTTGAGGAAAAACTCGTCATGACCTGATTGAACAGCTGATATCACCTGAGACCAGGCACGACGTTCGTAAAATAGCCTTTCACCTTCTAGAGGTTCTCAATTGTAAGTACCATATGCGTTGGTTACAATAGTCGTGGACCACGTGTTATCTGTAAATGTGATAATGGCAGTGCTTTGAGTATTACACTTTGCAGTGTTGCTCTGCGTGGCTGACAGTGGTGACTACTCTGCGTTATTCTACTCTGCGTGGCTGACAGTGGTGACTACTCTGCGTTATTCTACTCTGCGTGGCTGACTGTGCCAGTACGCAAACACGTGTCTGTGGATCTCATGAGGATCTCATGTGGATCACACATCATCCCGCATGTAAACTACTCCAGGTGGCCAGAACTAGCCCTCTGCAGCCGCGAGCACCACACCTCATCACCGAGCCCAGTCCAGTCACCACAACCATGCACTGCTGCCCACCGTCCTATCTACGCCCGGACAGGCTCATACTCAGCCACAGAATCACCTCAACAGCTGCACAATAAAGACCATGCGTACAGTCGACCACGATAACGTCATCAGGCGGTGCTACAATGCGTGGCACAAGCGGATGGAAGCCGAACGGGCCGTCCTAAGTCATTCTGTGACGTCAGCGAGAACGATTGCGAGTAGGATCCGGGGCGCAACTGTGTCAAGTTGCGGCCCAGACAGCGTCCACTAGCCCTTACCGCCAGCGAGCCCCGTGACCGCGGCCGAGGCAGGCCCGGTGCGCCCCGCTCGTCGTCGCCGGGTAGCGGTCCAGGGCCACGGCCGGCGCGGTGGTGCACCGCTCGCTCTCCGCTCGGGTACACGGGTGTCATACAGCGCAGCGCCTGCGCTGTGAACGCCGGCCGACCTGGACATGAGACATGAGACATGAGACATGAGACATGAGACATGAGACATGAGACATTAGACATGAAACATGAAACATAATATATGAGACATGAGACATGAGACATGAGACATGAGACATGAGACATGATATATGAGACATGAGACATGAGACATTAGACATGAAACATGAAACATAATATATGAGACATGAGACATGAGACATGAGACATGATAAATGAAACATGATATATGAGACATGAGACATGAGACATGAGACATGATAAGTGAAACATGATATATGAGACATGAGACATGAGACATGAGACATGAGACATGAGACATGAGACACGAGACACGAGACATATGAGACATGATACATGAAACACGAGACACGAGACACGAGACAGGAGACACGAGACACGAGACACGAAACATGAGACATGAGACATGAGACTGAGTGGCACGTTAGTCGACGCGCAACTCGCCAACGGTTAAAACGTAGTGCTCGTATTTTCGATTTTACTCAACTTAAAAATTAATCCCGATTTTGATTTCTGATCTCTATTAAGTTTGAATTTGATTAACATCACCTCGGGTACCTATGCTATATATTATGCAAGTTTGTAATCATGTAATACAATGTACTGCTCTCATCAACAGTCTTACTCAATACTGCATTTAAATATTACTTTTGGTGCCAAATCTGGCTTGGAGTAACTTCGCCCGAAGTAACTATGCTGTGAAATGTTCATGTTTGCTATCAGGGGCGCAGCCAGAGTTTTCTGAAGGGAGGGCCCAACCGAGAAAAAACCTGAAGACACCGATACCGCTTTCGGCGCGCCTCGCGGCAAAGAGTTCTGGCTTTGCGTTGTGAAAACTTCGAAATTTCTTGTTCGATCTGGTTTATTTTTGGTTGCTAAGGGTAGGGGTGTTGCCCTCGAGGCTGTGCCTCTAAATGCATTGCATGTGTCATGCAGTTCCGTATAGCGCTCTCATCTTCAAGTTGACGTACGATTACAACTAAAGTTTTCTTTTTCACCAAAGTTAGCCAAGATTGGCATCACGTCCTCAACTTGGATACATATACTATGAAGCATGCAAGGTTGTCATGCAGATTGTCCTACACACGTGCAATGCAACTGGTGGGACCTAGAGCCTGAGGCCTCGTACCGTTCAAGCAATAGCAACACTGCTGAATTGTCATCAAATTGTAAGGAGTCTGCGGCGGCATGAGCGGCGGTGCGGCGGAGCGTCTGGGGCCATCCGGTGGGTGCCTCGGGTCGCCTTGGCGGCCGAGCCTGGCTGGGGCCCGGGACGCGATGGCGCGAGGTTGTGGGTGCGGCTCTGTCCGGTAGTGACAGGGCTGACTACAGAATGTATTGTCACTCAACTACAAACACTGAGGTCATCAGACTGCGGAGCCTACACTCGTAGCCTACAAAATGATATCACTTGACTAGGATTAACCTGGCCACTGCTGGTTGTCGGATGGATATACCAATTGCCCAAGTTAATGAAGTACAAAGTTCTCGCAGTTCTTCTGAATCCATACTGGTGCAAAATTGGGTAATGCGCGCCCATCAAGACGTGCCAATGCCGACAAACGTGAACGTGCACATTTGAATGCATACATCCCGAGGAGAATAGCCATAGCGTTTTACCTGGACGCTGGCGTAACACGATTTGTCAAATCCCTGTCAAACATCGTGCGCAACTTTGTCAATTTGTATAATGAGAAAACTTCGTTGAACAATTCCGTCAATAAGGGAACTTCGCTCCAGGACTAGGCAGGGAGGAGGTGTGAACAAGACCGCTTCTGCATCAGCCAGAGTCATGCATTGCAAATATCCGGTTTCGCTATCGGCTGCTGGAACACTTTCTCGCGGTGTAACGTCAGCACAAAAGTGAAATTAACACAACAGGTCAGAACTGGAAGGAAAATTATATTTGCAGAATTCAAGCTTGGCGTAATTAACGGCATTAAAGTCGGTCACATAAACTCTGACCCACTGGCTCTGCCAAACAGTGTTTTGTGTTGAAGAGACAGAGAGAGAAAGAGAGGGGGAAAGAAAGAGAGAGAGAGAGAGAGAGAGAGAGAGAGAGAGAGAGAGAGAGAGAGAGAGAGAGAGAGAGAGAGAGAGAGACAGAGACAGAGACAGAGACAGAGACAGAGACAGAGACAGAGACAGAGACAGAGACAGAGACAGAGACAGAGACAGAGACAGAGACAGAGACAGAGAAAGAGACAGAGACAGAGACAGAGAAAGAGACAGAGACAGAGAAAGAGACAGAGACAGAGACAGAGACAGAGACAGAGACAGAGACAGAGACAGAGACAGAGACAGAGACAGAGACAGAGACAGAGACAGAGACAGAGACAGAGACAGAGACAGAGACAGAGACAGAGACAGAGACAGAGACAGAGACAGAGACAGAGACAGAGACAGAGACAGAGACAGAGACAGAGACAGAGACAGAGACAGAGACAGAGAGAGAGAGAGAGAGAGAGAGAGAGAGAGAGAGAGAGGAAAAAAAAGAAAAAGAAAGAAAGATAGAAGTGCAATGGTCTCCTGTTCCCAGACCTGGAAACTATTATCTGGGACAATGCTTAGGATGAAGTGCGGCATACGGGAACATCCCAGCACGACGTT
The DNA here is from genome assembly GCA_034440615.1 of Ashinkailepas kermadecensis. Classification (NCBI taxonomy): domain Eukaryota; kingdom Metazoa; phylum Arthropoda; class Thecostraca; family Neolepadidae; genus Ashinkailepas; species Ashinkailepas kermadecensis. The sequence goes on from JAOTOM010005061.1 coordinate 571,232, forward strand.
GGCAAGGCGCACTCATGTCTTCGAAAGGTACTTGAGCTATCACAACCAACGTTACCATTTTTACAGTCTTGACACGATTTGGTTCGATTCGATTTTCACACGACTTGGTTGCTGCATCAGCAGAACCGCCCAGACGTATGTTATTACCGTCACGTGGCACTACTTTGGTCCATTGGAGATACGTTGATCCACCACCAGGAAAAGTTGTTGGCTTACTGCCATATGTGATGTAGGTAGGAATACCAAAACATTTTGTACTGAGAATGTAGAATAGACGTTCTGGGGTAAGCTAACGCCAATTGAGATACTTCCCAGTCATGGATGGAGATCCTGGGTAGATCGGCGGGTCTGGCCCTTCGCCTAGTTTGGTATCCTGCAAATGTTAAGTTGTCAATGTCCTATTCAATCTGAAAATATGTCCCAAAAGTAAAGAATTGCACCTCCTGGCTTGGTGAGAAACTTCCAGCCTTGAGCTTTGTGCATCTTTTTGATGACACATTTTTAAATGTATAAATGTTAACCAAAATGATGCCTCCAAAGAACTCGTATCAAGCAGAAGTGATAATACCTTCAAATTGTTGAATCTAGCGAAGTATGGCGAAGTAGGGCGCTGACATGACTTCAAAATCCTATTATCATGAAATTTCTAGAAAAGTAATTTGTTTTATCCTAACTTGGGTGGTTGGTGTTAGAACCGGCTTCTTTATGATTCACAGTGCAACTTTGCTTCACTTACATCCACTGAAGTGCCTACTTCGGGGAATGAGAGCTGGAATTATCTTGATAAATCAGATCATGGTGAGGGTCGCTTCAGGTTAGAGTCGCCTCAGGTTCAGGGGTCAGATTCGCTTCAGATTCCTGTTCAGTCTTCTGTGGATGTGTTGTAAAATGATTACACTACGTTCGTGTGATTTAATAATACGTAAAAAGGCGCATTTAGGAACAATAATGCCAGATCAGAGGCCAAAATTAGCAACCTTAGAACATAAACATCTCTTGGTACGAGTTACTATCAGTGGAACACAAAGTGCACCTGGTCGGATAAATTTGACCAGCACTTTGACAAAAAGAAATTAATTTCCTATTTTAATGTCCCATGCATGGAAGCTATAGCTGTTGCCGTAATCTTGGTTCACACGGAGCTGCAACAGAAACTTTCACTGGGACACTGGGAAAGGAACGGCATTGCCTTCACCCCGAGTGTGGGTGCATCTCCTTTGCTAATGGCATCCGTTGAGAGCCTTGGATAAGCTACTTCACCGTATGGCCTAGTTATGCACATTTCAAACAGAACAAATCACCAGGAGACCCACGGGAGCGCTGGCACCAATGCTTTTGAATGCTATGGATATCAAATGAGGAAATCAAGGATACTTATAATGGTACCCTGTTACAGGAACGAAACACGTGCACGAAATAAATGAACTGAAAACGGATAGCCAAATGCGAACACGTGTTCAACACATATTCAGCGAACTCTTCTTCCATCTCGGAAGAAGGGCTACGTGACGTAACTGAGGTCAGACATAACCTGGCGATCGGTCAGCTGACATTCACTGACGACTATGACATCTGTCCAAGTCTACTATTCATCCGGTCATGATATCCACTGACCAGCCTGTGTCCGTCCTAGTCACTATTGACCACCCTGTGCCTGCCCTAGTCCTCACTGACCACCCTGTGCCTGCCCTAGTCCTCACTGACCACCCTGTGCCTGCCCTAGTCCTCACTGACCACCCTGTGTCTGTCCTAGTCACCACCGACCGCCATGTGCCTGGTACAATCCTTATTGATCACCATGTGCCAGTTCTCAGTCCTCACCCGACGATCCTGTACCAGTGCCAGTCTCTATTGACCGCCCTGTCACTACCCTGTTCCCACTGACCACCCAGTGCCTGTCCCAGTCCTCACTGACAGCTCTGACCCCCGTCTTGTCCACCCGGCCGACTGCAGGTGTCCTCTCTCCCACTCACCACTCCTGGACAGGTTCAGGCTGGCCGGCCCTTCCGCCATGCCCTGAAGGTTCGGCTGAGAGGCATACAACGGCACGCCGCCGCCGCCGTATATCGGCTCCCTCGGTCCGTTGTACAGCGGCTCCGGCTGCCGGCGTAGATCAGTGTGAGTGCGACGCCGTTGGGTGAGGCTGGACAGTGGTGGGAAGAGGCTAGCAGCTGTGCCATGGTGGTTAGTCACAATGTGCTCGTATCACAGACCCCATGTACAAGTCTTCGGTAGGTGAGTAGGCGCACGCCAGAGGCGCTTAGTTAAGCAGCACGCCGAATGGGCGTAGCAAGCTAATCGTTGTTAGCGTATCTTCTCGATCCTTTGGGCTCATTTGTTATCATCCCTGCCAGGTTAGACTCATGGTTATGCGAAACAAAATATTGACACATTTCTTTTGGCATCCGTAGCTGATGTTGGGCCTCAGTTCCTTACGGATACATTTGTTAGTTATTACTTATTTTGGTACCGTAATACCATGTGGCATGCCGGATGGTACTCATCTGCGTGGGTATAATGCAGTTAGGTATGTTTATGTATATAATAAATTAAAGGGTGCATCGTCTTAGTCGTTTCGTCTCAAGCTACACGTACATTCGTGTCACCCAGGTTGTCGGTCGTTGTTGATCTAATCGGCCGATGTCCGATCACATGTCGCTGCGAAGATGTCAGTGAAAGCGCGCTGCCCACCGTGTCCTCAATGGCTGCCGGTGAGCGTCAGGCGAAGCGTCCCCCGATGCCGGTGAGCGTCAGGCGAAGCGTCCCCCGATGATTCCCCCGATGATGATTCACAAGACCGTTGTCGCGGGACAGCAGACTTTCTTGGACCGTTCTACCACGTGCGGTGCTGTGCTCCAATGCTCCAATCACCCTGCACATGCAGAACGTACTAACTTGGACAGGAGCCCCTCCACCACGGGTCGTCTCATGCCGACCGAGAGGCGAACAGCAGGCTCCACAGGGCTGACAAGGAAGCTGGCGGCCAGCCCAACCGCCGGCCGTCCCACTCAGCCACGCGCCCTCGAGTGGCTCCGATCTCCCAGCGGCGACGGTCCTAGTTCTAGTGTTAGTGTTAGGTCGGAGCGAGGCGCGTCGATCGGCGCTGATCCTCCGACGGTGGCCACCATGCGGTGCGTGACTCGCTCTGGGCGTCGCGGCCCGCGTGCGGCACTGCGGCGGCGTACGCGCCGCACACGCCGCCCGACGCCAACCACTAACTTTATCGCCGCCGGTGTTGGTCAGGGTCTTCTTGCTGGCCCTGAGTTTGGCCGGCAGCCACCAGGGGCCGGCTTTGGGTGGCCGGGTGTGACGCTGAGGCGGCGGCAACGACAGGGTGCGGGACAATGTCTGCCCGCGGCTGCCTGAGGCGTGGCGTGCTCGCCTCGCCGTCGGCGTCACCGGGGTGAGGATGTAGTCGAGCGAGGAGTGCATGGTGCCAGAGCGCGCGTGCGCCATCGACGGCCGGAGGGGGCCGACGTGAGGCCGGGTCAATGACACGCGCACCACACCGGTCCGGCTCAGGGCAGGGTGGGAGGCATATAGCGAGGTCATCGGGACCTGTGAACGTCAGACATCGCACGTTACAGCGTGTCGATGGTCGCCGGTCGCCGTCAGTGGAGAGCCACAGAGAGAGGGAGAGAACAGAGCAAGAGAGCCAGAAGTGAGTGAAGCAGTGAGACAGACGACGGGGTGACGCAGCGAGGAAAAGCCAGATGCTCTACATCTACAGAGAGATTTACAACGCCGCGGTGAAGGCGACACACACAGAAGAGGGAATGTTAGAACGATCAGGACACAGCCGCGCCACATGAAGCACATGACAACACTACTACGATGTACAGTAACCACGCAACTACATGCTACGGCGGGGCTTGAAGGTGGCTGCATTCCAGGCATGGTGGTGAAGTACGGATGGAATCAAAGCAGCAATATTTCGAGAACCGATTGTAATGAGCTCCAACTGGCTTTTGTTATGCAGCTTAGTATGAAAATAACTTGGGAAAATATCATTTGAAATAATTGAATATAAAAAGAAGTCCTCCAAGGGAAATCTTGAAGAAAAAATAGAATCAATCCGTATTCGGGCTCATGTGTGGTTCAATGGAATCAAATGTAATAGTCGTGGCGTTCCGGCTCGGGTAAGATGGTCTCCATTCCTGTTTGGCTCAGGTGGAGTCGGAAAATCTACATAGTGCGGCCAGACGTCAATATTTCCCACGAAGAACTGCTGTCTTTTTGTTTGCGTCCGGCACAAACAAAAACGAAGCAAAGCGCTGATCTATGAATCATTTATGTCGGACAACGTCTCCGGCAGAATTGTATTATTGTGCCCACTCCCATGCCCTTTGTTCTTCGAGCGTCAGGTCCAGCACACATTATTATAATTTCGCTTAGGAGCTTAGCAATTATTTAGCTTAGCTGAACGTCCGGTCCCAATATGAACGCCAGGTCAACATAATTAATTTTGATATTTGTAAACATAAGTCGATCATGATAATTTCTGATTCTCAATACCTTAATCCCCAGAAAACCGCCCTTCAAAGACATCCTCACCATTCTGTGTTGGTTCAGTATGGGTGTAAATTCAGATTTTTGCGAGCTGATATAGCGCACGATTTGCCACGAAATTATTCCCAAGTTTGGTTGTTCCAATTAAACATCCATAATAGTTTGGTATGGATGGACTCGCCATGGTTGGTGGGTTGGTTAATTGGTTGGTGCAAATAAAATAAGTCCACTGGGAACATAGTTCAGTTCCTCGTGATTTTAAAGCACTGAACCAATATCCGATATTGAAAGCTATAATTATGTTTGCGGAAGTTTGCAAAAGAACCCACATCAGTCCACAAAACCAAAGCGCTTATCTGTTTCTACTGGTACTATCAATGCATCGCTAAAATAATTAGCTGGGCATCAGAGGTCTATGAATGTTTATAATCACTAGTGAAGTGACCCCTTGGCGCCTTACAGGTGGATTTGGCGCTTGGCGCAAGTTTGAGGTGGGACGAACCACCAGCAGTCAACTGGCACTAAGACAGCTCGAGTAACACCAGGAACACTTATTGACATTTTATAAGTGCAAGGGAGACAGCCAGTGTTCGGAGAGCGCCTCGAGCCAAAGAGACACTTGTTCTTATTTGTTCCCGGTTTCTTCCAAGATCGTCCCTTATTTCTTACTGGATTGGCACCCCTCATGATGCATTTTGACACACTGATTAATTTAGGTCCTGTCGGTCTGCCGCACAATCCAAGTTGAAAATGGGGTGCAGATTTAGGTCATTAACCTTTGACCTACAGAAGCATCTGCCAATACCACGCCGCACTGAGAGGATGTTACTGAGCAGGCGCCAATAACATGTGCCGGGGGAGGGGAAGGGGGCTGACCCGGGCTGACAATGAGCAGGTAGGTGGTGGGTACAACTTACTGTTTCGCCACTTACCGCGTATACGTTGTGGTGGCCCATCGCCTCGGCCATCTGCGCCCAGCGCATGCGCTCCTCCAGGGTGTGTGCGAAGTTAGCGTGCGCTGCCGCCGCCGCCGACGGTTTCATGAATGAGTAGGCTGAGGATGCTCCCATGGCACCCATCTCCACCTTGTTGTGGCTCTGGCCCTTGTGCCACCGTTTGCTGTCGTGGGCAGGGAATCATGAGTGGAACATCAGTGCCTAGTTGGCTATGTGATGACCTGTGTTTCAATGGTAAGATGTCCGCTCCTGCAATTCGGCTTGGCGTAAGAAGCTAAAATGTGTTGATGTTGACCATTAGAATGCTCAACCGATACTGAGGTCGTAATGTTACTATGAACTGAATTTAGTGATGACCAGACAGGCCTGCAGGAAACGTTTGACACAACAAGCTTCATTTATTTAACAAAAGCCTGCCGGGTCATTGCTCGTTGAGATACAAATTTCAGAGGGATCTTTCCGTTTGTAAACGTTAGAAAAGACGCAAAGTCTGACTATAACAATGACCATGAGTTTCGCAGCATGGATAAAGTGAAGGATAAACCTATCAATATCTCATAGATTTAATACTTCGCCTATTTGTGGGTATAACATGGGAAACTGATCAATTTATGCACATTTTAGGGAAGGCTAGGAACACAAGCAGACATGTTCGGTAGGGTAGCCACAGGGGAGGGACATTTGCAATGCTCGCCTCTCCCCGCCTCCAGGTTATCATTTTCCCATTGAAAGTTGCCCGGCGCAATCACGCACATTGCCTAAACATGAACCTGAACATTGCCTTCAGACGGCCTTCAGACTGCCTTGGCCCATGCTTGCAGTTTGAGGAAGACAAATCATGGAACGGGTGGCCGCCAACACGGACGACTTCATGCCTCCTTCCGGCACAGCGAACCAAGCAGATTGTTAAGCTCATTAAAAGTACGAATTTGGTGAGCAAGAAGCCTCCGGGTGGCCTGTACCACCGGCCGATTGATGTGTGTATGTATGCAGTGTCGTTCGGCACCCGTATGATGTCTGTTGTGACAAAGCGTCATAGCTGTACAGATCATACGGAAACACGACCAGCTGATACCTCCTGGCGGAGCTGACACCCTGCATCTGGGGAGATCGGAAATGGATCTTTTGTAAGCTAGCATGCTTGTGCAAGCTGCTATTGGGTCGAGTCTTTTCGGATAGGCCATGGGATGAAGAAGGTGGTAAAGTGGTGCTGATGAAGAAAGAATATAACGGATATGGGGTGAAGTAGGAAAAACAATGCATTGGTTCGTGTTTGCGCGTTTCGTAATCGATTCAATACGTCGTTGCTTTTTGCATGCAGGTCAAGCAACGAGAAAAAAGGGCATTGTGACTAATTATTTGGACTTGGTCTGAGAAGAAGTATGGATGACGTTCCCTGCGATATTGATGACATTTGGCACTTGGTCTGAGAAGAAGTATGGATGACGTTCCCTGCGATATTGATGACATTTGGCACTTGGTCTGAGAAGAAGTATGGATGACGTTCCCTGCGATATTGATGACATTTGGCACTTGGTCTGAGAAGAAGTATGGATGACGTTCCCTGCGATATTGATGACATTTGGCACTTGGTCTGAGAAGAAGTATGGATGACGTTCCCTGCGATATTGATGACATTTGGCACTTCTATGGCGTTGCATAAAAGGCAACTTTAATTGTAATCATCCTCATAACCTGGAGTCGGTTGAACTGTGCCGGAGGATAAGCTTCACACCAGCGCAGTGAGCTCCAATCCGAACCCGGGCGTATGCCGCCCATACACAGGTCGGCTCGTCATCATACTCTGCCACCCATACACAGGCCGGCTCGTCATCATACCTTGCCACGCATACACAGGCCAGCTCGTCATCATACCTTGCCATGTATACACAGGTCGGCTCGTCATCGTACTCACCTCCACTTGCAGAGACAGATGAAGGTTGCTATGATGATGACAGCAGCGGCCGCCGTGGCACCCAGCGCCGCTCCCAACACTTCGCCATCAATGTCGCAGCGGGCGCCGTAGTACGAGCCGCGACATCTGTGGGGAGGAAAGTCAACTACTATGTCGTGTGGCCACATTCAGGGTGGTGTGTCGCTCGACCGAACGATCTTGCACTGGACAAATGTGAAACGGATGCAGCACGAAACTCATACTGTGACGGGTTATTGTACGTGCTTTATTGGAATGGTCTCTTTTCTGTTCATCTATTTTTGATAGATTAAAATTACATTTGGCCACCTCTGTCACCTCTGTGACAGTCTGCTATAAGTTGATCCTGAGGAAAACATTAGGCCAACAAAGGCCTAATGTTTTCCTCTTCAAGGGAGACAAATGAAGTTTGTTTCAAAGAGAAACGTAGCACCATATCAAATCGAAATCGCATTCAAATCCCGCCCTGCTGACCATGCACCCTAGCAGGCCCGCCTACCGCAGTCAGGCAGGACTGCAAACCTCGGTCGTGGTGGCAGACACCACATCCGGTCAGATGCTGCCGCCACTGACTTTCTCCCGGTAGCCACAGGAGCGGAAGTGAGAGATTTACGCAACGCTGCTCACTCCGAACCGGGCGCAAAGTCTACACCAGCGAGCGGCTGCAGGGCGCTGCGGAAGCGCGCCTTCGGCCGGCATGACTCACTGGCACGTCTTGTCCCCGTTGTTGATTTGGCAGGTGCCACGGTCGCTGCAGTAGTCGTCGGTGCAGGAGTCGCAGTACCGACCAGCTCTCTGCACATCGCTGCGGTACCTGGGGCAGCACACACTCAGTCACTGCGCCCGGACCCACGCCGGTCTCAGGTCAGTACCCAGCCGGGTCTCATGCCAATACCCACCTGAGTATTGGAGCCTCACACCAATACCCACCTGATCCTCACACCAATACCCACCTGAACCCCACACCAATACCCATCTGAGCCTCACACCAATACCCACCTGAGCCTCACACCAATACCCACCTGATCCTCACACCAATACCCACCTGAACCCCACACCAATACCCACCTGATCCTCACACCAATACCCACCTGAGCCTCACACCAATACCCACCTGATCCTCACACCAATACGCACCTGAGCCTCACACCAATACCCACCAGAACTTCACACCAATACCCACCTGAGCCTCACACCAATACCCACCTGAACCTCACACCAATACCCACCTGAGCCTCACACAAATACCCACCTGATCCTCACACCAATATCCACCTGAGCCTCACACCAATACCCACCTGATCCTCACACCAATACCCACATGAGCCTCACACCAATACCCACCTGAGCCTCACACCAATACCCACCTGAGCCTCACACAAATACCCACCAGAACTTCACACCAATACCCACCGGTACCCAAAACCAATACCCACCAAAATCTGACACCAATGCCCATCCGATCCTCACACCAATACTCACACGAATCTCATGCCAATACCCACCCGATTGTTGCACCAATATTTGCCAGATCGTAACACCAATATTTGGCAGATCGTAACACCAATGCCCACCCGGCCGTAACACCAATGTCCACCAGAGTCTCACACCTCTACGCAGCTGGTGTGCATCCCGATCAGTCGCGTTCCGCCTAACAGGCTCTATGAGCGGTCACCGCCTACGCTGATTACAACGGTGGAGACGGCCTTTGTCGAGCGGCTAAAACGCGTTTACAGCCTCAGTAATATACAGCATCGTAACAAGATGGGACAATGGCCTACAAAGGATTCAAAATTGAGAGAGAGAGAGAGAGAGAGAGAGAGAGAGAGAGAGAGAGAGAGAGAGAGAGAGAGAGAGAGAGAGAGAGAGATATATATATATAGATATATATATATATATATATATATATATATATATATATATATATATATATATATATATATATATATATATATATATATATATATATATATATATATATATATATATATATATATATATATATATATATATATATATATATATATATATATATATATATATATATATAATATATATATATATATATATATATATATATATATATATATATATATATATATATATATATATATATATATATATATATATATATATATATATATATATATATATATATATATATATATATATATATATATATATATATATATATATATATATATATATATATATATATATATATATATATATATATATATATATATATATATATATATATATATATATATATATATATATATATATATATATATATATATATATATATATATATATATATATATATATATATATATATATATATATATATATATATATATATATATATATATATATATATATATATATATATATATATATATATATATATATATATATATATATATATATATATATATATATATATATATATATATATATATATATATATATATATATATATATATATATATATATATATATATATATATATATATATATAGAGAGAGAGAGAGAGAGAGAGAGAGAGAGAGAGAGAGAGAGAGAGAGAGAGAGAGAGAGAGAGAGAGAGAGAGAGAGAGAGAGAGAGAGAGGAGAGAGAGAGAGAGAGAGAGAGAGAGAGAGAGAGAGAGAGAGAGAGAGAGAGAGAGAGAGAGAGAGAGAGAAAAAAAAAAGAGAGAGAGAGAGAGAGAGAGAGAGAGAGAGAGAGAGAGAGAGAGAGAGAGAGAGAGAGAGAGAGAGAGAGAGAGAGAGAGAGAGAGAGAGAGAGAGAGAGAGAGAGAGAGAGAGAGAGAGAGAGAGAGAGAGAGAGAGAGAGAGAGAGAGAGAGTGGTTAGAATTGAAAGATATCAGCATGTGGACTGTGAAAGTGCGCACATATCATTTCACCGGCACCTAAACTGTAGAAAACACCCAAAAGGCCACCTATTATAACATCGGGGGCCGGGGCTGACACGGGCAGAATTCTCACCTGTCATCATATCCGGGTCAACACGGACAAAATCCTCACCTATTATTATATCCGGGCCAACACAGGCAGCATTGTTACCTTTCATTATATCCGGGTCGACACAGGCAGAATGCTCACCTATCATCGTAGCCGGGCCGACAATGGCAAAGGAAGCTGCCAAAAACATTACTGCAGAGAGCGTTTTCGTCGCAGTCGTGCTGGTCTGGATAATTGCACTCGTTCAGATCTGCGGGTTAGACCGGATCAGGTCAGATCACGGCATAGTTATGGTTCTGTCAGGTCTGCCACTGCTAGGACTATGCTGCGTTGAGGCATGGTTTTATTGAAAAGCAATGCCAATTGACCACCTTAATGTTATCGTCCAATGACCACCACAATACTCTCCCTGCCAGTTGGAGCAGATTCGCCGTGATAATCATGGAAAATATGGCTAGCCACCATCAGAGGGGAAGATATCCGGTTACCATTCACGAAAACGTCGTCAAATGTCACCCAACAGGTTCTCTGATCAGAGGCGTCTGTAATGGGGAGTACTCTCCGAAAACATTTTATAACCGGTGTGAGTGATATTGTCTCCTTGATATGTGACGTCGGCTTCGGACGCCGTACAGCAATACATGGAGTTAAAAAGGTGGTGAGACATGCATTATGCATGAAATATATTATGCGAAGCTTTGGCATTCAGGAGATGCCCAACTTGGCCGTTTCATTTATTGCCGTCATGGCGCAAAAATAAGCAACGGCAAACATTTAAATATTCAGATGTCAAGAGAACGTCTTGAGGATGCGCCCCTCGAACACGAGAAGGCATGTAGCAGCACTTCACAACACCAGCCTGCAAGCTGCCACAGATAGCACTTCACAACACCAGCCTGCAAGCTGCCACAGATAGCACTTCACAACACCAGCCTGCAAGCTGCCACAGATAGCACTTCACAACACCAGCCTGCAAGCTGCCACAGATAGCACTTCACAACACCAGCCTGCAAGCTGCCACAGATAGCACTTCACAACACCAGCCTGCAAGCTGCCACAGATAGCAACGCCAGACTACCACTGAAAACACGGCCGCCTCGTCTCGACTCACCATGCACCCCTGGCACCGGGCTGAGCGGACCGTCGACGAACAGGGTCGAGTCTCCGATGTTGTTGTTGCTCGCCTGGATGGCCCGCACCACCTGCCGTCGCAGTTCGTCCTTGACCTGCCGGCGCCGGGTCTGTGCCGTGTCCAGCAGGCTGACTGTGGTGTTGAACACCACCCCGCCGCTCAGTCGATGGAAGCAGCTCACGCGGTTACCCATGTAGATGTCGCGCATGGTGGTGGCTGACATTGCCGAGGCGATCTGGAATGACACGCGGTCAATATTCGGCTCGGCTGCCTGACTATGGCAATGGTAAGATGCTCGTCTCTTCCGCTACCCCTTTCTTGACAATCCGTGAATGCATAATGTCAGGTAACTATAAAAGGCATGACATGTTCGGCACGTGGCCCCACAACACTTTTATTTCGAGGAAGTAAGTAGCTGAGAGGGAGTATCATGATAAAAGCCAGTGCAAAGTTAACCGTAAAGTGTATGTTAATGAAAGTGTATCTTAATAAGTGAATAGTTAAATATTTACCGTTGGATATTTTTGCGTCATGACGGCAAGAAATAAAACGGCCAATTTCGACATCTCTTGAAGGCCGAAACTTCCCAAAATACATGTAAAGTCATGATGTCTAAGTACATGGTAAATAATGCACGATCTGAACCACCGTAAGAACAAAAATATTAAGTTTCAAAAGCGTGATAATCTGGCCCGGTCCAGTCATATCTGGTCGCTCATGCCAGTGCATAGCCACAAGAGCGGTGCTGGAAGAATAAAACAAAGCGGCGGCTGCAGGGCTGTGGTGCTGTATACACAGGGAAAGGTCATGATCATCATTGTTGACCGATAACTTTTAGGTCATCTGCGCCTACCCTGTCATGGTAATTTGTAAGCACTCGTGGAAAATAAATGTCTGATAGTCATATGCGCTCTCTGCCACCTACACACCCTCTGACACCCAGTCACCCTCTGTCACCTACACACTCTGACACCCACACACCCTCTGTCACCCACACACCCTCTGACACCCAGTCACCCTCTGCCACCCACACACCCTCTGACACCCAGTCACCCTTTGACACCCAGTCACCCTCTGACACCCAGTCACCCTCTGTCACCCACACACCCTCTTACATCCATTTCATTGCATTTTGCATTTTTCATTGCATTTTTCATTGCATCATTGCATTTTTTGTCGGCCCCGTCGGAAAATCCTGGCTGCGCCTCTGCTGCCAACCTTCTACTCATGCCTGAAGCAATGCATCAGTTTTCAAAACGCTTTCAAATGCGTGACGGTCGGTCCGGGCAAGGTCTCATCTGGTATGTAGCTATAGCTAAGGTCAATTTTTCGTACATTCACGAGACTAGGCTTGCTTCGGTTTTGCGTCTGTCCTGGATTAAGCAGGTGATACTACACGGCGGTGTCACGACATCCATCACCCCGCGTAGACGCAATGCTGTCAAGGCGGACGTGCATGGAACCACCGGCGTTGCCATACACCGATGCCACTAATGTGCCACACGATATTACGGTAGCTAGTGGGATTTGCCCAATGTTAGCGATGTACAGGGCAGGACAGTGCCGGGCACAACAGTCTGTTCCATACCTGTGTGGGAGTGACTGATCGGTAGCTGTTTCGACACTGACAGACGTTGGCCGCTGATCTCACCGGTGCAGTGGACGGTTCGCTGAGTGTAGTATGAGCAATGCTCGGCTACTGAGTGTATCATGAGCAATGCTCGGCTACTGAGTGTGATCTGAGCAATACTTGCAATGCTTAGCAGTTATCTGACAGCGGCTGGGTACTTAGTGTGAGCTGGAAGTGGCTGTGAGCTGATGATCCCGCTCCAGGTGGGAGTCCATCAGTGGCCTACTGCAGGGCACGTGTCACACATGGGTCCCTGAGCTGGGCAGCAGCGCGTACCGCGTACTGGGCGTCCCAGGCCAGCTGTTTGAAGGCCTCCGTCTCTGGGTCGCCGAGGGAGGCGTCCCAGGCGAGACGTCGGTCTCCGATGCCGTCCACCTTCACAGACATCACCACGGAGACCACACCTGTAGTATTCGAGTCAGGTCGGTTCAGGTCATGTGAGGTCCGCACGGAAATCACCACCAAGCTCATCATTGAAGCCACCGCTACTTCACGCTTAGCGTTTGTTCTACTTGACTGACCGATAAACTACTTTCATTCGGCACCGATGCAGCTGCTATTCGACAACCCTGGCTAGACTAAACCCTACTGATTCGAGTCAGCCATCATCACCCGATCTCAGCCGGAACTGCGGCCAATCTGACTGGGAGTTTCGCAAGCAGCCCATGGATTGCAAAAAGCGGTAGCGCTGGCTGATATTGCACCTGAAGAACCTGCAGTAATTGAACACAATTATTGCAACACAATGCAAAAAATCGATGTGAAATCTAAGATAATGCTGGGTCAACGCTGATACCGTTGCACACAATTAGAAACTCCAGCTCAACGAAAAAGATCGGTTCCGGCAACTGAGTAAGGTGCCATGCAAAAATAAAGAATCGTGACCAGCATTGCAAATTCGGTGGCGACGATCACCAGATGAATCACCAGGTGCAGAAAGATATATATTTGTATGTGTGTCCCGAACGCCCGTCCCATGACGCCAGTTGTGTGTCCCAGACGTCCGTGTCATGACGCCAGCTGTGTGTTACGGACGTCCGTACCATGACGCCAGCTGTGTGTTCCGGACGTCCGTGCCATGACGCCAGCTGTGTGTTACGGACGTCTGTGTCATGACGCCAGCCGTGTGTTCCGGACGTCCGTGCCATGACGCCAGTTGTGTGTCCCAGACGTCCGTGCCATGACGCTAGTTGTGTGACACCGATATAATTTCTGCGGCGGCTGGCTGTCAGTTGGGAGTCTCACGTTTACAGGCAGAGCGTGGCCGAAGTCTGCTGTAGCCCGGTCGACACAGGCAGGAGGACACGCCCCCTTCTGTACGACACCGTTCGTTGTAGTCCCGCTTACACGTGCTGTCGTCACCCACAATGCAAGTGTCGATCCTGCAAAAGGTGGCGATGCTGACGTCACATTTAATCTGCGTCTCACCGTCACTGGCAAGACACGTGCTGCCATCACAGAAAATACCTGTCGATCCTGAGAAATGGGAGACCCCGGTGTCTATGTATTCCCCTGTACGCTGGAAACGTAGCGCGCTCTATTTACATTTTCATTGTATGCGGGCACGTAAATTATTCATTGTGTTTATATTATAGTTGGGGTATGTCTGTGATGGAAAAGAACCCACCGACCGATAAATTATCAGTTCAATTACAAACATAACTCGGACCAGATGTTGGTTGCCTGGTTGGCTATCTCGGTGTAAATACACAACGACCGCATCGGTTATGCGGCGACCGAGTGCTGGAATAATTTTTACATAAGGGTAGAATTATATACTGTAATGTTCTATGCTGGACGACTTTGTGGTCCAATAACAGGTCAAGTGGCCATTTTGATGTCGCCATACACCAAAAGCACGAACTGCAGGTTGAACAGATGCTCACCGTATGGGTGGTGGAGAGGGCCTGCGTCTCTGGCCAAAGTACATGGGCGCAGTCTGCTGGGGGCGCTGCTGGGGGCGCTGTTGGGGACGCTGTTGGGGACGCTGCTGGGGACGCCGCTGGGGCGGCTGCTGAGGACGCCGCTGGGGGCGCTCAGGCCGTACTGGGACTGGCTGTTGGGGCCAGCGCGGTTGCTGTGGATGTGTAGGTCGGGCCGCCGGTGCCGGGAAGCTCGGCCGGCTCTGTCCACCCGGATTCAGACTAGCACCGGCAGTCTGAAAAGCAACATGCGTACAATGATGCACTGCAATATATTGATGTACAACGACGGTGCAGTGTGGGGACGAGTGGTCTAGGGGTAAGATGCTCGTCTCACAATCGAAAGATTATGGGTTCGAATCTCACCTGTCGCTACTCTTCGCCCGCGACCAATCGGCGTGAGAGATTGGCGACGCTATATGACCCAACGGTCGCCGTGTCGTAAAACCAATAACCAACCAAGACGGTGCAGTGTTTGTGACACTCCCTAATCATATCCGGCTGGTTTGTGTTCAGCGTAATCTATGACGCAGATACCAACCCTGTGCTTATGGATAATTCAAAATGTGGCCTGGTCGCTGAATGCATACAGCGACTGAGTATCGCATGCGATTTACATAGAGACAGTACATCATATGATCTGACAATGTAGACCAGCACCAGCGCCAGTTGCTTCGTAGTCTTTTATTGTGTCAGAAGCGATCTTCGAGTGGTCAATCATTATTGTCATAAAAATGTACTGTGCACGCACGAAGCTCCTCTGCACGAGCCCGACAGCCCAACTCTTACCTGGAAGGTGCCGACGCCTTTGGTGGCATCGGTGGGTGCCAGATCGAAGTAGGTGCGTCTACCGTCGATAGAGACAACGTTGTTGACGGCGTCTGGTTGGGTGATGATGTCGCCCTCTCCTGCCGCACCAACTCCTGGCTGTCGCAGCCGGTTGATGTCGACTGTGTGGCCGCCAGTATCACAGCATCAGTAACATGACAGGGTTAGCTGGCGGTATCACAGCATCAGTAACATGACAGGGCTAGCTGGCGGTATCAGCAACATAGCCGTCAGCATCACCCGAAGCGGCGGCAATCTGAGATCAGCGAAAGCAGACTGTCTGAAGGATACGCTCAGAAATCGGTCGAATTGCTGTCAATGGCGTGCTCGACAGGATGTCGGATAACCTCAGGCGGGGAGGGGGGGGTACAGGCGCGCCGGACCATAGAGGTCATTTGCACCGCCTTTAAAGCGAGTGGATTTTACAGGCAAGTTTAGGGCAAGTGTACAATTACGTTAAAGGAGTCTTACGTTTTGGCGAATGTGACGTTTAGGAAGTGAAGGAGGCATCTCTCGGCTGTTTAGAGTGTCGGTTTATTTTACTCCCTGCAAAAAAACTCGTAGTTAGGCTGGGGGAGGGTTGCCGAAAAAGCTGATTAGTCCAGCATGCCGGCGTTTGCCTATCAACGGTGTTCAAGGGAGCCACGGAGGGTCAAAATTGGCAACCAGATTTGTCACAGTTGACTTTATCATCCCCCATTAACAGAAAGCGGAGTCTATCCTGTTCTTGAATGGGGAATTCCCAGGGGATGGGCACCATTGGCACCCAGATCTGTCACGATCGACTTTATCACGCCCACTAAATGGGGGCAGAACCCACCCTAGTCGTAGCCAGGAGATGGCTATGGGACGGATAAAATTACCATCCGGAGTGTCAAAGTATACCGTATCGTAAACCGCTCCTTGGAATGAGAAGCCTTCACCTCGGCCTCTTCGCTCACCTAAATTAATATTCAGCTCTGAGCACATATTTCTTGTCCAGATGTGCGCAAGATTAAATTGCGCACAGATCGAAAAAAAACAAACATTTGTTTTATTTAATTACTGGCTCATAACCTTTTCATCCTCATCCATGGCTGTTAACTTTGTTGGTTAACATGGTCCTTCAAAGTCTGATTGGCGGTTGACAGCTTGAATTCGACAGGCTTCAGAAATGTTGTGCTATTGTTGTCGTGCCAGCAGTGATATCGACAATCAACCCGCAGCGAATGTTGTGCTAATTTTGCCGTTTAAATAATGACATCGACACTCAACTCGCATATATACTACTGTTACCATGTCGTTGGTGATATCGACAATCAACTAGTTCTGCGAATTATTGTTGGATCTTAGACACAATATGACACAGTTGGATCTTAGACACAATATGACACAGTTGGAACCATTTTCGGCCCATCCAACCGAACTCTTCCAAAATAGCAACTTCGGTGTGTCAGCCGGTCCCCTGCTGCAGAACAATGATATGCTTATCACTTTTCACTGCGGCATTCTTACAGGGTCCCCTGAGGAACCCTTGGGAATCAAATGAGGAAATGAGTGCGGGGAAGTTGGGGATGAGGAGCAAAATCTGCCCCCTAGCGAATATCTTTATAACTAAAATAAATTATGACATAAAATCAATACTGAATTACGAAACTCTGAGTGATATCAATTCGAACTCTTGAATACATTTTTGCACGTTAATTCTACAAGTCTTGACAAATAAACGGACATCAAATTCGACGTCATTATATGTCAGACGACGTGAGCGACGTCATGGTGATATCACCTTCCTAGCCTGTTTATAGAAATAAAGGGGTGCAGAAAAGCTAAAATCTAGGAATTAAAAAAAAAGAAATTGTATCACCAAATGTTGGAGAACTTAACGGACAATAATACCGCTATCCCTAAGCCTTATGTTGTGGGATGTTACGTGGCTTAGATAAAGTTCAAACATAAGACAGACTATTTTTTGAACACTTCCAAAATTTCCTACTTCTTGAAACATCAGGGTATGCGTGATAACAATTCGCATTGTCATTGCACGGAAAAGCTGAGTAAGTATCCTTTAAAAAATGACTGAGTTATTGAACTCCAAATTTCACCCGATCGGTTAACTATTGACTTTTGTGTGTGTGTGTGTGTGTGTGTGTGATTAGGGTTTTAGGGCGCATCGACCATGGTAGATCATTTAGCGCCCAGTATTGACTTTTGGAATGATCCATGACGTCACAGATGGCAATTGTACAGTTGGCAACCTATTTGACTTGTTCATCTCGTTGAGACCTGTAGATCTACGCCATCCGCGAATGAGCGAAATCGGCCGGTAACTTTTCAAGTTAAGCAAGAGACCAAACTCTGTCCTCATCCCCTTCTCTCCCTGTCTGTGGGGCGCTTCGGCTTGGGAGCGTCCTACAACTTAATTTCAACTGTGAAAGGAAAGTAGTGGACATTCCAGTAAAATATTAAATACATTCCATTGGGCTGCTTTGTTCTCAATTTCTGAGACTTGGATGAACATAAGGTGATATATTGAAGAAAAAATTAAGTTTGGCTCTGAGGTCCACAAGATCGGTTTGGTCATTTTGAACATCAAGGTAACTGAAAGGAGCGATGTATTTGTTGCGCTATCTTTTAGCCTAGTAGGTCGGGTGAATTCTTACTTCCTATTTACGCACCACCGATCCCTTTCACACCAACAGTTGGATATGGATGCAACAAGATGAATAATTCATGCTACTAGTTATCAGAAATAGTTCACAAAACCAGTTCGCACCAGCAGTTCGCATAGCCAGTTGATTGATTGATTGATTATTTGGTCTTCAGGGCGCGCAGACTACATAGCATAGCCAGTCATCAGCACTAGAGGACGTTACCAATGTTCAGCATTAGCTCACATTACTATTTCACAACGTCGGCTGACAATGGCATAGGATGGACATCAAATTAATATTTGTATCAGAAAATGCCAGTAATTAGTGAATGTCCACACGATGCTACTCAACTCTAAATTGTTCTACAAAGACAGAACTCGCTGCCGTGTGTTTGGAAAGCCCGAAACACAATTACTGGATACGAAAAATAAAATAAAATATAACATGTGACAAACGAAGCTGGCTTCATTCGCAACAGCCCTGGGGAACCGTGCTGAGCTTTTTGCGATACCACACGCACCTGTGGGCTCGCCTGCCACCGTAGCTGAGCGTGGGCTGGAGAGCGTCAGACTCACCTGGGATGACGTACGACTCTCCGCCGGGGGTGTTCTGCGATGAGGAAGACGATACAGGGCGGAGCTGTCCGCCGCCGAAGCCCTGCGCTGCCGACACTGTTATGTCGAACACCTCGCCCACTCGCTGCGCCTGGATGACCTGAGGTGGTGTTGGCGGCGCCCGGATGACCTGAGGCTGGCCGAACGGTGGCGGTTGGCGTCGGGTGGCGTCCTGTACGGTGCCCGGCCGTCCAGAGAACACGGACAGGGGGCGCACTGGCGGCCGCAAAGGCGGCGTGGCCACTGCCGAAGGCCACGCCGGCTCCACCGTCTCCGACACGGGACTCTCTGAAGAAGTGACCACCACCGGCACGTCGGGCGTGCTGGGAATCTCCACCCACTGGAAGGTGTCGCGTGGCTGTTCCGACGTCGGCTCGCCGACGTCCGGGCCGACGGGCTCCGTTTGCGTGGTGGCCTCCGGTGCCTCCGAGGTGACCGCCGCGCCCACCTCGTCGCCGGTGTCGGCTGTCGTCTGCTTGGTCGGCGGCTCGGTGGTGATCTCTCTGGCCGCCTCCGTGGTCGTCTCAGCCGTGGCTGGTGGCACTGTGGTCGTCTTCGGGGTATCCGCCGCTGTCTCGCCATTGGCGGCCTCGGCGTCGTCTGTCTCCACAGCTCCAGTCCCAGTCACTGCCGCCGTCGCCATCGACATCGCTGTCGATGTTGCCGTCGACGATAGCGTCGGCGTCGGTGACGGAGAGGGCACGAGCACTGGCGCCATCGACGTGACCGCAGCGTTCGCCGTCCGAGTCGACGACGTCGTCGCAGGTCGCTCCATCTTCGACAGCTGGTCCAAGTCGGTGACGACGGTCTGCTTGACGGGCGGCGTCGGCGTGGTCGGTATCGACGACCCCGGCAGCGGCACCAGCTGCTCAGGCAGCGGCACGCCAGTGGCGTAAGGAGCGATGGGCGGCCGCAGGGGGCGGCCGGGCTGCGGTAGCCGCTGATTGGGCCACGGCCGCAGCGGCGGCGGTAAGTGGCTCGGGTACGGCCGCACTGCTGGCCGGCTCTTCACCGGTACGAACTGCGGCGGGCCGCGGTTGTTGATGCGCGTCGGTCGGTTGGCTGAGGGGCGGCTGGGCCGCGGCCACGGCCACTGTCGGTTGGGGCCTCGGTTGGGCGCCCGGTCGGCCGGCGGCCCACTGATCAGGCGCACGTTGTCACCGAGCAGGCTGATGATGCTGCTCAGCACACTGTTCACGTCGGCCTTGCCGGTGCGACCGGCGTGCCGCTCGTACGGCGGCGGCGAGTCGGAGACGACGAAGCTGGCGCGTGGCTCCCAGGGCGACGGCGGCGGCGGGGCGGCGGAGGGCGTGGCGATGATGGTGGCGTCCCGGCCGGCCCGCCGCCGCACCGAGGCGCTGTTGACCGTGTCCGACTTGTCGCCGGCTGTGCCCACCGACCGCCGCGCCCTGTCGACGGCCACCGCCATCGAGACGGGCACTATCGCCAGTGCCCGGCCCGATCTGATCCACTCCAGTGAGGCCGGGTCACCGTCTCGTCCGGCCGCCTGCCCGATGCGAGCGTCCGCCTTTATCACAGCTGCATGGGCCGACGCAGTCGGTCCGGCAGCAGTCTCATCACTCTCACCCACTGCCGGCCCGCCTCTCTCGACTGCACCCACTTTGTTCGCGCCGTCGCTCAAGGCGTCCGTTCTGTGCACACTTTGATCACGAAGGCGCCACGTGGGCTCAGAGAGCGAGTATGCACCGCTACGCCCTCCGCCACTCTCCGCCGCATTCCTGACGTCGGTGGGGACGTCGACCCATGCCTTTTGTTGAGGCTGTGCTGCATCCGGCGCGCCTGGAAGGAAACAACATCATGTGATACATATCCAGGTCGTCGATAATTGCTGTTATGACAATAATTAATCCACAATGGAACGTTTCGAGGTAGAGCGCTATTTATAGGCAATACTGACCATGGGCGTACGAAGGTCCACCGAAACCGCCACCGGCTACCCATCACTGGTGTGCGTGCTACATTTCCGGCTGGAATGCACTCTGCGCTGTCTTTCTGTGCGTGTTTGTGGCACACTTCGTCCACCGTGTCATTAATGTCATGAACTAGAAATATGGGGATGTCGATTCAACACCTTCAACAATAGAACACGGCGACCTGCGGTTGCGTGTGGTCGAACGATCCGGGACCTACAATGCTTCATTCTTCTGCTGACTTGAGGCCACATGTCACACAGCGGTTAGTGTGTCAGTCGCTCCGGGTCTCGTTCCACCTCTTGTTTTGAGTTCCGCCAGTTCAAGCGGCGATATGTTTTTGTGTGCGATCGAGGTCACCCGGTGACTTTAACGCAGAATGGGACACAACCACCCCGCCAGGCGGGCGGTACATCACCGGTTAGGTTCGTGACGTGTTAGAACGCGGCGTAGAAAGCAATTCCTTTGCAGTGTCACAAAGTGTCTTGCAGTGTCTCGGATAGTGTCACAGACGAGAAATCGATGGTGTTGTTTGTGCTGTGAGCAGGGAAAAGTGTCACCCATAATTCACGACTACAGACGAATCTGGATGACGGAGATTAAATGCATATTTATAAGAAATGCGATTTGCTGCCGGTATGTAAATAAGTAATTTGTCATTTGCTCATTTACGTCAGTTTAGTCGCAACCTTTGCTGATATACCAGACTAATAAATTCACATCAGGGTTAAATCACAATCAATAAGGAAACAAAACGCTTTACAAACGACATCAGTGGCGAAGTCGTCTACTGCGGTGTTGGCATTAAATATGAGCCGTTTTATTTGATATCGAACAACTAGCAGCTATTTCCTTGCTAAATTATGCTTACCCAGATGACATCTGCATCCGGCTATGCCCAGACATACGTGGATGCTAACAGCAAATAGATGTTATTATCGTGGCTTAAGATACAGCTTAGCTTATGTCGGCAAGGGGATTGTAATGGACCCCTACCCGCAACTGTCGAACGTCAGGGGGCGGCTAGGTTTTCTGAAGGGGAGGGGGTCGACCAAAATATGTCATGAAACAGAAACCGCTTTCATTTCAGAGCGCAAAGAGCGCAGAAAAAAATATGCTTTTGGGTGTTTAAATTTGTTTAATGCTTCATCTAGTGTGTTTTTGTCTGTCAGTGGGCGGCCTCCTCTTGGCTGCCCAACGTCCCCATCTGAAAATCGTAATCATGATGCAACTTCTGGAAGGATATCACCACATATTGGAGCACATTTCACCCATGATTTCAAGCTTATATTTTTTAACGTCTGGAAGATAATGTCATTTATGAGATCATGGCCTGGAAAGGCGTGTTTCGTTGTGGAAAATTGCGGTCGTACTAATTAATCGAGCTCTCATCGTATAAAGTAATCGTTTTAATGTTTCGATGTATCGAATGCTTAGCTTTCATCTTAAGCCTTGAACCTTATGATGTTCTTTTGCATGTTCTCTAGCATAACATACCATTATATCATCAGATCAAGGCCAAATCATTCCAATCAGATCAAGGTCCTTTAAAGTCATGGACATCGCCACCGCCGAGAAGGGCAAAGCATTCCCACTTTGCTTCTGTTTAGCATCAGACATATCGCATCGCATGGAAAGAATCGACAGAAAAACCTTCCATCCAAAATCCAAGGCGACGCGAATGTGAATGCGAATGGACATTCGGCACTTAACTAACTCGGTAGGTACCATTTTGGACAGGGCTGGCAGTGATCTTATGCATGCGCTGCCAGCGACCACGCATGGGTACATAGCCACGTTGGGTTGCCCAGTAGAATCATGTGGATTCCAATCTCCAATCATGTTGAAGTAATTCGCACTCAATCCTACGTAAGGTATGCATAGACATTACTGAGAATAAGTCAACCATGTAAGAAAAACCAGGAACTGTTCTGACTGCAGCAAGGGTATTTTAGTTTCTTAACATTGCGCCTCATTTTCCCGTTAAGGACCGGATACATAAGTCGCCGAGCAATTTTGATTATTTTTGGTCAACAGTCATTTAATCGAACAAACATAAAGCTGTGAAAATAGGAAGTTATCTCCAGCCGTTTTCGAGATATGGGCCGGTACCAAAAGGTCCACACTGGTCCTGAGCGCTGCGCGCGGTTCGGAGGCCGCGCGCTCTCGACCCGGCACGGCGGCCGCCGTTTGGCGCTTGGGGAGGGGCAAACAAATGGTCGCTAGTTCAAAGTAATGCAGCCAATATGATCATTGATCATTGTTTTGGTTACTACCTTCTTAAATCCAGTCAAACGTGTTTGGTTAGGGAATTTCACTGATTTGCCATCTTGCATATTCATCAATAATTACAAGGTACATCACGCTGACAACTTTGTTTTCATTCCAGCGGACTGCCAGGATTTCTTCCGTCATTTCGAACCGGTAGTCAAATGCACCTCGCTTCTCCTTTTGAAGGACCTTTGTTGGTTTGGTGGGACATTTTTTCCATCCGGTTTTCCCTCGCAGTACCTGTGGCAAGGATGCCACGATTCCCGAGCTCCGCGAGCAGCGCCCAAGACGTGATTGCCCAACTAGGTCTCGTGACCTCTTGGATCTGAAATGACACTTATAATGTCGAACACAACTCTCGTCCACATAGGCATGTCCTGGAACTGAGGGCCCTGCTCCTTTCCACAGTACATCTTCCCCGCACAAAGCTCACAGTTTGTAGCCGAAACGGATGGGCTTCGCGTGGATGAACTGCTTCAAGCGGTGACATCCGCTGTAGTGGACGATCATATCGTCCACAGGGAGTTTTTCCTGATCTATACCAAACTTCAGGAACGACTCGTTTAGCATATCAATCAATGGCCGGACCTTGTAGGCTCAATCCGTTCTAGTATTTACTTGCTGCGTGGCATTGCCTACCGAACTATGTCATAGGCTGGATCCTTTGCCTCTGACCGGTAGAGCTTTTCGCTTGACAGCGTGACATGTCCAGATAAAATAGGAATCCCGGTGAACGTCTTCAGGTCGCTGTCATCTATCGAGAAGAGTGGGTCATTTTCACACATGGAGAGTACTGCAGAGAATCTCTCTGGATGCGTTGAAATATATCCGGAGTCAGCTGCTTTTCCATGATCTCGGCTGGTGTACATCCATTCAGTAATGGTTTAGCGGGAGGTGCATCGAGCCGAATTGCACGCATTCTCCCATCTAGTGTACTCGGGTGAAACATGCCGCCACACTGGCACGTTTTTCTCCTTGCGTCGCCTCTTTGCTGGGATGTCGTCAACTCCTGACGTTTGAATTGGAGGGTCTGCCTGTTCGGGTTCATCCAGGTCACGATTGATCAGCACTTCCAGGGTGCCAGGAACGTCGTGCACTTCTACTGGTTCAGTGGCATCGACATTCAGCTCGTCTGCATCACCGAGATCAGTCAAGTGGCACGTTTACGACAGTCAATTCATTTTAATCTTCCAGATAGATGTCGCCCGTATCTGTTATATTATATGTTATGTTCCAATATCATTTCGATCTCTTCGCTCGCAGATACACACCGTTTCGCTGGTCATGACATAACGCTGAACTTTGCAATTCCTGCGCGCACCAGCACCAAATTGTTCGCCAACGAAACGACGTTTGCACACTCCCACGCACGCACTGCGCTCCCCTCCCGCGCGCCCATTCTCCCCTCCGCAGCCAGCGCTTAGGACCAGTGGGTGCATTTGGTACCGACAAACTTTGGCGGCGTACAGCGCGGTCCGGTTATATATGTCATGCAATTAGTCATCGCATATCTGTTGTGTCGATTGTCACTGAAATGAGCACTGTCAATAATAAATCGCATCCCGGGAAAAATAAAGTAAAATAGCCATTATCAAGGGTAACCACTGACATCATTGTTTTTGCCAACTTTAGGCTCCACCAAATACCACCCTTCTCACAAACTGATAAGCGGCTGACACAATACGGTCAAAGTCTTGCCAACGTAGGGATGTCATTAAAAAGGTTCTCATTATATGAACACTACCTCATATTTTACTCTGAACACATGGTATCGAAAGGTCCCACTGGCCCTTAACGGGTTAACTCAGGATAATCCTAGATGACATTGAATCTGCCCAAATCATAAACCCATTCTTATCGAGTCTCAGATGATCGCTGAAATATCAGTTTCTATGATAATGCTCTCTTTGATCCTAACCATCTCCAACGTATTTTTGCCACAGCGGTCATGAGATGACGTGAAAGCATAGTTTGTGTGCATTGCATGATCTCAAACGATGTTCACTCCAGCCATTGTCTAGTTTCAGCATTCAAGCAGGGTCACTCTTCTGGAGAAAATATGAATAAACACCAGAAGTCCCGGTAGCTCAGTTGGTTAGAGCGCTGGCCTGCACTGGTCTCCCCTGTCCTGGCAACACAGGGTTCGAGTCGCTTCACGCGCTCGCATTTAGACCCCGGCTGGGAGGGTCAGTTGGCAGCTGGCCCGATAAGGCCGGGGACGAGCTACCAGGCGGCCGTGTCGGTGCATTGACGGCACGTTAAACTTTCGGTCAAAATTCTGCCGTTGAACTGAAATTCATGGATCGGGTGGTGGGGGCCAGGGTTCACGCAACAAGCTCTGCTTAGCAACAGAGCCCTGGTTTATAAAGCAACCCCAGCAAGAACTCGGATTAAATTTTCTTTTAAAGGAAAAAGAAGAAGTCATATCGTCACAGCATAGACTTAAAAGTAGCGTGAGGAATTGGCAAGCTTTATTCCCCATCAATTGTGAATTGTAATTGTGATATTCTCAAAAAATAGTTGTGGAGCACTGGGCGAAGAGAAGACCCGTTGAATACACCAACAAATTCCGTATGGAGGTTGCCTAAGTTATTTTTCTTTCTATGGATACCTGGAAGGCGAACAAAATGTAAAATAAAAAATACTATTTAAGTCGATATAATGTTTGGGACAACTCGGTAGCCAGCGCCGCGTGGTGCAGCAGGTCGCGACGACAACTCGGTAGCCAGCACTGAGTATTGTGCTCACAGGTGGTGTATAGGAGCGCCAGTATTAACTATGGCCGTCCGTTACAGTTTATCGGCCATCTGTCGCGCGGTCGACAGCAGTGGCGACCGGTCCGCTTCTGTGCCCCGCTCCACGCACAGCCCGGCGGCGGTGGCGACCGGTCCGCTTCTGTGCCCCGCTCCACGCACGGCCCGGCGGCGGTGGCGACCGGTCCGCTGCCGTGCCCACGCACAGCCCGGCGGCGGTGGCGACCGGTCCGCTTCTGTGCCCCGCTCCACGCACGGCCCGGCGGCGGTGGCGACCGGTCCGCTTCTGTGCCCCGCTCCACGCACAGCCCGGCGGCGGTGGCGACCGGTCCGCTGCCGTGCCCACGCACAGCCCGGCGGCGAGTGCCCCGGGTGATGTGATATGATGTGACTCAAGTGAGCGCAGGTGAGCTGGGGAATCTTCGCGTCGGTATGGCGGTGACTGCACCAGGAAACGACAGGCGTAGAACAGGAGACCGCACAACACCATACATAAACATAGAACTGATAAATAAACATAGAACAAAACAAAATTCCCAGAATCCATGTTAGATGAAGAAGATAATGAATACCAAACAGAACAAATTCCCAATGCCTTCAACAATTTTTGTCCTCAACCATTGGCAGCAAATTAAGAAAGAAGACTACTACTCAGGGGCGGTCCGAGGTACCGAAGTGGGATGAGGCAGAGTCAGCACTGCACCTTCCCCCACCCCCAAGAAAAAAACGTTGGATTTCGGCCACTTTTTTTTCGGTTCCCAAAATTTGCGATTTTTATCCCCCAAAAATCCCTTTTGGAACTGAGTACCATTGTTTTCGAGAAATTTCAGTTGCCCATATGACCACAATCACACTGGGGAGAGATAAAGCAATTTATTCACACACTAAATGCTAAGTTCACGAGGTTAACTTCTTGCAAGCAGTTTTCCTGACACCCATGAAGTCGGCAAGCATTTCGAGCAGCTCCATGGCATTTCAATTCCATTTGTAGATGTAGTTAAAAGACATGCCACGAAATTCCATGCAAACATGAATGCAAATATTCCATAGTCGAAAGGTAGGGAAATGTCTTGAAAAACATGGTACTCCTTGGCTGTTCATTGATGACACGTAAATTTTCCTCATATGACAGGGACGAAAATGGAGTTAGAAGGATCGAAGCGCCCTAAGGCCCAAATAACTAACTAACTAACTGATTGACTGACTGACTGACTGACTGACTGACGAAAACTGACGTATTTCGGATTGCTGATAGAGCCGATTCAAATTGAACGTGTAAATCTAAACTTCAATTTTTGTGATAACTAAGTATCACCCATGCATTTTGTATGTCCAGTTTCTTAATTTTGTTATTTTCCAGTGGATAAGAGCATCGTGTTGTACAAAAATTAATTACGGTAGTTATTAATTAGTAAAAATTAATTACGGTAGTTATTAATTAGTACAAATTATTTACGGCAGGAGAACTGAACAAATTCACAAATTATAGGCCAATTTCCATGCTACCAATATTCTGAAAAATATCCTCGAAAAAAAGGTATATTCTTATCTCCTATCTTATCTGGAACTGAATAATCTACTCAGTGCACTCCAAATTGGACTTAGGAAAAAGCATAGCACTTTTTGTAGACTTATTTGTAGACTCTATATTGACTTGAAAAAAAGCCTTTGATACTGTGAGCATGGACAATCTGCATAAAAAACATATTGGGGTATCAGGAACACTACTCAGGATATTACATTCATATTTGCAAGGTCGTTACCAGCGAACACAAATTAACGATGTAATCTCAGATGCAGAGTGCATTACAATGGGAGTTCCACAAGGCTCTATACTTGGTCCACTGCTCTTCCTTATATATATAAATTATTTGGGTAATTCTTTAGATGGAACATTCTGTTTGTTTGCTCAATATGCTGTTGTCATGGTTAAAGCTATTTGTTTAATGAGCTACAACTTGAAGTCAATGTCGTTGTCACCGGAATAACTGAATGGTTTCAGGCTAATAGATTATCACTGAATGTCACAAAACCAAAGTACCAAATTTATTCCAGTATGCCTAGTATTGACTTAAACATAACCATAAATTCTCAAAAAGTTCACAGGAAACAGCAAATCACATATCTTGGTGTAATAGTTGATGGAAAATTAACATGGAAGTATCACATAGTATATGTTGCTAAAAAAAACTAGCAGAAATCTAGGCATAATGGGAAGAGCGAAATACTTAATCACGAGTCGTGAATTGAAATATTTATATAATACATTGATTCTTCCCTATAACTTATTGTGCATTAATATGGGGAAACAATTTCCCAACACTATAATACAGAATTGTTAAAATAAAAAAGGGCATTAAGAATCATAGATAATCAACATACCCTACAAATGAATTATTTATCAAATATAACATTTTGAAGTTCCCTCATATTGCACGGGAACAGAGCATATTGTTACCTCACATATTTGTTCTGAAACATTACCAATCACTGTAATGAATATGTTCCAATACTCATTACCAAGTAATTTAAGGCAAGTTGATCATTTCCATGTACCCTTTTCATCGAAATTCTATAGACTTCACTTCATATCATTTACAGCACCAATAACTTGGAATAGTAATATTGGTTCAAAATGTCCTTCCTGTAATCATGTACCTATTAAAAAGGAAGATATCAAAAAAGTTCTCACGATATTATTTCATTGACTTATATATCACAAATTAACATGATGCATGATGCATGATGATGATAATGCATGTGTATTTATATGTTTAATTGCATGTGAATACAGGTGTGTATATGCAGTTGTGTGCATGCGTGTGTAAATGTGTATGGATGCATATCTGTGTATGTTTATGTATGTGGATGTAAGTATATGTGTATGTATGTATATTTGTATAAATGATGTGTGAGTGCATTTGTGTCTATGTATGTGAAGTATGTGTATGTTTAGGTGTACATGTCTCATGTGTATGCACATGCAGGTATGTGTGCTTGTGCATGTGTATATACATGGATACAACTTCTCCCTTCCGACCTCATAACACATCTCACTTTGTGGCGCCAGGAGTTCCTTGGTGTTACTAGCTTGCTACCTAGCTGAAAAGCTCCTGGGGCTACTTCTACTAATTACTGGTGGTGGCCTATCTGCAAAAATGAAGACAAAATAAGATGCAGCGAATTGCAGTGAACTGGAGGTACGAAGAAAGATGACATATGTATTGGCATCTTGAGGCATTCCTAAGATGGCGGTCCTAACTTTGAATAGCTGACCATATGAAAACCCAGTATAAATCGAGCTTGTAATAGTGCGTATAGCCAAATAGGATAGGCTGCTGCATACGAAACAGGGGCCGACATTAGGAAAAATACCATGTCAAGTTTTGTGTGTGACATTGAACTGGTTAAACGAATAGTTAGTGTCGGCGTTCTTGCGAACCAAGCTAGTTGTAAATAGCTCATTGCGAACTAGTAGAAAGGACGGGCGGGCCTTACTCATCCTTCCTGACTTCAGATATTAGGTCTGCGCTTGCATCAACAATTGCGTGTTAGCGTACTCGGTACTAACTTAGGCACCGCCCTTCACCTACACGAAGCTGCTGTGAAGCTAGTCGATCATAAAACGTCAACGTCGTATTGATACCATTATATTTTTTATTAGACGCACGCTTAGGACTATGTTTTAATATACAGAGTCCTCATATCCATTAGGACATAGGATATTTTCAGAACATCCTCTGAGCGTGCTGTTTCAGCTCGTGATGAGAGTGGAACTTGGTACCGGTTATTCCAGCTTACATGAACCTACAACACAGAACCGACGGCAAATCAGGTCAAACTGGTTGTTCTTTATCGACCTGTTACCTGTCATTATCGACCTGTTCCGACGTTGGCCAGCGTCGCACGTCGCTCTATTTTCCAGTGATGCTGGTCGGCCACACCAGGTGCTCCATTTGCGCCGTCACACCGGTCAGTGGTCGGACCGATCCCATTCCCATGCGCCGGTGGCAGACGGCGTGCGCCCAGACCCGCCCGCGGGTAACGGCCGCATCACCCGTCATCGTCACCCACACCACCACTTCACGTCGCCAGGTCCTCTCAGTAGGGCGCTCTCGTCTGTTGTGCCGCTACCATGGGAACGTTGATTTGTGGCTTCGATTCGGATATCACATGTTGACCATTTTACATTAGCATCCACAACGCAATACTCCAGTTCAGGAGCCAAGCTTTTCCCAGGCACAGGCATGACAGCCATTTATCTAAAATATATAAAATTGACCCGGTAATGGAGAACAAAACATAATATCACGACCGGGCGTTCGTTCTATTTCGAGAGATGCTCCTGCAATCTTCCTCATTTACTCCTTCTCTTTCTTTGTCTCATCTGTTTTTCTCTCTCTCCCTTCAAATGCGATCAAAAGACAATGAGGTTCCAATTTGTCGTGGCTGAGCGTTCTAGAAACACCAAACCTGTCGCAGGCAACACAACTTTTGGATAGCATGACGTAACTGCAATGCCAATTAAACGAAGCTTTCTGGACGACATTAGTTTCGACCGAAAGTATGGCATCAACGCGTGGTGAACTGTGAGCTGTGAACGGTGAACGATAAACTGTGGTGCACAGTTTATCGTTACGTCTTTTAGATTAGGTAGTGTTCTTCAGATTCACAAGATTCTTTCTAGAGTTTGGTATGTATCAGTCACCCAAGGTAGGGGGCGGATCCAGGGGGCACAAGGGTCATGTGTCCCCCCCCTCACACAAATGGGAAAGGCGGCGCCCAACGGACTGAGAAAGGGCGCCTCTCCAGGGATGCTCGGGTGCACCGCTCCCCTCCTTGTAATTTGTCAGCCGAAGCCGCCTATCGGCATAGAAAAGATGCATCTTCAGCGATACTTGAGTGCATTCCCCTTACCATTCTGACTCCTAATTATCCCCTCCAGACGAGTGTCCTCCATTCCCCTTTATCAACATCCTTGGATCCGCACCTGAACCATGGTTGGACCATTAGCAGTAAAAAAAGCCCAGCATGTATGTGCTGTAGTGGTGGCAAGAGAGCAAATGGGCATCAGGCGTGAAGATCAATCATGCCAATTTCCACCTTTCATCACAAAGGACCACTGACCATAGCTGGGCGGGTCAGAACACACTCCAACACAATAGGAGTTGACATGCCTCGGCGTGACGGTGTTGCTGCGACAACGGTCTGGCAGTGTTGCCTAGGATACATGTCGAACACGGTCGGGCAGTGCTGCCTAAGACAGATGTCGAACACGGTCTGGCAGTGCTGCCTAAGACACATGTCGAACACGGTCGGGCAGTGCTGCCTAGGATACATGTCGAACACGGTCTGGCAGTGTTGCCTAGGATACATGTCGAACACGGTCTGGCAGTGCTGCCTAGGATACATGTCGAACACGGTCGGGCAGTGCTGCCTAAGACAGATGTCGAACACGGTCGGGCAGTGCTGCCTAGGATACATGTCGAACACGGTCGGGCAGTGCTGCCTAGGATACATGTCGAACACGGTCGGGCAGTGCTGCCTAAGACAGATGTCGAACACGGTCTGGCAGTGCTGCCTAAGACACATGTCGAACACGGTCGGGCAGTGCTGCCTGGGATACATGTCGAACACGGTCTGGCAGTGCTGCCTAGGATACATGTCGAACACGGTCGGGCAGTGCTGCCTAAGATACATGTCGAACACGGTCGGGCAGTGCTGCCTAAGACACATGTCGAACACGGTCTGGCAGTGCTGCCTAGGATACATGTCGAACACGGTCCGGCAGTGCTGCCTAGGATACATGTCGAACACGGTCGGGCAGTGCTGCCTGGGATACATGTCGAACACGGTCTGGCAGTACTGCCTGGGATACATGTCGAACACGGTCTGGCAGTGCTGCCTAGGATACATGTCGAACACGGTCGGGCAGTGCTGCCTAAGACAGATGTCGAACACGGTCGGGCAGTGCTGCCTAGGATACATGTCGAACACGGTCTGGCAGTGCTGCCTAGGATACATGTCGAACACGGTCGGGCAGTGCTGCCTAAGACAGATGTCGAACACGGTCGGGCAGTGCTGCCTGGGATACATGTCGAACACGGTCGGGCAATGCTGCCTAAGACAGATGTCGAACACGGTCGGGCAGTGCTGCCTAAGACACATGTCGAACACGGTCGGGCAGTGCTGCCTAGGATACATGTCGAACACGGTCGGGCAGTGCTGCCTAGGATACATGTCGAACACGGTCTGGCAGTGCTGCCTAAGATACATGTCGAACACGGTCTGGTAGTGCTGCCTAGGACAGATGTCGAACACGGTCTGGCAGTGCTGCCTAAGATACATGTCGAACACGGTCTGGCAGTGCTGTCTAGGATACATGTCGAACACGGTCGGGCAGTGCTGCCTAAGACAGATGTCGAACACGGTCTGGCAGTGCTGCCTAGGATACATGTCGAACACGGTCTGGCAGTGCTGCCTAGGATGCATGTCGAACACGGTCTGGCAGTGCTGCCTAGGATACATGTCGAACACGGTCGGGCAGTGCTGCCTAAGACACATGTCGAACACGGTCGGGCAGTGCTGCCTAAGACACA
The DNA here is from genome assembly GCA_034440615.1 of Ashinkailepas kermadecensis. NCBI lineage: Eukaryota > Metazoa > Arthropoda > Thecostraca > Neolepadidae > Ashinkailepas > Ashinkailepas kermadecensis. The sequence goes on from JAOTOM010005061.1 coordinate 603,908, forward strand.
TGTCGAACACGGTCTGGCAGTGCTGCCTAGGATACATGTCGAACACGGTCGGGCAGTGCTGCATAAGACAGATGTCGAACACGGTCGGGCAGTGCTGCCTAAGACACATGTCGAACACGGTCGGGCAGTGCTGCCTAAGATAGATGTCGAACACGGTCTGGCAGTGCTGCCTAGGATACATGTCGAACACGGTCTGGCAGTGCTGCCTAGGATACATGTCGAACACGGTCTGGCAGTGCTGCCTAGGATACATGTCGAACACGGTCGGGCAGTGCTGCCTAAGACAGATGTCGAACACGGTCGGGCAGTGCTGCCTGGGATACATGTCGAACACGGTCGGGCAGTGCTGCCTAAGACAGATGTCGAACACGGTCGGGCAGTGCTGCCTAGGATACATGTCGAACACGGTCGGGCAGTGCTGTCTAAGACACATGTCGAACACGGTCGGGCAGTGCTGCCTAAGACAGATGTCGAACACGGTCGGGCAGTGCGGCCTAAGACACATGTCGAACACTGTCTGGCAGTGCTGCCTAGGATACATGTCGAACACGGTCTGGCAGTGCTGCCTAGGATACATGTCGAACACGGTCGGGCAGTGCTGCCTAGGATACATGTCGAACACGGTCTGGCAGTGCTGCCTAGGATACATGTCGAACACGGTCTGGCAGTGCTGCCTAGGATACATGTCGAACACGGTCGGGCAGTACTGCCTAAGACAGATGTCGAACACGGTCGGGCAGTGCTGCCTGGGATACATGTCGAACACGGTCGGGCAATGCTGCCTAAGACAGATGTCGAACACGGTCGGGCAGTGCTGCCTAAGACACATGTCGAACACGGTCGGGCAGTGCTGCCTAAGACACATGTCGAACACGGTCGGGCAGTGCTGCCTAAGACACATGTCGAACACGGTCTGGCAGTGCTGCCTAGGATACATGTCGAACACGGTCTGGCAGTGCTGCCTAGGATACATGTCGAACACGGTCTGGCAGTGCTGCCTAAGACAGATGTCGAACACGGTCTGGCAGTGCTGCCTAGGATACATGTCGAACACGGTCTGGCAGTGCTGCCTAAGACACATGTCGAACACGGTCTGGCAGTGCTGCCTAGGATACATGTCGAACACGGTCTGGCAGTGCTGCCTAGGATACATGTCGAACACGGTCTGGCAGTGCTGCCTAAGACAGATGTCGAACACGGTCTGGCAGTGCTGCCTAAGATACATGTCGAACACGGTCGGGTGGTTCTGCCTAAGACACATGTCGAACACGGTCTGGCAGTGCTGCCTAGGATACATGTCGAACACGGTCTGGCAGTGCTGCCTAGGATACATGTCGAACACGGTCTGGCAGTGCTGCCTAAGACAGATGTCGACCACGGTCGGGCAGTGCTGCCTAAGACACATGTCGAACACGGTCGGGCAGTGCTGCCTAAGACACATGTCGAACACGGTCTGGCAGTGCTGCCTAGGATACATGTCGAACACTGTCTGGCAGTGCTGCCTAGGATACATGTCGAACACGGTCTGGCAGTGCTGCCTAAGACAGATGTCGAACACGGTCTGGCAGTGCTGCCTAGGATACATGTCGAACACGGTCTGGTAGTGCTGCCTAAGACACATGTCGAACACGGTCGGGCAGTGCTGCCTAAGACACATGTCGAACACGGTCGGGCAGTGCTGCCTAGGATACATGTCGAACACGGTCGGGCAGTGCTGCCTAAGACACATGTCGAACACGGTCGGGCAGTGCTGCCTAAGACACATGTCGAACACGGTCTGGCAGTGCTGCCTAGGATACATGTCGAACACGGTCGGGCAGTGCTGCCTGGGATACATGTCGAACACGGTCGGGCAGTGCTGCCTAAGACACATGTCGAACACGGTCGGGCAGTGCTGCCTAAGACACATGTCGAACACGGTCGGGCAGTGCTGCCTAAGATACATGTCGAACACGGTCTGGCAGTGCTGCCTAGGATACATGTCGAACACGGTCGGGCAGTGCTGCCTAGGATACATGTCGAACACGGTCGGGCAGTGCTGCCTAGGATACATGTCGAATGGTTGTGTCGACACCATGATATAGCCATCCACAACACACTCATGATGATACATTGGTGGATCACATGGTGAATGACAACATCACGGCTATTTACTACAGACATTAACTGGGGGGCAGCACAGAAGATAACCTGATCTCCTTTCACCCAGCTTACCGAGGTATTACACATGTACCACGAGCAAAGTGAAGGTTCACCAACCGATGATAAAGTTGGTCAACTTAGATCAAAGACTCAGTACTTGCATGTACAAGAGAGACACGCAGTATCCTGAAATTCTGAACTTTGCGTGGAGACTAATAACAAACGATAGCTCTTTTGACATAACTTTTTCTTTTTGACATCCTTAAATACCACTTCTGCATCTTGTATGACAGGTTATGAGTGGCATTTGCGTCTTCAAAAGCGTTTACGGCTTCTCACAGCACCACTGCTGACTGGTAAATTCAGCAGATACACTACTGACATCACCACCATCATCAAACAATTAACAAAGGTCATACAAATCACTCAATGGGCATTATCAATATGCATTTCCACATATTTTCACATCAGCAGGCCTTTTTGACATCATCCCCTCCCCCTCCACTCTACCAAAAATAAATTTCAAGACACTGGATACACATGCCGTCTGATGCGAAGGTAGACGTATACACCCACCGTTTATGAGACAGCCATCATATTCAGGGAATAGCTGTCCATTTTGGATGCACTTCACCCGCTCTAGACTAGCTGGACTTGTTCGAGCGCTATCCGAGTCACACTCATTAGATGTATGTCACGGGCTGGACGACATCTATCACAGCCAGAACCGGCCTCCAGTCTGGGACACACCAGTTGTAGCTTCGGTTGGGTCCCACTCAGCCTGATCTGTATCCGCCTCAGTTTGGTCTCGACTTGTCTCAGCCTAGTCTGGACCCCTGCTGCCTGGACCATGGGCCCACCTCAACTTGGGTTGGGCCCACCGCAGCTTGGGCTGGGCCCACCTCAACTTGGGCTGGGACAACCTCAGCTTGGGCTGAACCCATCTCAGCTTAGACTGAAGCCACCTCAGCATGGGCTGGACTCACGGGAACCTGCGCTGGACCATCACCCACATCGCTCCGGGGAGCTGATATGTGGGTCACTCACCGACGCAGTCGCCGACATAGCACGTTCCAAACACAGCGCCTCCCTGACAAAACACGTCCCCAACACAGCGTCTTCCCGACACAGCACAACACAGTGCGTCCCCGAAGCGGTACGTCTCCGATACAGCACGTCCCTGATACGGCGCGCTCCGGATGTACCACGTCCTCGGCACAGCTAACCTCACGGCAGAGGCCTGCATGTGAGACACATGCTTTTTATGTGGCCGCATGATTGAAGCGTGTACGTATTACAGTTTACATTTGTTTCTGCCTTCGCGTTTTTGGACTAGAGATCCGATCACCGCTAGTGCATGCTTCAGACATATTCACGTCAGGCAGCATGCATTTCAATATCCATTTGACCTCAAATGATCTCGAATGAACTTTTATGGGCGTTTGGTTGCAATGTGAAATGCTGTGTGATCCTGAGCTCAAATTCGGCGTCTATAGCAAACCTAGAGCACCAATAATTTTGAAATTTGTGTCATGTTCAGAATACAGAAAATGTGATCATCTGACCTGAACTCAATGAAAATGTGAAGTTCTTCTGACCTGACTAGGTACATGCTTCCAATGTACTTACATGCCTCCAAAGCAACATGTGTTAATCGACTCACAATGAACTACGAAATACGCTTTAAGAAGGCTTAGCTGAATACGGGGCAGTTATTAGTTCATGGAATACAATATCTGAACTGATAGTAAATTTTTGTTTTGGCCTGAGGTGGAAAGCCACCAGCGGATCCAGACATAAAATACTGGGCCCGCCCGAGGGAGCTCGTCAGCCGCAGCACGCCCGTTCCCCAGTCTCTCAAGGACATCCGGTTCGTGACCTGGCGGGGGGGATTGACCCCCTCACCCCACCCGACTTTGTAGCGATCGGCAAACCAGCCGAGCGCGTGCTAAGTGCTCAAGCATATTCCGATCCTTTCCTATTGCATTCCCATTCGTGGACAAGTCGTGTTTTGTAGCGGCATTTATACCGCGATAGAGCAGCGGACTTGGCTCATGTTTCTTGAGACTTCTTCTATTTGGCCGGCATTACCGTCGAGATTTGCACATGCAAATCTGAAGCCAGGATGAAGATGCATACCATCCAGTCATCTAAGCCAAGCATTACCGGTGGCTAAGTGGGTGAACTCGCTGATCAGAATCCCGCTAATAGCTGTGGGTTGATAACCTCTATTGCCATATCACCCAGTCGCCCAGACTGAGACCAGAAGGCTGCGACAAAGCGTGTCTCGTCATAGTTATGTTGCTGCTTAAGTATCAGCTTCTTATGAGTGACATGGAGAAATCGCATGGAGGACGCAAATAGTGGCTAATGGTAATGCACAGTAGGTATTGTCCGTGCCTAGGCTCTGGTGGATGGTGTTTGTTTAAAGGCATATCAGGTGGGAAAGTACTATGTTCGAAAGTTCTGTGAAAGCACCGTGACGAAACATACAATGATTTATTTTTGCTATGCGTGGTATCTAGCTGGGCATGTGAGCTGGCGTAGGTAGTTACACGAAGGGTGAAAATCTCCACACATCGCAGAACAAAGCTAAGCTGAAGCTAAGTTAGAATTCTGCTTCAAATGTTAGCTTTCGTTGGGATAATTCTCATAAGCGTTCTACCACGTGAAGCATTTCAAGCTACATTAAAACCGCGAATGCGAATGGCTCAGCGGCCACAGCATGCGTGAGAGCCTATCTTGATATGCTGCAGGAGTGTTCAACTGGCTAGTGGTAGCAGCTGCTTCCGGATATAGTGGTAGCACTTTAAACGCGGAGAGCTAAAGGCTGACAAAATGTGACACTTGCTACATGCACTACTTGCGGTGAGGAGAGGTGGAAGTATGCTGCATGAACAAAATGGAAAATGAGTCGAGAAGATCAAGAGCTGTTGGTTTTCAACAGTGGCGGGCTGTGCTAATTAGAGACATGGTTTAGTTCTTCATAAGATAAGGCTGGAGTTCATATTCAACTCGAGCCAGAAATAGCCTCAGGCACGTTCCGATAGTGACTCATAAAAAGTTCAGTCGAAACGAATCCACACACCCAGGCCATCTAGTTCAGCAACTTTATATCCAAGTAGTAGTCGGTGCATGATAGTCGCAGTCATTCTGGCATTCATAGGCTAATGAACTTCAAAGGAAGCAGCTGCCGTAGATTATAATCCGTTAGTACATGCCGGTGCGTGCCATGTGCCTCTTCCGTCGGTGTTGTTCCGTTCTGTGCCGTGTCATGTGACTCTTCCGTCGGTGGTGTTCCGTTCTGTGCCGTGCCATGTGACTCTTCCGTCGATGGTGTTCCGTTCTGTGCCGTGCCATGTGACTCTTCCGTCGGAGGTGTTCCGTTCTGTGCCGTGCCATGTGACTCTTCCGTCGGTGGTGTTCCGTTCTGTGCCGTGCCATGTGCCTCTTCCGTCGGTGTTGTTCCGTTCTGTGCCGTGTCATGTGCCTCTTCCGTCGGTGGTGTTCCGTTCTGTGCCGTGTCATGTGACTCTTCCGTCGGTGGTGTTCCGTTCTGTGCCGTGCCATGTGACTCTTCTGTCGGTGGTGTTCCGTTCTGTGCCGCGGACTACCATTCACAGCGACACCGCACGATGTACCTTAACCCTGCCGCACGCCTGCGGACTACCATTCACAGCGACACCGCACGATGTACCTTAACCCTGCCGCACGCCTGCGGACTACCATTCACAGCGACACCGCACGATGTACCTTAACCCTGCCGCACGCCTGCGGACTACCATTCACAGCGACACCGCACGATGTACCTTAACCCTGCCGCACGCCTGCGGACTACCATTCACAGCGACACCGCACGATGTACCTTAACACTGCCGCACGCCTGCGGACTACCATTCACAGCGACACCGCACGATGCACCTTAAGCCTGCCGCACGCCTGCGGACTACCATTCACAGCGACACCGCACGATGTACCTTAACACTGCCGCACGGCTGCGGACTACCATTCACAGCGACACCGCACGATGCACCTTAAGCCTGCCGCACGCCTGCGGACTACCATTCACAGCGACACCGCACGATGCACCTTAAGCCTGCCGCACGCCTGCGGACTACCATTCACAGCGACACCGCACGATGTACCTTAACACTGCCGCACGCCTGCGGACTACCATTCACAGCGACACCGCACGATGCACCTTAAGCCTGCCGCACGCCTGCGGGCTACCATTCACAGCGACACCGCACGATGCACCTTAAGCCTGCCGCACGCCTGCGCGGAACAAACGTCAAAGCCACCTGGATGGTACCCGGGAACACCAACACTTCGCCACCAGGTATCGTCATCGGCCCGTCGCCAACTTTCACTGGCGTGACAGCTCGGAGCGCGCCCCACGCGCCACCGGCGGCGGCGTCCACACTTTCTGGGTCACGCAGTGTGAGTTTGTAACGGTACGGATCAGCTGGCGGCGGCCGTCGTCGGCTGACCTCGGCGACCGGGCTGGCCGATGGTGCTGGACACCGCGATGGGGCCGCGTCCGGTCCGGTACTGTTCAGCCGAGCCGCACGGCAGCGGCCGTCATCAGCTGACTCAGGTCCGGTACTGTTCAGCCGAGCCACACGGCAGCGGCCGTCATCAGCTGACTCAGGCTCGGTACTGTTCAGCCGGGACCACTCGAGTCAGCTGGCGGTGGCCGTCATCAGCTGACTCAGTTCCGGTACTGTTCAGCCGAGCCACACGGCAGCGGCCGTCATCAGCTGACTCAGGTCCGGTACTGTTCAGCCGGGACCACTCGAGTCAGCTGGCGGTGGCCGTCATCAGCTGACTCAGTTCCGGTACTGTTCAGCCGAGCCACACGGCAGCGGCCGTCATCAGCTGATTCAGGCTCGGTACTGTTCAGCCGGGACCACTCGAGTCAGCTGGCGGTGGCCGTCATCAGCTGACTCAGGCTCGGTACTGTCAGCCGAGACCACTCGAGTCAGCTGGTGGTGGCCGTCATCAGCTGACTCAGTTCCGGTACTGTCAGCCGAGACCACTCGAGTCAGCTGGCGGTGGCCGTCATCAGCTGACTCAGTTCCGGTACTGTCAGCCGAGACCACTCGAGTCAGAAGTCACAGCCAGCTTCGACCTCTGAGGAACAGCCGCGCAGCAAACGGGCAAGCACCATGCTGCCAGCTGCGACAACGATGGATCAAGGAGGGAGATCAGTTGACGGAGGTACAGAATGAAGCCTTCTCGGGAGATTCGAGACAGAATGAGGCCTCAGGTGATAGGCCATGTCGCTAGGAAGTGGTCAATTATCGTCATTAGATTGCATACTTTGACTGCCTTATCCGATTGACTGCATTGATTCGACCCTACCTCTACATCAGCCATGTATTCGACACTACCTCTATATTCGCCATATATTCGACCATACCTCTACATCCGCCATATATTCGACCCTACCTCTACATCCGCCATATATTCGACCCTACCTCTGCATCCGCCATATATTCGACCATACCTCTACATCCGCCATATATTCGATCATATCTCTACATCCGCCATATATTCGACCCTACCTCTACATCCACCAAACCGTATTTTCGATCTTACCTCTACATCCGCCATATATTCGACCCTACCTCTACATCCGCCACAGAATCACGTTCGGTGCAGGCTGCTCGAAGGATTTTTAAAACAACGGATTGCGAGACTATTCAATGGATGCGCACTCTCCAATCCTAAGCAGGCACCAATTATTTCTTGCAGATACAATTTTCGGCAAACGATCCGCCGAAGTATTCAGGACTTTAAGACTCGATCAGGTTCAGCATAATTTGTCTGCAAAAAATAAACACATTCGTACGGCAACAGGGGCGCAGCAAGGATTTCCTTACGACAGGTTCCCACCAAAACAGAAATGTTACGAAACAGAGAATGTTTTCGACTCGCTTCACGCGCCGAAAATGTCTGGCTTTGTGTGCTGAAAATGGCATTTTGTTGCTTTACCCAATATATTTTTGGTTGCTAAGTGGGAGGAGGCCGGGTCCCCAGCCACTCTTGGCTGCGCCTCTGTACGCTAACAAGGGAAAAGGAGGACATTCCCAGCACAAACATCGACATGTGGCGACAGAGGTGAACAAAATGCCGAAGCTGTCACCGACGAACCCGTGAGTTGTCTCACATGTTCTGCATACATGCTTCATGAAATGCATAGCTGAAAAACCAATGCGATTTTCGGATAGCTCACACGCTATTTCCCTCATGACAAGTCCTCTGATTTTAAAGGTGTTTTGATGCCCTCCTCTGAAGCCCCGTTCGTTTTCTCATTGATTAAAACATTTTGCCATTCGAGAATTGTGGATGCGAAGTGCACTTTGTCTCTTATGAAAGCACTACCTTAGTACGTATGCGTCCCAAGCAGGATGATACATTCAACTAAGTGACCAGAGGCTCTTTGAGGGATCAAAGTAGTGGGTGAGCTAGCCTAATTTTTCTTATATTTCCTTATAGTAAGAAAACAGCTACAGGCCATCTGCATATGCACAATTGCTTCAATTGATTGCGATATTTGTTGACCTTCATTGCTTTGGAAACAAGGTGCATGTATGCACAACTTCATCTGAAACACTCACAGCATTACTCAGTTGCAGAGATGGGTTTAAATTTTGCAATCTGGGATGAGGTGGAAAATTGATGAGCAATCCATCTTGAAGGATAATTTGCATGCTGATTGCCAAGTAAAAAAAACTCCTTGGTGCTTTTTGTGCAATTTTTCCATGTTGTTAAACACCCACTGGCTTGCGGTCTTCACCAAACAACATGATTAAACCATACAGTTGTAGTAAGAGGTCATAATATTCCACTGTCTTGAAGTTCATGAATTTGCATGTAAATCCACACTTCATGAACTAATATTCTTGCCTCCCAAAAAATAGGAATTTTTCCTCTTGTGATATTATGCATTTTGCATGCACAGGGCACCAATGATCCATAATCAAAAATTAAATTACATTACAGATCCATTCAATTTTTGGTAAACTTTTTGCTGAAATCAGCTTATAAAATTACAACAAACTTCATTGGGGATTCATCCTCATGGACTCCACGTCCACCTTTTTGTACTCATTTATATGTTCTGGCCCCACTGAGCCGACTCCACTCTTTAAAAAAAAACAGGACACCATAAAATTGCAGAGTATTATGTTCTGGATGATGACAAATCCCAGACCAGCCAGTTCTTCCAGTCCTGCTCTCTGATGTGTAATTCTGTCACGTTACAGCAAGTTTCACTGGCAATTCTGGTTCCTAATGTGGTGCTGCCGCCGTGCCTCCCCCCCAGTCTCACGGCAGGAGGGGCGACTGCCCCCTCGCCCCCCCCCCCTTCCCCCCGATGTCGATCTGAATTCGATCAGTTTCGGATGTCTCCAAAGCGCCGCTGCTGCACCTCTGTTTCAGTGGAATCCAATTATAATGTGGATGAAATTTGTCGTGTTAGGAAATCAAAGATGCTGACTGACAGACAGTTCACAACTAGCGTAGGATGGCCTTTAACTGTATTAGTTGTTAACCTTAATAAGGTGAGAACATGATTACGTTCGAGTGGCTCGCTTTTTGTTGCCCTTGAAAACAGGTATGATACCGAAACGTCGGACATTGTAATTATGTTCTCATCTTAAGGTTAACAAGCTACTACAGTTATAGGCCAGCCTACGCTAATTTTGAATTCAATGATATTGGCAAAGTCATCCGGAATCAAGCTAGAGCTTCCAAACTCTGAAAATTACTGGCTTTACCACGATTTCATTGGTCTAAAACTAAGAGCGTGACCTGCGACATCGTCGGCCCGATGTTGCAGGGTTTCCAACTCCTCGTACCTGTAGGAAATTGTGCTACCATCTCTAACCACAGAACTGTTGGAGGGAGGGGGATATTTCACCTTGATGTTCCCTTCCAGGATAGCTTCCGAACGTGCCATGTGATCGTGCTAAGCTTTGCGTATCGCCTGTCACTGCAATGGTGAAACTATCAATGTTGAGATTTTGTCCGAGGACCCAGAGTCACCGAGTTGGACGACTCTAAGATCAGGTCAGTGGTTTGGAAGTGCCATTTCGCTGTTACTCAGCTATTTATTCCACGCTGTACACGACAGTGTTATTTGGTTAGCGACTAGGAGTAGAATGTAGGCGAAATAGACCTGTCTGTGGGCGACAAACCGAAGTTAACCTCTTTGACCAAACATGGAGGGTGAACGTGAAAAGGTGGGCCAAAGTTATTTATGCTATTGAACAAATGAAGGATGACGCTAGGTGCCGTTGCCGTCTCATTACGTGGTGTAGCACAAATGTTGGAGGGGGCAAAATTCCCCCTCCCTTGGTAAAGATAGGGTCAGCGGTCGACAGTTCCAGCGTTAGCAGTTGTGAGATCTCGAGGCGGGGAGATGCCCACTGTGGGCCAGGATTGAAGGTGCTCCCTCGTGCGTGCACTTGCACCTTCTGCAGAATGACAATGCGCCTGTCCTCGAGAGGTGCGGAAGTGAGCCGGCAAAGGTGACACTGTTCTCATTCCGTCCGGTGTCGTGATCCTACCCTGTGAACGGATGTGACAACAGACGTGACAGCCTGGTCCAGATCCTACCCTGTGAACGGACGTGACAACAGACGTGACAGCCTGGTCCAGATCCTACCCTGTGAACGGACGTGACAACAGACGTGACAGCCTGGTCCAGATCCTACCCTGTGAACGGACGTGACAACAGACGTGACAGCCTGGTCCAGATCCTACCCTGTGAACGGACGTGACAACAGACGTGACAGCCTGGTCCAGATCCTACCCTGTGAACGGACGTGACAACAAACGTGACAGCCTGATCCAGATCCTACCCTGTGAACGGACGTGACAACAGACGTGACAGCCTGGTCCAGATCCTACCCTGTGAACGGACGTGACAACAGACGTGACAGCCTGGTCCAGATCCTACCCTGTGAACGGACGTGACAACAGACGTGACAGCCTGGTCCAGATCCTACCCTGTGAACGGACGTGACAACAGACGTGACAGCCTGATCCAGATCCTACCCTGTGAACGGACGTGACAACAGACGTGACAGCCTGGTCCAGATCCTACCCTGTGAACGGACGTGACAACAGACGTGACAGCCTGGTCCAGATCTTACCCTGTGAACGGACGTGACAACAGACGTGACAGCCTGGTCCAGATCCTACCCTGTGAACGGACGTGACAACAGACGTGACAGCCTGATCCAGATCCTACCCTGTGAACGGACGTGACAACAGACGTGACAGCCTGATCCAGATCCTACCCTGTGAACGGACGTGACAACAGACGTGACAGCCTGATCCAGATCCTACCCTGTGAACGGACGTGAAAACAGACGTGACAGCCTGATCCAGATCCTACCCTGTGAACGGACGTGACAACAGACGTGACAGCCTGATCCAGATCCTACCCTGTGAACGGACGTGACAACAGACGTGACAGCCTGATCCAGATCCGGTGGTGGTGGCACCAGCTGTGAGGGGGGGAGGGCTAACACTGCTGAACTGGTCCACCTGGCACCGACCGACCACGCCGTTGTGGACGAGTCCTCTCACGCCTGCAGTACGAGCGAGTGCCTCCTGGCGGCCGGTCAGTGAACAGGATGGCCGAGCTCTGCTGGGATGCTATCACTTCGCAGGAGAGACGACTGTGCCGTAGTAATGCACGTAGAACTGGCCTCTGCTGGCCACCGATCACACGGGGCGGTGAGCTGTGACCACTGACAGCTATCGCAGCCACACGTCACCGAATCTTGTCACAGCGCAGGCCGCTATTCCACCGCCAGCATTGACCATTGGTGACAATACGTTGCGATCGTTGTAGTCAGACCACCCCAGTCAGGGTCTCAGTTTCCGGATGTCACCAGGGTCCGCAAACATGTGTCTCGATGGGCCTGTTGCGGCACGCTCAGGGCGTGAACCACCCACCCTTCACCCAAATACATCACACCCCATCGTTCGTTGCACGTTACTGAAGAAGGTTGGCAGCCTGCACTCGCCCACAGAGGTCACGTGTCACAGATCTCCTAGTAGACCGTCTGATAATCGACGCGATATTTCAATCGAGTCCATGTCGACCAACCAGAACTCAACGGTCATCGCGTAATTAGTCACACCCGGTGGATTTGCTGTCCGGTTTTCTCCTGGGGGCATACGAGATCTTTTCTCCGGAGATGTGATACATGATGCCTCGGTAGCACGGCCCATTTAGCTGTGCTACTTCTACTGACTGTCGCTTGTCATTGGCGTGCCATTGCTGACGCCTGCGATCAGCATAGCGACGCCGATCAGCACACCGACGAGTGTGAAGTCAAGCCAGCTAGCTCGCTTTGTCATCTTGCCTACGGGAAGTGTATCCAACTGAGCTAAGTTGTTACTTCTGCCAGGACGATCCTCAATCTCCTCCTGAAGGCTGACAGTGGGGCAGTCAGACGTACCCTGCATGTCATAATGAAAAGTGAATGTGCTGGTTTGATTTGGCACCAGTCACTATCTTAGGGCGACCATCTGGCCCGCGCAGGTATTGTTTTCGCTCCCGCTGTCTTTCAATGGAATTGGGAACGCGCAACTAAAATGATGTATGTCGCAAAGACGTGAATGAATGAATTCCCACCAGGGAATGGATGGTTGATGGTTGGTTGAACCTACACCTCTGACCGGCATGACATACCGGCCAAATCGGTGATGTTGTTAGCACAATGGTCTGTTTATTTCTGGTAACAAAGTGCCGGATAAACTCATGAATATTCATAAGCCAGTGGTGTTTTCAGTTAGTGGCTCACCTCATGAAGTGTGGTTCAAGCGTAGAACACGCTAGACACAGAAGCCAGGAGGCTCGTGACCGTTATTTGGCCACCATCGTATCCAGTGCCGACAGTACTCTGTCATACCGCAAACCATGCAAAATACTTCAAGCAAACCATTGAATGGTCTTGATCAAATCCGACTGATTCACCTAGAGGACGGACACAGGAAAACAATAGCGGCAAATGTCATGCCTGGGTGTATGAATACGAGGACACATGATCCTATTTTCTGCAGTCTTGCACATTAGCCCTGGGTCATGGGAAAACTGACTTTAAAATTACTTCCCTGCTATATCAGAAGTACCTAGCCCCTTGATATTGGTATGGGTAATGTGGGCACTGGCGGATCTAGCCCACCGGTTTGGGGTGGGGGCCAACTTTCGGTTTTCGGCGTCAGCCCTCCCCTCCCCCTCCCCCAGTGGCGTACCTAGGAATTGCATCCGAGGAGGGGTCGAACGGATTTGGAGGGTGCCCATTTTCGCACTATTTTTGCTTAAAAGCACCGGATTTCGACCACTATTTGGCAAAGGGGCCCATTTTAAAAATAAAAAGTAAAATCACAATAAAATAATCATTGACAATATAATTTCCTGTATAGGGGCCCCAGCCTACCTCCACCATTTCTATGTTACCGGATCTTTGTTCTTGTTTACCAAAACGTTCACGTTCACGTTCAACGTCTTGTACCACGTCAACGTTCGTGAACGTGTACACACTGGCGGATCCGATTTTGTTAACTCTTGCTGTAAGCAGAACTTGAGCAGCATGGAACCCTCGATGTGTGTCAGAATTTTCTATGCTACCATACTGGCTTCCAAACAGTTATTTTTAATTGAAAAAAATCGTTTAAAATTGGAGATTCTTTCATCCAGACGCAATTTTTTAACCTCGGCTAAGGTTACTGCATTTCAATTTAGTTGACTTCTTTTGGTTTCGGGGGGGCAAAAGACACTATGCCCTCCCCCCCCCCTTTTAAGCGCTTCGGGGGACCATGGCCGGAATGGCCCCTCCCTGGATCCGCCAGTGAAGCTTACCAAAGGCCAATACAATTTGCATCCAGCAGACTTCAAAGAAAAGACTACCCTATTATCAGAGTATTTCCTTGTTGAGTATGGTCATCCAAGACCCCATCCAAGAACCATAAAGTGGTAAATTTGCAGCTTAAGGTAATTGTTGAATTCTTGGACTTTATTTTTCTGATGCAATGTTTATGAATGTGGTCAACATGATGCAACCACTCATTTCCTCTGCAAGTGCATACTTTTTCGGTTGGGAGGCAAAGTAACACCAAAAAAGGGGCTTGGAGTTGGGTAAGATAGCATTAAAAAGTGATGTTCAAAGTAACAAAAAACGTAACCTAACTTAACACGCGCCCTGGAGGGCCTCTGAGAATTACGCGCACTGGAGGGGGGCGGATTCCGCCCCCCTAAGATCTCGGCTCCTAGTACAGCTGGAGGAACGAAATTCGCAGGGTGGATGGGCACGGTAGTGAACTCTATTGTGTGCAATTTTCGTGACCTTAGATCCATATCTTCAAGGTCAAATGAGGTCAGATTGGCAAAATTTTCCGGTTTTGCGTGGCTTGGTTTGTCATCGTTATGGATTGCTGTGATTGTGTTTAAATGCTCAAAAATGGGCATCAATGATGTTTTGGACATTACTAATGATGCAATGCAGATGCTAGACCCAACATTTGACCTCAGGTCACCTATATAGCACCACTTTATCAGATCAGTTACCTGTTCCAGTTACCGGAACCGGCCGCCCGCCCGACTGCTCCGTCGGGCAGCTCGGAGCAATCGGCTTCGTGAAGAAGGGAGTAAAGTACATGAATAAAGTATGTCAACGCAATGACAAACAGTACAAATGACAACTAGTAGTGCATTTATGGCAACATTCCAGTTTTTCAAGTTTGGTTCCATTAACCTGTCATGAACTTGAACTGACTTGACCTTGGTGACCTAACATGACCTTGAAACTATACAGCATATCAATATGCATCAAACAAGTCGCTAGTGTTGCCTAGAACACTTCCCTTTTGTCAGTATTCTGGAAGCGCATCAGCGCTCGATTTTTTTGGTCTGGCGCAATAACATTTTTTTAATTTAGCGGCCCCTAACATGAAAAATGTTCGGCCGATTTCCATTTTTCTTGCTTTAAACGACGTGCCGTTCATTTCTAAGCAGGTACACCGAAAATTGCGTATATCGACCGGTAAAATCTGCAGTTATTTGCGAAAAACCTGAGGGGTGGGCGGATTTCGCCCCCCCCCCTCCAGTGCGCGTGTTAATCTAACCTAGCCTATCCTTCCATGCAAGAAAACAATTTTTTAAATATAAAATTTGCAAACTTTTTTTGTTAACAAAAATATAATAAAAACATAACCGAACTTAACCTAGCTTGACCTGTTTTTGAAGGATCATATTTTTAAATCTCCTCAAAAATTGTTTTTGATAATTTTTCCAACTTAAAACAGAAGCCCAGCCTAACCCAGTTAACCAAACCTAACCTATTTATTCGCTTCATGAGGGTATATGCGTAAAACTTGTCTCGTAGATACCTTAAACTGCAATAATACCATTAAATTTTGATAGCCCGGTCCTACCACCCGAATCTCCCCTACATGCAAACCCACCAGTTATCTCTTATTCAGGATATAAATACATACCTCCTCTTGCTATTCTTCTTGAAAAAAAGTCAATGTAGCCTGTCTCTTCATCTTAGCAACCCCAACACCAACATACGAAACATGCTGTTCAACTGGGCTCAACTGACCACTCGCACAAAACATCCTGTTCAAATTCCGCTTTCGAAATCTGGCTCACTGGGTCCGCTTGCCCGTTACTGGCTAAACAAACTTCATGAACCTATCTGACGAAGGAATAATGAAACTGCTGATTTCGTCATCTCTTGCTGTAAGCAGAACTTCAACAGCATAGAACCCCCGATGTGTAAGAATGTACTATGCTACTATATTTGGCTTCCAAACAATCATAACAAAATACTTTTAAAATTGGAGATTATTTCACCCGGAAACCTATTTTTTAACCTCAGCAAAGGTTACTGCATTTTAATTTAGTTTACTTTTGTTGGTTTGGGGGGGGGGCAAAAGACACTATGGCCCCCCTTTGAAGCGCTTGGGGGGGGCATGGCCGGAATGCCCCCCCTCCCTGGATCCGCCAGTGCATGTGGGGAAGCAAGTATCTACCGATCGCAATACTTGAACAGCCATGTACTCCATCCCCTCCTCCATTCGAAGGCACCGACTTTAGCCTTGTGCTACGTTCTGCAACCACAGTTGGACGTGTGGGTGTGCGGCTGGGGCGCCTGGTGCTGAGTCACTGCCACCAGTAGAAATACGCCCAAAACGCGCCGATCACCTCCGGTCACGTGAAGCGGTGAAGCAGTGTCGACGCAGCTACACCGATCACCTCTGGTCACGTGAAGCAGTGTCGACGCAGTGACACCGTTCATCTCCGGTCACGTGAAGCAGTAACACCGATCACCTCCAGTCACGTGTGGAGTAGTGTCGACGCAGTGACACCGATTACTTCCGGACATGTGAAGCAGTATCGACGCAGTGACACCGATTACCTCCAGTCACGTGAAGCAGTATCGACGCAGTGACGTGGATGGGCCGATAATCTGTGTTCAATAACCATCCGCTTTGGATTCCCAGAAGACACAAACACATGATGCTCCGGGATGGGTCGCTGAGGTGTCCAGCCTTCACAACATGAAAATATTACAAAGCTGCTAATGTGGAAGGTCGAACCTTCAATTCTGGCCCACAGTGGGCATCTATCCGCCTCGAGATCTCACAACTGCTAACGCTGGAACTGCCGACCGCTGACCCTACCTTTACCAAGGGAGGGGGAATTTTGCCCCCTCCAACTTTGTATTGGACCACGTAAAGAGACCAACCACGTTCGGCTACCAAACAGGGTGAGAGACATCTTCTCAAGGCATAGGAGACATGCAAGGCAATAGACTGAATTGTTTATTTCATCGGTAAATTGTGCCAATCTATACTACAATGAACACAGGGAATGGCGAATTTAGTGGACTCGACTTTCAGTACACTTCGAAGGCCTATGCTTACGGCTGATCAATTCTGTACGATATTTCTTTTTTTAGGGACTGGGAAGGGGAAGGCAAGTAAACGAAGCCAAGTTTTGAGAAACATATATTACTTTTTGCCACTGGTTGTAGTGCCGACGGTACCAACGTTACCAGTGATTGCACACTGCAGCTGCATATCCAAGCTGATCGGGTTGCTTACACACTTACATTCATGGGAATAAATATAAAAAGTCGGACATCGTGACCTGAGGTCATGCACATGGTTCTCGGAAGATGTGCAGTATTTATTGATGGTAATTTTCTAATTTCCCATGGCAAGGCCATCGCCTGGGAAATTAGCCAATTAAGCCTGGCAGATACAAAAGCCGATTTGGGCCCAAGCTCCCACCATATAGCATTCAGTTTGTCACGGCTCTCTCAGAGCTTAACCTCACAATGCCAGCCACTGCAGCTCGACCGCCCACAAGGCAATTCTGGACTCTCAGTCAACCAAAGGTCGAGTGCTTGCTCTCGGAAAGGAAATCCCCTATCACATCGGCGGAAATTCTCGGCATTTTCCACAAGTTCGCCGGTAACAACAACCACAAAACACTAGTATACACGCATGGATCGAAACACGAGTCAAAAGGTAGGCATCGGCATCACTGGACTAGGCCTTCGACTTTCCAAGCGTCTACCGGATAACTTTTCCATCTTCTCCGCTGAAGCAATAGACATTCTGGCCGCTATCTCCATTCTCATGAGGCGAAAAGCCAGAAACGTAGTGATTTGCTCAGACTCCAAATCCGTCCTACAGTCAATTAGCAACACACACGACTGCCCGCATCACGTCATTGATAGAATCCAACAAATCGTGGCCCATAACGTGAACATGAACTTTTCCTTCCTCTGGATACCGGGCCACACCAACATCCCAAGTAACGAAGAAGCCGACCGGCTTGCGAAGCAAGCCTTAGCATCGAACACTTACTCTAGCGTGGAATATTCGGTAGACGATTGCAAAGCACTCCTACAACACCACATTCGTCAACACCAACAGAATACATGGGCACAACACAACTCGACAAAACACAAATCCAACCACACCCACGCAATCAAACCAGCAATAGGCACATGAAACTCATCAAATCAATTTCACCGACAAAAAGAGGTTTTCCTCACTAAACTCAGAACTGGTTGCACAAAACTAACAAAGCATCAATTAGAGGGTGACCAATACACAACACCTCACTGCGACATCTGCAATGCTACGTTAATGTAAATGCCACATCTGCAATGCCATAGGGCACATCCTGCTAGACTGTATTAGATTTAGCTCTCAAAGACAGCCACTTAAGGCATTCTGCCAAAGAGAGGGCATCACCCTATCGCTTCCATCGCTTATCGGTGACAAGCACCTATACCTCCTTCAAATGCTATTTGAATACCTGTATGCCACAAATCTAGCAGGAGCACTGTAGGCACCACACCACCAACTCTCACATCAACTCGCAATGCATGCTCGTGAAACACTCGTAATAAACACGTAAATAGCCATTCCCGAATGGCGTCGGAAGTACATGAGCCGATTTGCTTCCCAGTTAAAAATATATGGCTACCTACCGGGGACGTCGGACGTAGATGAGTCAACTTGCTTTAGGAAATATAAAAAACACCGTACTAACCCAACTAACAACCCTGCATGGCATGCTTAGACCAACCCGCTACTAACAACACCACGCGGCAGCCGGCGCGATAGGCGGTGTGGACAATTACCTCCTTGTCCGCACGGTAAAGATCCCTCGGTGCTTTTCGATAAGAGTAGGCTAAAACCGGCACCCTGGCAAAATCAACCCTTCACCACCCACCCCCACCCCGCCACAACTACAAATCATTTTGAGGAGGAGTAAAGTAAAATCAAAACCATTTAGACACCAGAGAGTTGTCTCCAACTTCAGCACCAAAAAAGTCAACACAAACTAATGTAAAGTTCCCTTAACGTAAATATCCACTTGCCTGTACCTTGATTGCAAACACTTGCCTTTTTCGACAGACATGTAACGTACTCGCTTTAACGGCGGCGCAAATGACCTTTATTGTCCGGTACGCCTCTAAAAACCACTCCCCCTCCCCTCGACAGGAAACACAGAATTGACATTCACTTATGGTGACCCACGAATCATAAAGTTACCTGCCGATGTAGGCACATGTAGGCACAGCTACCAATCAGTCGAAACATTTCTCGAATAAATGGCTGAAGCTGCCGGCCCCAAATAGTGATATTTGTTTGAATCTTACTTTGAAATGCAACTTCAGTATGGCATTCTTGGGGTCCTGGGATTCTAAAGAATCAAGAGTCAATATTAAATCTAAGCTTCAGATTTTATGGTTTTAGCACATGTCCCATGGCTCTACCCTCGAAAAGCGAAAAGAAATGGACGTTCACCCCCCTCGAAGAGGTATGGTACGCTCACCAGGCTGCTGGCGCCTGCAGCCACACGTGACCACGCCGTCCAGCGGTCCACACCACACCAACTGGACGGACGCGCCAGGAATGTGGCTCACACGCTAATGGTCGGGTTCCGGCCAACAAACAAGCTTAACCGCCTCTATCGCGCGCGCCGCCAACTCCAGCCGGACCACGCGCCGCCAACTCCAGCCGGACCGCGCGCCGTCAACTCCAGCCGGACCACGCGCCGCCAACTCCAGCCGGACCGCGCGCCGTCAACTCCAGCCGGACCGCGCGCCGCCAACTCCAGCCGGACCACGCGCCGCCAACTCCAGCCGGACCGCGCGCCGTCAACTCCAGCCGGACCGCGCGCCGCCAACTCCAGCCGGACCACGCGCCGCCAACTCCAGCCGGACCGCGCGCCGCCAACTCCAGCCGGACCACGCGCCGCCAACTCCAGCCGGACCGCGCGCCGTCAACTCCAGCCGGACCGCGCGCCACCAACTCCAGCCGGACCGCGCGCCGCCAACTCCAGCCGGACCGCGCGCCACCAACTCCAGCCGGACCGCGCGCCGCCAACTCCAGCCGGACCGCGCGCCGTCAACTCCAGCCGGACCGCGCGCCACCAACTCCAGCCGGACCACGCGCCGCCAACTCCAGCCGGACCGCGCGCCGCCAACTCCAGCCGGACCACGCGCCGCCAACTCCAGCCGGACCACGCGCCGCCAACTCCAGCCGGACCGCGCGCCGTCAACTCCAGCCGGACCGCGCGCCGCCAACTCCAGCCGGACCGCGCGCCGCCAACTCCAGCCGGACCGCGCGCCGTCAACTCCAGCCGGACCACGCGCCGCCAACTCCAGCCGGACCGCGCGCCGTCAACTCCAGCCGGACCGCGCGCCACCAACTCCAGCTGGATCGCGCGGCGAGAAAGCCGAGCGGCTGCAAGCAGCCACAAACGGACGTGCAACGACCTTTCCGCGAGATCCGCCCACTGTGGGGCGTTTTCACCGGCACCACTGGGTGGCCGGTGAGAAGCGATGTAGCCCGCACGGTACCACCGGGTGGCCGGTGAGAAGCGATGTAGCCCGCACGGCACCACTGGGTGGTCGGTGAGAAGCGATGTGGCCCGCACGGCACCACTGGGTGGTCGGCGAGAAGCGATGTGGCCCGCACGGCACCACTGGGTGGTCGGCGAGAAGCGATGTGGTCCACACCGCACCACTGGGTGGCCGGTGAGAAGCGATGTGGTCCACACGGCACCACTGGGTGGCCGGTGAGAAGCGATGTAGCCCACACGGCACCACTGGGTGGTCGACGAGAAGCGATGTGGCCCGCACGGCACCACCGGGTGGTCGACGAGAAGCGATGTGGCCCGCACGGCACCACTGGGTGGCCGGTGAGAAGCGATGTGGTCCACACGGCACCACTGGGTGGCCGGTGAGAAGCGAAGTAAGTAACCAACAAGAAATTGTGGGTGAGAAGCGATGTGGCCCGCACGGCACCACTAGGTGGTCGGCGAGAAGCGATGTAGCCCACACGGCACCACTGGGTGGCCGGTGAGAAGCGATGTAGCCCGCACGGCACCACTGGGTGGTCGGTGAGAAGCGATGTGGCCCACACGGCACCACTGGGTGGCCGGTGAGAAGCGATGTGGCCCACACGGCACCACTGGGTGGCCGGTGAGAAGCGATGTGGCCCACACGGCACCACTGGGTGGCCGGTGAGAAGCGATGTGGCCCGCACGGCACCGGCGCGCGGTCTCGGCCCTCTGCCGTATCGCGGACGCGGGACGCGTGCAGTGTTCAGCGGCGGTCCGGTGCGTGCAGCGTTCAGCGGCGGTCCGGTGCGCAGTCCGCCCGGCGTGACGGCTCCCTCGGCCGGCTTTCACGCGGCCGACTCGGCGCGCAGGGCCGGCCGCGAGTTACGTGGGAACAGGGCTGCCGGGCCGCCGCCGGCCGGCCGGCAAAGCCCAGGACTATGGCGCGGCTGCCGCACACCTGATGGCACGCTCCACAAGTGTGACATCAGGTCACGTCGCCTCGCGTGTGCCGACAGACCGCGTCCGGCGGAAGCTGGTCACACATGCATACATTTGGCGACGGCCGAGCCACGTCACCCCGTTCTGTCGCTGAGAGCAGCCTCGCCACCATCCCTCCCTCCACCCTGGGCAGAGGTGGCCTCGTCATCGTCCCTTCACCCTGAGCATAGGCGACATCGCCACCCTCCGTTCACCCTGAGCAGAGGTAGCTTCACCATCGTGCCTCACCCTGAGCAGATGTAACCTCTTCAGTGTCGGGTTGCGAGCCAGTGCCGCAGGAATGCTGGTGAAAACTTAACTGGTCAGTGTCATTTTGTCTTGTAGAGACAGAATCCACCAAATGTCTGGTCATGCTCGGGCAAATAACTAATGTTTGATGTCACGATACGTAGAGGAGGCTTGGACTCCTGGGCACTCAATAAACACATACGATGCAAGCCGATGTAGTCATGCCAATATTCTGCCAAGAGCAGGCATAATCTCACCAGTGCCAGACCGTGAAGAAATGAAGCCATGCCATTGTCCTGCGAACCGGCCGTGAGCAGATGTAGCCTGGTTGGTGATCTACCGTGAGAAGATGTATCCACGTCTGTATCCGGTGGCCCGGGCGTGAACAAATGTAGTCTGGCTATCTGTTCTGCCGTGAGCAGATATTGCTTTGCCAGTGTTCTGCCGTGAAAAGATGCATCCACATGTGCGATCGGTGGACCAGCCGTGAGCAGATGCAGCCTGGCTATGTGTTCTGCCATGAGCAGATGTAGCCATCGTTTTCTGTCCTGAGCGGATTTAGCCTCAACAGCGTAAGTGCTATCGTGAGTACAGGAAACATTATGTGCTGTGGAAACTTCGGAGCATTTCTTTAGGGTTAGGGCTAGAGACATGGCGACAGCAACATGCACCCCGAAGTTCGTTTCCATAATTAATGGACATGTCGGCTTTACTGTTAGCATAGCACGACCATATTAACCCTCATAATTCAGCAGAATTTTCTACCATCGCAGTGCGATTGGGGAATTATTTGTTCACCATCCCTTTATTCTAAGTTAGATAGATGGATACAGTAAACGGCAGGAGGTAGTTTTGTTCTTGAGAATTTCCGAATTATAAAAAAAATGTTCTTACTCCATTTGGTCAAACTTGCAGTTGAACAAACAAGTCAATATCGGGGTGCAATCTGTCGTCGCCACCCGTCGTACCACGATATACTGTAGCATCCACTGTCGTCGCCCGTCGTACCACGAGATACTGTAGCATCCACTGTCGTCGCCCGTCGTACCACGACATACTGTAGCATTCACTGTCGTCGCCCGTCGTACCGCGACATACTGTAGCATCCACTGTCGTCGCTCGTCGTACCACGACAGACTGTAACATCCACTGTCGTCGCGGGTGTACCACGACATACTGTAGCATCCACTTTCGTTGTCGCCTGACGTAACACTGTAGCACCCAACAATTGGTTCATTCAGACTTTGAGCGTCAAACAGATGTGATTTCGTGGTTCAATATTGGTGACACACAAGCCGAAGACAAAGCTCATTCCAAAGTTAAGATCCCATTGATCCATCAGACCACTCAATCTAAATCCAAATCAACCGATCCAGTCAAAGCCAAGTGCGATAAAATATGCGACGAACTGTAGACGCTGATGATGTTCTATACAATGGTGCCCAGGAAAGGTATGGAGAATACCAACGTAAAGCGAAATGTCGTCCCTTTTTTGAGCAGGTCAAGAACATAAATGTTCTATTTTCCCGAAAATGTAAAAATAACTTTCAAAAAGCATTGTGGCCCTACTCACACTCAGAACGAAATTGGTACACAAAGTACAATTCTTATAAACACTGATCTAGCCATTTTTACTTCGCACTAGTACCAAGTCCAGCTTCTTTGGTTGGTTATTGGTTTTACGACACGTCGACCGTTGAGTCATATAGCGTCGCCAATCTCTCACGCCGATTGGTCGCGGGCGAAGAGTAGCGACAGGTGAGATTCGAAAAGTTCAGCTTCTTTACCGCCCGGGATACATGTACCCTCGTGCCATTTTAGATCACATATCCTTAACCTGACCTATGCTGACTTGAGCTCTGGAACACTATTATATATAGAGGTGTAGATCCAGAAAATAAATGTTGGCATAGCCAATTTTCAGAGAGACAGAAAATCGAATTCGTTTCAGAAAAAAGTGGATGTAGATCAGAGTATTGCAGTCATATGAATTTTGTCGGGAAGCACAATTATCCTATTGTGCTGCGCTTCCATGTCCATGCATGAGCGCCCCAATTGTTGTCCAAGCACTGGCGGGTCTATAGAGGCCACTGCAGTCACTTCCAGAAGTGCAAAAAAGTACCCTCTTATCCTCCATGGAGGGTAGCAGATGGACCTGATAACGGAACTCCTTGGTAGCACAATCTTGCCGAAAACATTAGCAGCCCCAGCTGTGTTCAAATGGATGTTTCATGTAAATTAAGATGCCTACCAAAATTGCATGTATTAACTTGGAAAACATTGTAGCAGGGGTGGATCCAGGAATTTTCAGTGGGTGGAGGCACTTGTCTGGGGTAACACCATTTCATCGGAGGGCCACCACTGCGAAAGTCCCCGGAACGACGCATTCGGCAGAACATCGTTGAACGGGGGAGAGGGTGCACTCCAGCATACTGATGTGGCGCTTTTTCGTATTTTCCTCCAAGAGGTGAGCTTTTGGCTGAGAAATCCATGAAGCGGAAGGTGGGCGGGTGCACTAAAGCCTTCCTGGAGGGGAGCCACCTTTCCATGCGGAGGGGATACATGCCACCACTGCTCCACCAGCCCCTGTATCCGCCTCTGATTAGGAAATATTTGGGGGATATCACTTCGTGTTGTGGTAGTAACAGTTCATATCCTATATTATTTTTACCGTAAGTCATTCTAAAATCTGATTGGTCTAAAGCCAGGATAACATAAGCTGATTGGTGCGATGGTTGAGATAGGATACCCCATTGAAGAATGTGATGGTCCGTTCACCCTCTCGAGTCGTTTGGCCCAAGACAAAGTATATCAGGTATCTAGCGATAAAACATGTGGAAGCATTTTGTTGAACATGATTTTGTAAACGAAATCTTGGGTTTTGATTTTACAGCTGATGTGTCGGAAATGTTAACGAAATTTTGCTACATTTGTATTAATTGTGTTTCTTATGACTCTATACACATGGGATGCATGTCCGCACTAACAGGGCCAGCCAGGTGATGTACATAACTTTATAACTTCATGTTCGATGATGGGGATGTGAAACGAGAAATTCTGACCTAAATATGCAAACGTAAATATGTTTTAATGGTGTGAAGTATACATACAAAGCAAAAAGAAGTAACTTCGTTGACTACTTTCTGAAAATAAATTATTACAAACATTTATCAATAATTAGGCCTTTGACCTCAATATATAACAATTTTGTATTAATTTGTACTTCATTTATTTTTTTAGTTATTTGCTACTTATTTTGTATGTATATTTTTATTATTTTTATAGTTATCATAGAGGTCAATGAATTAGGCACCCATAGAGATATGACGCCGCTGCGCCAATCGTGAATGTCTCCTTGTCAGCCGCCAACGGATAGGATGAACAGCGATTGGAAACGTGCGCTCATCTCTATTTGTGCGTCATGCACCTAATTGTACACAAGTAGCAAGGGACTCTAGGGTTCATTGGAGTACTGGTCATGATAAGGAAAACAGCTTGTTCAAGGATTTCCAACATCCAAAACATCATCTCGTCATGAAGACCATAGACTCCTTTTCTAGCGTATTGTTAAGCCATGCATGTGTTGTTTGGCAGAGTTCAAGCTTATTGCTAGGTACTAAAGATGTCAAAACCAACTGAAATTTACACAATGCAGTCTCGAATATCACAAACACGAAGTAAATTATGATCCCCAAATTTATGTCCGAATATCTAAAACATGCTTCCCAAATCCATGATTCCCAGATATTAATCCAACCATTGTTTTGTTGCAAAATTTAACTTATATCAATCATGCAATTCTTTCAATAAATATCCATCACACAATGCCATTGTGGGTCATCTGTGCTGCATGGTTAATATTGAAGATTCATTTGTGGAAGTATGTAAATTTCCCAGATTCCAAAAATATGACTGCTCTTGGAAACTGAACCGCTTGCACAGCAATCCAAATAGGAAATAGCATGTATTCCAAAGGGTCATTCAGAAACATATTGGAATATGGCTTGGTAAATTCTTACATGAAGGTATTTTTTGGAATTCTTGGAATTCATTTTAATAATGCAATGTTTATGAATGTGGTTAACATGAAGTGGCCACTCATTTATTCTCCAATTACATACGTTTCAGTTGGTAGGCAAAATAACATAAAAAATTGGCTTGAAGTTGGGTAATTTGGCATACAAAATATTGTTTTTATCATGTGACATAACCTAACCTAATCTAGCATATCATTCAATGCGAGATTATGTTAAAAAGAACATTTTCAAGCCTTTTTTTCGTTAAAAATTGCACTTAGAAACCTAACCTACTTTGTTTGCTTTTCCTGTTCCTTTGTGATATCTCGGACGTCAGCATAGTGTATTTAAGGTATGTCTTTGAGTAATGAATTTAGAGGGAAAATTTTGAGCATGCCTACTCTGGAAGGATACTGTCCTTCCTATTTGTAGTATGTGAAACACCCTGTGACTTCAAAGTGAGTTTGAACCTTATGACAAATAGTAAATCAACACGTGAATGTGGCACCATTCAACCTTCAAACTAGAAAATGGTGCATGTTTTTCTTTTTGGAGAAGACAGTCCTCGAGATGGCAAAGATCCAGCACCAGTGTGCTTTTGTTTCATCCCTATACCCATGGTGTTGCAATGTAATTTTGGAACCTTTATTGTCATGTTATGGTTTTAGCAACCTGAGCTTGTTCTGGCAACTTTGACATTTTATCTACATTCACTTTTAGCAACTGAAGTGTGTTGTGACACAAATTGGTATGTCCTGTAGGCACACTGATTTGACATTCCTGCTTGACATATTGCAGTTCTTGCATACCCAGTGTGTCAATACAATTTTGAACCTTTGTTATCATGCTGCATCTTTACATCATTGCTAAGCTTGCTGATGCATTGCTTTTATGTGCGTCTATGTAATATTTCTTGTCACCAATAAATCAAGGACTGATGAAAATCTATGTTTGCACTCCCAAGAGTAATTAGGTAGTGATCTGCATGTTCAGTGGCGGTGATGTGCGCTGGAATGTAAACATACAGAGGTACATGCACTAGGTAGGGCCGCATGTGATAGGTAGAAAAACTGGCCTTTGGAATCAAGAGAGGGTATGCGATGGTACATTTTTGCACCTCTGGTTACTTCCCTGGAGCATAATACGGACTGGATTGAGTAGAACTAACTAATATCCGTACGGATATTAGTTAGTTGATTGGGCTTTAGGGCGCGTCGACAACTATGACCATATTGCGCCCATAACCCGTACGGATATTCGCTTGGCATGACTAATAGAGTGGATGGGATGGAATCTTGAGAGCATGAATGGATACGGATTGTATACTGGTTGTCACTCCTCAGTTTTGCCGTATAAATTAAATGTCTATGAATTATTTCCCTTCCTTCAGTTTTACAAATGCATAGTCTATCACGATGCAATGTTCATGTTAGGTACTGCTAATGACCTGTAAAACAAAATTGCTTGGGAAGTATGTGAAACCTTTAATCAATAAAAAGCACACAAAAAATACAGCTACTTGACAGGTTCTAACATGGTAAATAAAAACACATAGTGCCTACAGACAAGATAGGTGACCCCTACCCTTGAACTGTGCTTACATCTCTGATGTTTCGCTATGAAGGTGAATGATTAACTGTCCTGAGTCAATATTTGCAGCATTATTGTTTCTTGTTTGTTTACTCAGTGCCTACCCATAAACTAGCATAAGTTCAAGGACTGGAAACTTCATTTGACATACTATTGTATGCTTCTGTACCACATGGTGCTGCGAATGTTAATCTAAAATAATCCAAATGTTACACAAAATGTCAATGTAATTATTAGTCATACACCATTCTTTAAATTTTGCATATGCTGCATGGTCTATCCGATAATTAATGCCACAACGAAGCAGGCTATGGCTAAGCTACACTTGTTTTAACGAAATGTATGATGAGTAGAAACCTCTACCTGATACGGATATGGATGCGGATTGGATGTTGTCATATGGAGGGAAATTCATCATCATCATCATCATAACGTTTATTGTAATCAGTCTTGCGATTCTATTGAACATTGTCTCAGAGTCGTGTAATAACGCTAGGTGCAACTCATCGCACCTATCTGAAGCTGTTGAATGACACTGGATTGAAAAATAAGACTAGGTACATATTTCTTAATTGGATATTTTCTTGTGTATCCCTAATCGCCGACGCCACAGATCATCTGTGAAGCCACCGCCCAATCCAGCATGGGTCTCGTTTCTTTGATCCCCAAAGTGGAATTTGGGGCACAACGAACTGCTGTGTAATCGCTTTTTGAAGGAGATGTGGGGGAGACAGCGCGTGCTTTCGCTTAGGCTGTTTCAGAGACGTCCAGTAGCTGGGAAGAGCAATTTTGTGAAGGATGATGTATGGTTTGTAGCTACTGTGTGATGGCTAGCGCTACGAAGTTCCCTATCTCGTGTATACGTGTTTGAGGTATGATAATACTAATAGAGAATGGTGTGTTCTGTTCTGAGTCACTTAATTTATGATAACGTATCAGCTTGTGTATGTGCCGTCCTGGTATATAGTGAGGTCCATCCTAGGTCGAGTCGCATTTTATCAGTTGATAATCTAAAGAGTCGCGGTTACTAGTAGTCCTGCTCTGGCTTGTAGAGTCTCTAATCGTGTTGCGCCTTGGATTATAAATAGTCCATCGTAAATATAATCACAGTAGTCAAAGTGGGGCTCGATGCATGTGGTGTATATATGATCTAGAATCGGTCTAGGTATACATTGTGCAATAGGGTACAGTGGACCAAGTGCTCTGTTAACCTTTTTTTTGCAAATTATGTTTAATGCTCGTGAAAAGGAAGATATTGGGACAGGGTGAGTTCAGGATTCGTATGTGTGGCATGTATTGGTATGCTATCGCCTCCAAATATTAGTGTTGGCGGGCCATGCTGACGTTTATATGAAAATGTTTGTTGAATTGTTTTCGAAGTGTTGAAGGTGATTGCCCATTCTTGACCATAATTATATATCTCGTCTAAGTCACGCTGAAGTGTTCGTTGCACAGCGTCAGGGCTGGCAGTCGTGTTAGGGGCATACAGCGAAGTGTCATCTGCGAATAAGGGAATGTCATGTGTTGTACGTTTTGAAAGTTCGTCAAGATGCATTAGTGATAATAAGGGTCCTAGGACAGAACCTTGTGGACATCCCGCATTTATAATTTGGGTCGTTGAAAAAGCATCGCCGATCCATACTCGTTGTCTTCTGTTTAGTTGATATGATTGCAACCAGTCATGGAGTGAGTCAGTAAGTTCAAATTGATTTTTGCATTTGAAGAGGAGCCCTTTGTGTCAGATCTCATTCAAATAGCGATAAATATCGAGATAGATGGAAGTACAGTCATGTCCAGAATCGAGAGATTGTGCAGTTTGTGCGTCAGGTGCAGTAACTGCTTGTCTGTGCTATGGCCGCGACGATACCCACTCTGTTTATCTGTAGGTAGAAAATGTTGAGTAAGATGACAGTAGATATGTCTATAGACGATTATCTGGAATATTTTTGAAAATGCTGAGAGAATACTTATGGGACGATAGCAAGTGTAGTCTGAAGGAGACCCTTTGTGTTTGTATACTGGCCTAATGTCTGCTTCCTTGAATCTGCTTGGGTAAATACCTTCCGTAAGTGATATATTGAATAACTTTGAGAGAGGTTCCGAGATCATAATGACAGATAATTTTAGAAGTTTGACTGGAAATTGATCTGGACCTGTGGCCTTATTTGCACCTAGGGAATTGATTATTCTAAGAGCTTCCTGTCCGTCAGTTTAAATACTTCCCAGAGTAGGCACCGTAGTCGAGTTGTCATGGGCTGGGACCTGATGTGCATCAGTTATGTTCAAAGTAGATTGTGAAGCGAAGTAATTATTTAGTATCATAAGTTTGTCATAATCGTCTATCATTATATCCCCGTCAGGTCCTTCGAACGGTGGTATCGTATTTTCTCTGGCTCGTTCTGCTAATGCATGCAGTGCTTGGTGGTATTTGTAGGGGTCATACTTGTGATCTATGAACTTTCGCACTTTCCGTTGAATATGCTGTTTTGAATTGGAGCGGTTTGAACATATCAACTTGTGTTATGCTCTCCATTTCATCCTACAGAACTGATAAAGGTGCCCCACCCCCATGGGAAAACGACAAGTCAGTGGAAAGCCGAACTTGACCCTTGGTGAGGTACAAGTGCACCTCTGAATCTTTGCTGAATTGTCCAGCCCTGGATGCAAACATTAGTACCTTTACTTTCCTTCCCTAGTTACCTTCGTGTAAGCTGGTACCAAAATATCATGGCAAGGATCCAGTGCTTGCCCTGCTAACCCATTCCGGCTTTCCCCAAAAGAAACCGCGTTATGAATTACGAAGTCGGCATCAATGTGGGACTGGTACTCCTCAGCGACGGCCAGCCAAACCTTAACGTTCTGAGCCAAACTCAGCATCACCTCGGTCGGCTCAGATGGCGCCAAATAAGCGGATGCACCGACTCTCGCTCACTTTTGGCACGATAACCATCATAGTTTCCGGTACAGAATTGCAGATAATTTGAGTGTGAAAAAAGAGTCTCTGTCACTCGTCAGCAGGGGCATGCAACTCGAAGGAGTGCCTGTCTCTCGTCAGCAGGGGCTCGGTTGTCTCCACACATTGAATAGAAGCCCGTGGCTGATGCACTCAGCGAGTTGTCGGAACACGGTCGTGGGTCGTGACCGAGCATGACCGTGAGTCGTGACCAAGCATGACCGTGAGTCATGACCAAGCATGGCCGTGAGTCGTGACCGAGCATGACCGTGAGTCGTGACCAAGCATGACCGTGAGTCATGACCAAGCATGGCCGTGAGTCGTGACCGAGCATGACCGTGAGTCGTGACCAAGCATGGCCGTGAGTCGTGACCGAGCATGACCGTGAGTCGTGACCGAGCATGACCGTGAGTCGTGACCGAGCATGACCGTGAGTCGTGACCGAGCATGACCGTGAGTCGTGACCGAGCATGGCCGTGAGTCGTGACCGAGCATGACCGTGAGTCGTGACCGAGCTGCCGTGAGTCGTGACCGAGCATGACCGTGAGTCGTGACCGAGCATGACCGTGAGTCATGACCGATCATGACCGTGAGTCGTGACCGAGCATGATCGTGAGTCGTGACCGACCATGACCGTGAGTCATGACCAAGCATGACCGTGAGTCGTGACCGAGCATGACCGTGAGTCGTGACCGAGCATGACCGTGAGTCGTGACCGAGCATGACCGTGAGTCGTGACCGAGCATGACCGTGAGTCGTGACCGAGCATGACCGTGAGTCGTGACCAAGCATGACCGTGAGTCATGACCAAGCATGGCCGTGAGTCGTGACCGAGCATGACCGTGAGTCATGACCGAGCATGACCGTGAGTCGTGACCAAGCATGGCCGTGAGTCGTGACCGAGCATGACCGTGAGTCATGACCAAGCATGGCCGTGAGTCGTGACCGAGCATGGCCGTGAGTCGTGACCAAGCATGACCGTGAGTCGTGACCGAGCATGACCGTGAGTCATGACCAAGCATGGCCGTGAGTCGCTACAGGGTATGTTTCGGTAGCGACATGATCGTGGGGCGGTGGGATGTTCCGGTGAGTCGTGACCGGAACATGGTTGTGATTCATGGTCGGAGAATGGCCGTGAGTCGTGACCGAGACACGACCGTGAATCGTGACCGAGACACGACTGTGAATCGTGACACCTGCCGCCTTGCCGGCCGGCGTGCTGTTTGTCTGATGGGCTTGTGCGCCAGTATAGACGACATCGCTCCCGCAGTCCTGGCCACTGCCCCAGTCCTATTCGGTTGGTTGGCGAACCTCCGCGATCAGCTGTCCCAGCCCATATCGAGGTCAGTGATCCGGCACAAGCGCCGGAACCGGGCGGTCGCCAGGTTTCTCCTGCTCCGACAGTCGGCCGCCGCCTGACGGCCGCTCCGAGCGGCGCATCGCCATTCTTCGCTCACGGAGCAATAGTCCCACCCACCGCCAGCGTATTGACGATGAAGGTGAGAGTTGTATGGCATCGAAGGCAACTACAGGGTTAAGGTTTTGAAGACAGTGTTTCGTGGGTGTTGGCTGGGCACCAGTCTACATCTCACCCCCTACCTCACCAATAAATTAGGACAAACGCAAGATACAAATTACAGCCTAAATGTCAGCAGTGAAGCTGACGCTGCGATAGTGTAAGGCAGCCGCAGTGTTCGCTGCAGGTGTTCTCGGTGATGGCAGCGCGCCATCGATCTTGGGGTCTGCGCTGCGAGCAGTGCAGTGGTGACAACACACGAGTATCTCGGGGTACAGAGCTGGCCTTACCATTGGACATCAGCGCTGCATCGCCGTACCGTCTGACACGTCTGACGAACATGACACGTCTGAGGGTACCGCACGCCCAGCTGGATAGCCGGCGGGGCCGTACCGGTACTTACCAGAGCCGAGTACCAGTACACAGCAGAGTAGCACCATCCAGGGCGCACCCGCCGCCACCTCCCTCCGCATGGTCCACGCACCACCGTCCACACGCCGTGCACACACGGTCCACACAGTCCACAGCGGTGTCACACAACGTAACGCGCGTCCATGGCCGGCTGGAGCTGCGGCTGCGCTCCTGCCGCCGCCGAATTGGAACAGGAACTCGCGGTGTCGCAAAGCGGCGGCCTTTCTCCCGGAGCCGGCGGCCCGCCCCGACGCCGCCGCCGCCGCTGACGTCACGGCCGCCATCTCGTGACGTCACGGACGGTGGCGGTACGGCGGCGTCCTCCTATAGATGTCGGCACAGGACACAGATGCTGTGTGTGGGTGAAGCTGGGGAGGGGAACGGATAAAGCTGACGAGGGAAAATTCAAATCAAACGATGAAAAGGCGCATTGAAGTGAGTGGTACATGTGATGCACAATATTGATCAGACGATCAGTCTTTTATAATATGTTTGACGAGTTTGACAACAAGTTTGATGACTGGCTTAATGATATGGCGAAGTGGGTATTCCAATAATTTAGACTGGAGGGAAACTTCCCCGGTATCTTCAGAACGTCCCCAGTGGATTTATCTGGCTAGAAATAAACCAAATTGGAAAAAGCATCCGGTAAATGTACGACCTGAAGATCATTTGCAAAAGCTTGTAAGAGATAATTAGTGATAATTCACAACTGTGCCATTGGTGGCGACATCCACGATCTTATAGCATATGCATTGCTACTGAAAAAGGGGTAATTATCTGAGTTTGTATTCACAGGAAGAATCATAATGGGAGATGTTTTCAGTGGCGTAGCCAAGATTTTCCTATAGCGCGGCCTGACCCAAAGCAATGTGATGAACAAAAAAGCTTCGGACGCGCGAAGTGCGCCGAAAATTTAGGGATTAGCGCGGCCAACTTTTTTATGTGTTTGATCTAGTGTGATTTTTATGTGTTTGATCTGGTGTGATTTATGTGTTTGATCTGGTGTGATTTATGTGTTTGATCTGGTGTGATTTGGGTGCTACGGAAGGGGTGGGGCGCTCCACTCGGCTGCGCCTCGGGATGTTTTAGTTAGATGCACATATTTTAATATGGGTTTTTTTTCGACGAGACGGATGAATGATTTGTTCCGAAACGTAAACCGATTAACTGTTTAAGTTGTATTGAACCGTAGATAAAATATGGAGGATGATTGCGTCGGTAGTGCGGTTAACAAAGCTAACAACGAAGTTGTGGTACTGGCCCCTTGTGGCCAACACACACTTTAATCTTTGCTAAAAATAGGCTAGCTTGACAGGACGCTCAATTCAATTC